>CM054954.1:9692937-9912021 GCA_029168755.2 Tillandsia fasciculata
ACTCCGGAGTGGCACTCGTGGGTAGCGACCCCACCGAGCAAAATATCTGCGTATCTCTGTCGATCTCAAGTATGGCTCCTGCAGGCTATGATCCAATCCCTGACTCACTCACTAAAAGAGGATCCACACTGTCCCTATGATCATCTCCCCAAAGATCCCAGATCCAACATGTCACTATCTCAATGATAAATAATCTACAGACTGCTACCAACTCTACTCGGTCCCCAGACACGAGTGCAATGCAATCCACAGCTACTAGACTTCCCAACCCACGACTCAGGGGAAATCTACTATGTCCAGAGTGACAAGGGTAACAAGCAAAGTGGGAGATCTAATGCCCAAATCTAACTGTAGTCGTCTGAGTATGATGTACAATGCATAATAGATGTGTTAAGTCAAGTTTTCTCCAATTAAAATGGTTCATATGTTGCAAGAGTTCCAAAAAGATCATCAATTTTTGCAATTATCAACTGTGGTTACTAACATATAATTTGCACAGATTTATTAGCTCACATACTATCATGCATGCATTTATAGTTGCAGAATTAGAGTGCAGTCCATAGAAATTGAAAGCAGAATCACCCACCTGAACACGCTAACTGTCCGAGACGTACAGATAAACAGTCCAGGAATCGACAATTTCCCAGATCCACAGAGCCAGGAGCACAGAAAAAGTGCTCTTACAGTCCTGGGTACAACAACAACTCACAATTACAAACAATTAACACATAACAATCACATTCCAAAAATCTGCATACACAGTTACTGTTCACACGCGAATTTCACCTGAAAATAAATTTCCAGAAATTCCAATAAAAATAACACGACGATCCTCGCGAAGTGTAGATGTCGATAGGCTCTTGAATCGTCGAAATCCGATATCCAGAAGTGAAGATAAAATTCCGCGAAGTTGCTGCTGTTAAGATTCCAAACTGTAGCAAAGGGGCGTAAAAATGTACCCCAAACCCTCAAAAAAACTCATTTCTGGGAAAAATGATCAACACGGAAAACGTAGATATACCTCTTGTGCAACCGCTGGCGAAGAAATCGTCCAAAAATGTGGTCGGGGTAGCTCTGCAGGTTTCCCAGAAGAAAATGCGACGGTAGTGGGCCTCAAACTGTAGAACGTCGCTCCGCACTACGAGGTAGGAAACACAGTCGTGGCTTCCAGAAATTCTGAAATTTCTCCAGAAGATAGAAAAGAGGGAGAGGAAGATTTTTGGTTAAGGGCTCACGAGCAGAATCCCACGGGAAAAGGGTGAAAAGTTCGGCCCAAGGCAGCCTATAAATAGGCCCCAAAGAAAAGGCCCAAAAAAATCAAGCTGCTGTTGGGTCGGGCCCAACTTTCGGGCGCCCGAAAAATTCCGGGCGCGCACAGTGCGGCCCGGCCCAAGATTTTCGGGCGCGCACAGTGCGGCCCGGCCCAATACACGCCGTCGGACGGGATCCACGATCCGTCCGACCCGCCTCTGAGCCTGCCACGTGTCGCCCGAACAGCGAACACCGAAACGGGCCACTCACCGCCCGCCACATGTCCGCCCCCCGGGCACAGTAAGGCGGCGGCGCCCGCCAATGAGCGGGCGCCACGTGTTCGCCCGGTTGACCCGCTGCCCGGCCGGCAGCGCGACGTGGGTCGCACGTGGGCACGCGCCCCGAGGCACCTACCGCGCGTCCGGTGCACCGCGCACGTTGCACCCGCCAATCAGGGGATGACACGTGTCTCCTGCACCCGGTCCACGCCTTCCCCAGCAATTCCGTGGACCGCGCCGCGTGCACCGACCAACCGGTGACTGCCACGTGTCCCCCGCCTGGTCCATGCACCGCCGCGCTCCACCCGGTAGACCGCGCGCCCTGGGCCCGCCAATCAGGCGGTGCCACGTGTCCATGCGCCGGGTCTGTGCACCCCACCGCGCTGCTCTGTGGACCGCGCATCACAGACCGGCCAATCAGGGCCTGCCACGTGGCATCCCGGCGGTCTACGGCCCCTCCCATGCACCATTTTCCACTAAAAACTTCCGGGTGTCCGTTTTTGGGCATCCAGACTCCAAATTAAGCAAATAAATAGTCGTTTTCAAGCGTTTTTCCGTGCTGAATCCAGCTACGACCTCTGTTTGGCCTAAATCCTTCCAGAAATTTCGGCAAACCCAGCCGAAGGCTAAAACAGCAAATACAATCACACAGGGTCCCTCAATAGCATCCTGTTGATGCACTGTGGGCCAGATACACCAATACTAGGTGTTCCAACAGTGGATTCATCGGAAAAACACTGCATGGGAACTAGGGCCACTACAAGCGTGTCCGGAAGTTACTGTAGCGGCACGGATCCCGAGGCAGCGGGCGCGAATCCTGAGGCAAGTTTTTCGCGCGCGACGCTCTGTGGCGCGCGGCCCAAGGCGCGCGTGGTAGGTGGGGGAGCGCCACGTGGCGCTTCCTCATTGGTCGCTCTGACCGAGGGAGCGGGGGAGCGTCGGGAACCCGCGCGGGCGCTGGCGCGGTGTCAGCGGGGGAGGCCACGTGTCGGGCTCCCATAGGTCGGTCAGCGCGACGCGACGCGCTGACGCGACGCGTCGCTGCGGCCGGCGTCAGCGGGAGCATGGGTGCGGTCCACGTGGCGGCCTCTGATTGGCCGCCACATTTCCGTGGTAGCGGTGCACGGGTCCAGGGACACGTGTCGTCCCCTGGTTGGCCGAGCGGTGCTGACGTGGCGCCTAGCTGGCATGGCGTGGACCCGTGGACCTTAGCGGGCCGGTTACTGTAGCCGCCCGAAAACTTTCGGGCGCCCGAAAGGGTGCGCCCGAAAGTTCGGGCTTGGCCTATTTAGGCCCGAATGGTCTCTTTTTCCTCCTTTTTTCCCTTTTGGCTTCACCCGAGCGTACCAGGAGGGGAACCGGGCGATTTCGCGGGGGGTTTTCGAGGGCGCACGAGCGCGTCGTGGACTCCGTGGAGCGCGCAAGATGTTCCAAAGAGCCTATTGAACGCGATAGACGTCACGTCATTGTCAAGGTAGGCCCGTTTGTCGTTTTTGCGGTATTTTTGGCACAGTTTTAAGGTTTCCTTTTGGATTTTGGATTTGACCCCTTTGCCCACGTGCATGTTAGGGACAAAGTTTTTACTGTGCCGTTATGCTGCGCGAGTTTTGCGGGCGTTTTGGACGCGCCTCATTTTGCGTGCAAGCTCGTGAAGATATGCACCGTTTTGCGTGCCGATTCGGCAAACTCGCGCAGTTTTGAACGCGAACCCGAAAAACATGCACCGTTTTGCGTGTAACGTTGAAAAAGAAACGTGCACCGTTTTGAGTGCCAATGCAAGGTATGTGCTCCATTTTGCGTGCAGGTTGGACTAACGGGCATCGTTTTGCGTGCAGACACTAACAATGCACCTCGTTTTACGTGCAGGGTCGGAAAAATGTGCACCATTTTGCGTGCAACCCTACAGTAGTGTGTGCACCATTTTGCGTGCCAATACGGGGTATGTGCTCCGTTTTGCGTGCAGGTTGGACCAATACGCGCACCGTTTTGCGTGAGGAATTGTAATGACGTGCACCGTTTTGCGTGCAAGTATGGTGGACGTGCATCGTTTTGCGTGCAAGCTCTAGAAAATAAGTGGAATCGCGCGGAGACCAATTGCAAGTGTCTACAAGCAATTGGGGACGCTACAAGGTGGGGATTTCTGTCGAAATTGGGTGACCTCTCCCCTTGCTCCTTTGCTTTTCGATTTCGAAGCATGATAGTAGCCTGTTAGAGGCGTTAGGTAATTATGATTAAGATAACCTATATAGATAGATGCAGATGAAAAAGTGCAACTGTTGGTTGCCAGAGATAGAGGAATGTATGTGCATGTGTAAATGGACACAGAGGAAAAGAGCAACTGTTGGTTGCCAAAGATATATGATGAATATGCATGCGTAGAGACAATTATTATTTATGGATGAGATGAAAATAATTGCATGCATGAAAAAGATTAGCTATTTATAATTGTGATCATGTTAGGGTATAACCCTAGGAATCACGTGACATAAGGGAACAACATTTGTTGGTAGTAAGACTAGGAGAAAATCTAGTATAGGGGTTTGACGAGTGACATCAACTTAGGAGTTATCCTAGGAATTTACGAGTGGCATTGTCTTAGGAGATAACCTAAGGACATTGGATAGAGTGATCAACATAGAGTCAAGGAACTCTAGGATGGGTATGACAGGGAACTTAGGTAAAGAGAACCTAAGGTGAATTAGTGATCAACATAGAGTCAAGGAACTCTAGGATGAGTATAATCTGGAACTTAGGTAAAGGGGACCTAAGTTAAACTAGAGGAGTTTAAACTCACAGACATGAAGATGGGAAAAAATGGATCAAATGTGGAGACATGAAAGGAAAAAATGAGAAACAGATCAAGTGCGGAGATATGAAAGGGAATAGGAAAAATTAGAGTCAGTGTAACTCTAAGTTAATAGTGGAACAGGAAAATAGAGTTAAGTTAACTCTAGGATTCAATGAGGAATCAGGAAAGTGGGATAAGATCCCAAGGTTAAACAGTTGATCAAATATAACCCTAGAAAGTCATAGGGTGTCTGGGCAAATGGATAATAACTTTAACTTCAATTTGAGCTAAAGAAATAGAAGAGAAATATTTAAGAGTTCAGGAGACTCTCTAGTTATCCTTATGGCAAGACCTAGGATAAGAGAAAAAATTATTGTAAAAAGGCAAAGATTAAAAGCAAGCTAAAAGTGGCTAAAAGCATAAAGAAAATGTAAATGGCGCCTTCGAATTTGAGACTCGTCAAGTGGAGCAGGACTCCCTGGGCAGTGACCCGTCGGACGAGGTACTTTCGAAGGGCTAAAAGTGAAAGCAAAGAGCTAAATGCTCAAAGAAAAGAGAAAGTGATTTGCCAGTGGCAAAAAGGGAGCTATAAGTTCAAATAAGAAAGGAAAGCAAGTGTTCAAAAGCAAAGAGGCTAAGAACTAAAATAAAAAGAGAAAGAAAAAGAAAAGAAAAGAAAGAAAATTAAAGATAAAACGGGCGTACCTCCGGGGGCGAACGTACAACGGTCAGGAGTTGGACAGGGTCCCTCTCCCGGGCAGCGACCCGTATGACTGGTAGATAGAGTACTCTTGTCAGAGTTGGGCAGTGACCCTATCGGGCAGTGTCCCGTATGACAAGTCCCCCCGGCAGGACGGGGTAACACTTGCAAGTGTTATCGGCAACCTTAGAAATCTTATCTTATGGTAGCAGAACTACCGGGCTGGGGCCCATTGGATAAGAATTTCTGAGGGTTAACTTGAACTAAAGCACCAGAATCTAAAGAATAAAGAAAAATAGAGTGGCCAAGGTGGCCGGGTTAGTTTGACCCTGTATACAGCGGCATAGTGGCCGAGTTGGTGCTTAGCAGCCTAGTGTGGCTAGACAGAGTAGTGCTGGGTCGATGAGTATACACAGATAGTGTCACGCCCCGGGGTCGAAACTGCGACCCGGGCTCGCCAACAGATCCGCCACCTATGCTAAAACCCGCATAGGCGAAGCGTCTAACCTGCAAAAGATAGTACTATAGCTACACAAATATCAGAGCTGAAATAAAATGCTGTAAAATAAAATCCAATTACCATACATCATGAAATAGAGTACAATATCCATTCCCTCAAATACAGATAATCATCATACAATGTCCTCAGTACAGCATCTCTTGACTATAAAAGGAGATAAACTAAAACTATAGTACATCAGTCTCTCCAAATACAAAAGATCTCTCTCCTCCAGATAAACAATAAAAGCCAGCCAACAGCTACGAGGAATCTCCACCCAGGGGATACAGCTCCATTCCTCGGGTGGTAACGATCTAGCTCGTGACTCCCTCGCCCCGAACAACGACCGAAGATCAGCAACTCCAATGAGGACTCTGCAAAACAGGGGGGAAAGAAGAGGAAACAACAGTGGGGGTGAGAACCACTAGTAAACCAGTAGCCTCCCCCTGTGGGTAAAGCCTCAAGCTCCGGCGTACCCACTAAGTCTACTAGAGGCAAGAAAAGGGCAGGTAGAAAAGCTGTAAACGGAACTACTGAATAAAAGGGGGAACCCACAATAAGTATGCCTCTAAATGCAATACCGAAGGAAATGACGGTATGAATGCATCAGGAAACAATATCTGGCTAAATAGACCCAATCTAGTGCCACCAGTAAAACTGGTACTGCCTGCTCACTCATCACTCACAACTCACCAACTGTGTCATCACTCACAACTCACCAACTGTGTCATCACTCACAACTCACCAACTGACCGGCACCGTCACGGTCAAAAGCCTACTCCGGAGTGGCACTCGAGGGGAGCGACCCACACGAGTAAAGTATCGCTGTATCAAGCATCTCTGTAACCACTGTCTCATAATAGCAGGACTGGATCATGACTATGATCAAAGTGGGAAACTCCGTCCACTAATGAAACCCCGACCTGATGCAATAGTACTCAAAAGTGGGAAATACCATCCACTAGAGAACTCTGATACCCAATCTGATGCAATAGTAAACATCCGGTCAACCGCCCACAGTCCGCGGTCGCCGCAATAACCCCCAACCCACAATTGGGTACAATAATCAAGATCCGGTCAACCGCCTACTGTCCGCGGTTGCCGCAAACCCATAATCCAACATCAAGTACACCCTGTCACTGACCCGCAGGTCCCGGCTACACTATCCCACAACCTCTGCTCGAACTCGAGCAACATGACTCAAAAGTCCAAATGAAAAGGAGAAAGAAAGCAATCATGGTTTCTCCTAAGTCAAATCCCAATATGATAGTGTAGCAATAAAATAGTGGCCTATCTAGATGTCCAAATAAGCATGCAAAAGTCCTCAGGCAATGTAAAGGAAAGGGAAAGTCAAATACAGCTCCACATGTGTAACAAATAATATATCCGCATAAATATAACCAACAGGCTAAAATCATCAGGCGACTACACATGTATAATCCCTGATCCATAATAAAACCCAAAGTGGCACCCGCACCTAGATATGTCACTATGTCCCCACAATTAATCCCTTTAATCCACTTTCATGCAATCTAGGTGCTAATGTGGCATGTTAATCATCACTTATTAAATTATTCCAAAGATCATGTTCCAACAGCAATATTATCCCAATAATATCCCCAACATGCTATATCCACTAAATTAACCACAGATAGATAGGCTCACATGTATATCAGTCAATCATGCATATTAATCAATCAATATGCTCAAAGGAGGATTTTCTAATAAACTTAGTAAGTAAGCCAGGTGTAGAGGCATGCAACAACCACCCACCTGAAGCGCTAACTGTCCGGGTCCATACAGCTGAAAATACCAAAAACTCCAATCCTGCGCTCCAACAAGAACAGTACACCCGAAACACTCCTGGCACAACACAAAGTCCACTAAACACACTTAGGCTCCCAAATATTGCTTTAATTAATCCATACAACAACAGTCCTGAAACTGTTAAATTATCACCTGCAGGAAGTGCCCAGAAAATTCCAAGAAAAATATCACGGCGATCCTCGCATCGATAGCTTCGAAACGGTACCTTGCACGCCCAAATCCGAGTTCGGTAAGTCAAGTTATAAATCCGGCAAGGTGGTAACCCAAACATCAAACTGTAAAGAAAACTGCACACTGTACACTGAGAAAACAGTAATTTTCACCTTCGAGACAATTTTCTAAAATCCCAGAAAAATCACCATTGTGTTCCTCGCGACGAGTAGATCAAAATCGACTCTTGAATCGCCTCGATCCGATGTTCCTAGGCTGAGATATAAAATCGGCAAGTTGGTGCTGTCCAAAATCCACCACAGAAAATGGGGGGTCAAAGATGCCTCGGGAAACGTGCCAAAAGTGCGAAACGGAGCGAAGCGATCAACACGAAAATCGAAGCCTTACCTCTTAGGAACACGCTGTCGAAGAAATCGTCCAAAAACTCCTCCTGGTTTGCTCACAGCGAATTTCTGACTGAACTGCGACGGTAATGGGCCGAAATGGGGCGAAAACCGAGGCGAACTGTAAAAATGTTATCGCCGTTGCCGAGCTTCCAGACATTCTGAGAATCCACCAGGAGATCAAGGGCACCAAGGGGAACAACTTTCATATACAACTCTCCCTCTCATTCCCTCTCTACAGCTCGGAAAAAGAAGGAAAAGAGGGAAGTGGGCTGCCTTATATAGGCCCACCAAATAATTCCAAAAAATGACCAATGGGTCCTTTTTTCCGGGCGCCCGAAATATTTCGGGCGCAAACAGTGCGGCCCGGCCCGCGCTTTCGGGCGCGCACAGTAACCCGGCCCGGCCCGGCCCACTCCGCGCACGCGATCCGGTCGGACCGTACGACCGTCCGACCCGCTCCTCGCGCCGACACGTGCCCCCGAACACCACACATCGGATCCGGCCGCTCCCCACACGCCGCGTGGCCAGCCCCGGTCAACACGGCAGTTGGCGCTGGCCAATGGGCGGCCGCCACGTGGCGCACGCGTGCGCCACGTCGGCGCCGTGGCCGCCACGCCCGCCGGCACCGCCGCCTGCCGCCTGCCGCCTGCCGCCTGCGCGCCTGCCCGCCGCCTGCCGTCCGTACGCACACAGTAGCTCGCCCAATCCTCGCTTGCCACGTGTCCAAGCCATAATTTCTCTGAACCCGGTGCACAACAACCTCAAACACCGAACCAATCCGAGGCCGCCACGTGGCGCGCCCCGGTCCACCGTGCACCGCGCACCGCCCGCGCCTGCCACGCACAGTGGCGCGCCCAATCCCCGCGCGCCACGTGTCCACCCTCTCGCTCACTGCACCCGGTGCACACGACTTCGTGAACCGAACCAATAGAATGATGCCACGTGTTTTCCCGCCCAGTCCACCGTGCACCGCACAACTCCGTAGACCGGGACCAGTGAACCAGCCAATCCAGACACGCCACGTGGCACCCCGCTCTGGTGCACGCCTGCGCGTGGACCGCGCGCCTGCCCGCGCCCCTGCCCGCGTGCTGCGCGCTGCCCGCCGCCGCGCTGCCGCCTGCCCGAGGCCGCGCCGCCGCTCTCCGCCGCTGCCCGCCGCCGCCGGCGATCGCCGGAAGTACTGTTCCGGCGTGAACAGTAACCCGAGCTCCGATTTGACAAGTGGGTAGTCCATCTTGACCGTTTTCGCGCGCTGAATCCGAATTTGATGTCCGTTTCGCCAAATTCCAACTCTACAAATTGCCGAAGGCACCCGGAAATGCGTTCTTAGCCCAAACTTCGTGCGGAGCCCAATTTAAATATCCGATTCGCGCGAAACCACTTCTAAACCCTCCACGGGGTCCTCCGATCACCCATGTGATCCAAAAAGCCCGAAGTCCAACACTTGTGTCCAATTATGCTCCAAACGCCTCTAACACACCATGTAGGCCTCCAACAGCCATCCCAATGCACTGTAGCAGCTTTGCGGAGATCCGGGTCATCACAGATAGTGTAGTGACCTATTATATTGTAGCCTAGTATGGCTAGGCAGTGTAGTGCTGGGTTAATGAGTATATACAGACAGTGATGCATTATTTTGTATAGCTGCATTTGATATCGAGGATTTTAGTTTCCTAGTACTATTATTATTGCTTCCATTGGACCAAGTGGTGTAGGACACTTTTCTCTCGGTGGTTGAACCCACTGGGAACTTAGATGTAGTTCTCACACCCCTTGGGTGACTCCCCCCCACAGGTTCGGGAATGGATGCAGCGGTCGCGACGGTTCAGATGCAGACGGTGAGGCATACGACAGGGGCAAGAGCCCAACAGCATAGAGACCTAGAGGGTCTAGCAGAGGTACCCCATTTCTATATTTCTTGAGTGAACCTTGTATGGTGAGGAATTTATGTAAAAGAATTGTAATAATTTTATTAGCAAGTTCAGAGATGTAAAGTGTAATAAAGTAATGCATGGTTCACTCTTGTATACTTTCATTTCTGCATTAACTATTTGTTATTGAATAAAAGTTTTAAATTTGTAGTGATTTTTAGTACTCTGATATTGAGCTTCCGCATACACTTGTTGTGTTATTATGGATGTTACCGTTCCTTTCGGGTAGTGAAAAGGTCATGTCCGATTGGCCGGTCTGTTGGCGTGCCCGAACCGTACAAATTGGCGGACTCAGGGCGTGACAGAATCGATCAGTAGGAAACGGATCGGTCCCCAAAGGCTTCCACCCGAGCTGTTTCATAGGGAGGGTTCGGTCTTTCCCTTTAGAGTCCACACCCAACAACCACGGACCGGTCCCGAGAGCAACTTGGCCCACTTTAAATTTTTTCCAAATTTTTATATTTTTGATCATCGAAGTCCAAACTATTTTCTAATTGTTCCAACACACTTAGAACACCACTCGGACCCTACCAAGACCACTTCTCATTGTACTTTGCCCAATTTGACCAAAGTTCAGTATTATATTTCGTAAATCTTGGGTATTACAGTCACCTTTTTCGTCTTTACAAATTCGGTTCGTATTTTTAAGAAACGAACTATAATACCCTTATTCCTTTTCCTCTTCTTTTTTCGTTTTTTTTCTTTTCACTTGAGGTTTGTCTTACTTCTTTTCTCTTTTCCGAACTTGCCACCTCGCTCCCACATCCCGCCACCCTACCCCCACGCGACGTCCAAGCCGCTGCAATGGACCCTACCGAAGCACCGACCCTTGACGCAGCGCTTGCTCTTGTCGTGCCCGCGCCCACGCGTATCTTATAGGCACAACGTCACGGGTGCGGGCGCGAGCATGGCAAGAGCGAGCGCGGCTTCGAGTTGTGGGGCTCTAGTGGGGTCCATGGCAGCGACGAGGGCGGCGGCTGTGGTAGAGAGCGAGAGAGAGGTCCCGACAGTGAAAAAATATGTAGAGAGCAGGAAAAAAATAATAAGAATAAAAAATAAAAACTTTTTTTTCCCTACATGATAGGTTAAGAATCATAAAAAAATGAAGAAGATAATGAAGTTGCACTGTTCGAAACATCGATTTATTTAACTAATTTTCGAACCTCGCACAAAGCATCACCTAACCTACCGAAATCTTCAGCTAACTCTTTGGAGCGTTTTGAGATGTACCATAGGTATCCTAGATCACTCACTGCCCTAAGTCACCTATTTAGGTGTTGGGACAGTCGCAAAAGAGGTATGCACCAACAAGGATCCTGACATCTAAAATATACTTTAACAGGTTCCAATGCATGCTGATTTTGGCATAGGAACCAGCATAAGGTAGGAACATCCGCGCTAGTTGATTTCAATGAGTGAGAACCCTCTAAACATATCCCACAAGTTCCGATGTCCATGCGAGATTTCGCCTAGACAAATCCTGAACCGGCTATTTACGACTTCGGGACAGCAAGAGACACGCAATCAGCCCGAAGGGTTGATCACGAACATACTGTGACTCCATGGAGCCTCAGATGGCAATAAATTTGGCCAATCTTTTCCTCCAATACAAATCAACCAAACAGGACTAAAATGACATTTCGACTCCATTTTGGTGTCAGAACGCACCCAAAACCTTCATGCAGTGCTACAAGAGTACCTAACACTCCCTCAGGATGTATAAGGACAGTATAAGCACCCACAGGCGCAACACAATCAGCGGTGCACCCGAAATGATCCTGAAACTCTCAAGCTTCGTCATTTTGACGCTCGGGATAGCATCACACTCCAATCAACCCCCAAGGGGTTTTATCAAATCAAACGTGGTCACGAGGCACCAGAGGACAACAAGGATCCCCCCATGAATGACCGCAACCAGCGATGCGCTCACAACATCCTCGGGACGTCCAAAAACTTTCATTTCTAGCCAAACTTCAGTACCGGACAGCACGAGTCCAAAATTAACTTTCAGAGGCATTCAACATTGCAAAATATGACCGTTAAGCCCTGCTAGTTACACCTCTAATCAGCGCAGATCTAGGTCGAGACTTCCGACCAAATTTCGATGCACAACAACTGGCACAACAACTACTCTATGGCATTTTACGATGTGGATTTACCGAACAAAAACACGAAATTAACGAAACTAATGTTGTTTTGGGTGCGTTAATGCGAAATTAACGACGAGAAAACGATGCCGCGGGGAGGCATCAACCAAACCGAACGCGCACACATCCACGGACTGCACAAAGGGGAGAACACACACCCACGCCCACAAGGTCAAGCAGGTGAAGGAAAGTAATTAAAAAAATATAATGCAATTTTTGTTTTTTTTAAAAGAGAGAAGTTGTAGTCTTTATTTCTTTCTGTCCGCTGCGTGATACACAAGTTACTACCTCTATCGTGTCCAACGTTGTCGCTGCCATCGCCTGTGTTCGCCACTAAAGCTGCCTCGATCCTGCCACCCAAGCCGCCGATCCTATCGCGTTCGTCGCTGCCGTCGCGCCCACTGCTGTCGTCGCCCCAAGCCGCCGCCTCCACCGTGTTCGCTACTACTGATATGAAGCCGAGGTCGAAACCAAGCCACTCCTATTGTTTCCAGAGCAAAAAAAAAAAAAAAAAAAAAAAAAAAAAAAAAACAAAAAAACAAAAAAAAACAAAAGAATGGCAAAAAAAAAAAGCGAAGTTCTTTTTTTACTTGCTTCACAATAAAATATACCCAAAGAAACAAAAAATGTGAAGTTTTCCTTTTATTTTTTTATAATAAAATGTATCTAGTAATATGCTTTTATTAACCGAACTATTATATTTTATACTAAAAAAAATAGCGAAGACTTATTTGTAATTAAAAATATTTCGTTTACTTTTATAAAATTAATCATCTTACGAATATATTCTAGACTAAATATTTTGTTTATTTTATTTCTATATTGTCCTTTCCATCTGTAGATATTTTTGTAAAAATATTTAGATAAAATAATTACAATCTAGGTAACTATATATTTATATTTTATAAAAATATTTAATGTAATTTATTTAACAATATGGAAGCGTGATAAATATACTAATTGATATAGTTAAATTTGTTTAATTTAATGTAATTTACTAATAATTTTTTTTTTTCAATCCGAAAATGAAGAAATCTTATTTTGATGAATATAATTTTTCTTAATTTATTTATTTTATAAAAATTAAAATAGAGTATTATTTTAAGAGTTTCAATTAAAATAGTAAAAACAGAGTATTTTTTTTTATAATAAAGTATAATTTTTTTAAAAATATTAAATATATTATAAAATAAAATTTTATTTTATTCTTCAATAGTTATGGAACGGCTCTTATTCGGCGCTCGCGTGCAAAAGCAAGTTTAATTTTATAAATTTTTTTTTATAGAGTTATTTTATAAATTTAAAAATGGTTAATTACATACGGCTGCTTCCTGTAAACCTATCGAATAGTAGATATCCCTACAAAGTTTAATTTTTCATATTTATCCCTTTAAAAGTCCTATATATTCTAACCGCTTATCTCTATTAGAAAAATCTAATTAATCTTATGTTAAATATTTAATCTTGATTAGTTATTGAGATAAATTTATTTTTTTACTTTTTCAGATATTTTTGTATTATTTTTTGAAAGAATATTTTTGAAAGGACAAAACTGTTATTTTACATATAATCTGTTAAAAAATAAACCGTAAACTAACAATAATAAATCGGAATCTAATTAATCATATGTTAAACATTTAATCTTGATTAGTTATTGAGATAAATTTACTTTTTTACTCTTTCAGATATTTTTGTATTATTTTTTAAAGGAATATTTTTGAAAGGACAAAACTGTTATTTTACATATAATCTGTTAAAAAATAAACCGTAAATTAACAATAATAAATCGGAGAATATATATGAATAACGTTGGATTTTTTAAGGAATAAATATAAAAAGTTAAATTTTGTAAAAATATATTTACTATTCCATATGTTTACATAGAGAAGTGTGTAATTAACTCATTTAAAAAATTTAGAAGATTATTTTGAAAAAAGTCAAAAAAAACTAAAGCAGGAACTTTTTGCCTCGAGTCTCTTTCTGGCTCAACAGTCCTTCTCCTTACGCTCCTTCTCAACCTAAAAAAAAAAAAAAGAAAAAAAAAAGAAATCCTTTGCTTTCAAAAAAAAATTCCTCTCACCAGAGTGACTCACCCCGACCTCCCTGCCTTCCCCCACGCCCCCACCCCACCCCACCCCACCCCACCCCTCCGGCCGCACACCGCTCGCGCCATCGGAACCCCCTCCAGGGCCGTCCGGTCTGGGCCGCTCGCCGCTCGCGTCCTCGCGTCCTCGCCCCTCAAGGCCGCGCGCCGCTCGCCTCCTCGCCATCGGAACCCCTCGGGCGGTGCGGCGCGCCGCTCGCCATCTTCCTCGCCACCAAGCCCTGTGAGTTTGTGTACTAATTTATAGTTTTTGTGAGTGAATTTAATATTTGCTACTATCTACATGTTGAACTCAAGTGCCAAATTTTAATTTCTCACTTCTTAATTTTGATTTCTATTTATAATAATTTTATCTTATATATATGGTTAATAGATAGATGGTTAGTAGTTGTTGTGTTTTTCACTCAATATCTTTCTCTCTAATTAAGTTGTTGTTAGTTGTTGCATCCATTAATTTGCTTGCTATTGTGAGAATCAATGGGGAGTGGTTAATTTTCTTGTATTTAATTTTCAACTATGCTACTATGTAAATGAATTTGCTTGCTATTGTGAGAATCAATGGGGAGTGGTTAATTTTCTTGAATTTAATTTTCAACTATGCTACTATGTGAACCTTATTTGTTTTATGTCTATGTATGGACCATCTTAATTTTTTTGTTGCTTGATTGTTTATATATCGTGGTGTATAATATACTTTGCTATTGCTTTTTTTAATTAATCTACTTTATTTTGTACTTCTTTATTTTTTGTATTCTTAAGAATTATAACTATTTATGCTAGTAGCATAAATCTAGAGAAAATTTTTTAATTTAATAGCTGAATTTTCGATCCCGAATTTTTAAATGGTTAACGTATAATTCCCGTATAAAAAGTGTATCTAAATAATTGGCGAATCCGATTTGTAAACCGTATTTTTCAGCGAATTTAAAAAATAGGATACAAATTTTATCCTTATTATATTCGTACCGAATTTTTGCCGAATCTGAATTAACTAACTATGGATCGAGGAGGAGGTGGTGGCGATATCTAGGGTTAGCTCTCCTTTTGAACACCGAAGTTCAAGTTGGATCCACAACTCCAGTTGTTCTTCTTGTGTTAAAGCCTCCTACCCTTCTCCCTGCTGACTTACTTGAGTAATAACTAACAAGTTGTAAATCTATGAGCTTCTGTTTCAGTATTGTGCTTTTAAGTTTTTGGATATGTACCAAAAAAATAAAAAATCTATTGGCTTTGTTGCAGTTAGAATCAGAGTTATGCAGAAAAATACTATTATAACTTGTTTATTTATGACTTCAGTTTTGATTGATATTTGATTTATGTATTTTTCCCAAGGTATCTTTCTTGTCTACTTTTCTAAAGTCATTGCTGATCAAGGTGTGGTGCATTTTACCTTTTCTTTGATTTGATAAACAAAAGTTCTAGATTGTTTGATTGCTGAGATGCGTGGGGAGATAAGGAAGGTTTAATTGTTTTTTTTTGGGAGATGAAGGACGGCTTAATTGCTATTTGTGGGGAGATAAGTGGGATTTTTATATGTATTGTGGGGAAGTAAGGTAGTTTTTTGTATTCTCGGTTTATTTTATTATGAGTTATATATTAAAATTGCATTTATGTTTCTTAAATCTTAGATTTTATTCAATAAAATATTGGTACATAAATATTTGAACACGAGTGTGAAATTTTAGCTGCATTGCTGCTAATTCTAGTTCATATTCACATGTGCATACTAGTATATAATATTCTCCGAATACCAATCTGATCCATATCTGAATCCAAAGAAATATCCGACCATATCTAAAAAATTATCCGACTGTGACCAAATTCGTTTTTAGCGGATGTGATAACGAAATTTTATCATCTGACACATTAGTATTCGACTTTGTATCTGAAAAAAAATATGGATGCATATATGGCTTTGTCCAATATCAGGCCGTACCCCATATGTTTTCACTGATCTTTCATTTGCTTCGTCTCTCCTCTTCTTTCGTTAAAACCCTAGTGAACCTCTCTGCGAGAAACCCTAATTTTTTAGGCCAATAACCATTGGAGGTCAAGCCTTTTATTCTCAAATTAGCCAAATTGCCACCGAATTCTTTTTTCACGAGTAAGATTAATCCATTCCCACCTCCCTATCTTGATATAGGAACCTTTGATTACTTTTTTATTATATTCTCTCCCAAAAAATAGTTATATTCGGGCCACTCACTATAGAAGCTATAAGTAGCCTATAGTATAGTATAGTAGTCGGCCTAACCGTCATGGTCACGACATGTTCTTGATATTGATTGAGTTTTTCTCTGCTTTTTTTTTTTTTTTTTTTTTTTTCAAAAAAAAAGAATTCTAGGGTTTTATCAGGTGTTGGAATTGCCTAATGGGGAAGGCTTCAAAGCGATTGAAACGAGTTGATAGCGAGGATGAGAGCGCTTCTGATGATGAGATTGAGACAGAGTTCACATTTAATAAGCGATGGAAGCAAACTGATGATGAGAGTGGAAGCGGCTTGGATGCGGAGAGCGACGACAGTGAAGGAAGCGGAACGGTAGGTTTTGTTGGTTAATTGATCTTTTTATTTGCTGTTGAAGTTTTCAAATTCTTGAATGTGTGTATAGGAGGAAGAAGATGAAGAGGACCAAGGAAGTGATGCCGAAGAAGAAGAGGACGGAGGAAGCGAGGCGGAGGAAGCTGAGGACTGGAGGAAGGACGTGGAGATGGAGGAACTCGAGAAGGAGTATCTCAATCTTCGCAATGAGGAGCAGTAAGCATTCTCTTTAAGTTATATAAAACCCTAAGTATGTATTTTTACAGTTGGTTTAGTCTTTACTCTAAGTGGCCATTTGGTTCTAGGTTTGTAATATTTTGGGGATGCTGTATATTTCATGTTTGGAATGGCAAGTTTGTTACTAATTTATCAAGCCTCTCAAGTTGAGAGGTTGTTAAGAACTAGTATTTTTTTATTAATGGACTGCTAATGATTCCCATCAAGTATGGAAATGAGAATACCTCCTAGCCCATGATAAACTAGTATTCCTATCATCTAGGAATCTACAATGATTCCACTATTTCACTAACACCTTTTACAACTACCCAACTTGAGTTGAATGGTAATGATTTGAATATTTTCAATAGAAAATATGGAGGATTACCGGAATATTACAAACTGTGAACCAAACAGGCCCTAAGAAACATGCAAATCAAACTCATTGGATGAGATTTGAGTCTTGAATTGCTGATGACAATTTTTACCAAGAAAGATTGTGGAGGCAGTGAGCTAGAAGAAGTTTGCTTTGGACAAATTACAAATAATTGAAATAATTTTAAGGAGCCAAAAGGTCGAGGATTACTATGTTGATTTGCTAGTCTGTCACATGCTTGACTAGAGTTTATTCATCATTATTTATGTAGACTTTGATACAACAAAGTTGACAAAATTCTTGAAACTCTTGAGATAGTATTATCAATGCTTGTTTTATAGCTCAGAATGAACTAAGTGCTAAGTTGAAAATAATAATTGATGGCACGTTTCAGCCTTTTGGCTGTTTATTGACATTTACAACAATATAAGCCTTGATCTTTGACCAGTCCCATTTATGCATGGAATCATCATAAGCGGTTTTAAAAATCATTTAATGCGAGTTTATTAGGGAAATGAGAATTTGTTAAAAATAGAATAAGTTGGTTGCGGCAATAATAGATGATTTTGGCTATGGCAATTGCGAAAGTTGGATTTCCTTCATTGTAATTGTTATAGGAAAAGGCAAGTAAATAAATACAGCTTGAAAGTTGAAAGTAGGTAATAAAATCATCAGTACTGAAATCATTTGAACATGAGAATGAAATTATACAAATCAAGTTACATGACCATCTAATGTTACTGCAGTAGCGAAGGCTCGGGAAAGTTTGGGTGGATTAGGACTTTCTTTTGGGGCTACCTTGGTTTCTTTTATTTATGACCTGACGGAAAACTGAAAAAGATAAATACTATGGATGAAAATGAATTGAAATTGAGTTTTCACCTACTACTGGCTACGAGGCTCATTTCTCCTTTTGTTGCCTCCCATTGTTCTCTTCTCTTCCTATTTCTCTTCTTTTCTTATTCAATATTCACACAGATTGTGTCAATCTCTTGAACAATGTTCTCTGGGCCTTTTTATCCTTATACCCACCAACCACCTGTAGTACTTCATCAAGTATACTTCAGCCTATCCATGACTATGAGGTCAAGGTTCCATCATAGATGGTTATTTAATTTATTTAATTTACTTTAGTTCAAGAGAGACGTGGAAGCTAGTGTGGCCTTATAGAAAGCTTTATTTTCAAGTATCAAGAGATAATCACTAATGATTGTCATAATAGTACTTCAAAATAATAAAAAAAGACTAGAATTTGAAATAAGAATTTCAGAAATCTGTAAAATTTACATCAGAACATTATAATTATGTGCCAAGTAATATAAAAGATCAATATGGTTAATTTCCTATATGAGTGAAATTGCCCAACTAAACAAATCTAGCTAAAGAAATTAAATGTTTAGAAGTAAGTTTATCCGTAAATTTAAATAGCTACTGACAATCTTAAAGTAAAATTGTCCGTAATGGTGCAGCAGCCAAATGCTACTCCTATAACCAACAATGTTGAATCCTTCTTAGAATCTTTGATTCTATTCAAAATCAAATATCAAAATGATCGTACGTTTTGACTGTATATCTTTAGGGTTGCTCTTGCACTACTTGTACCAGGAGATGGGTGTATTTCCATATGAGTATTCTACATCGTCGTCCTGGAGAAAATCACTCTTAGTATTTACTGAACTTCTTCATGAGGATTATCACTCTCTTTATTTTACTTTTGTGAAACTAAATGGCTCTTTGTAAACTATTTTTTATTGAAGGTTAAAATAATCACGCGGTTTAGCCCAATTTTCATATAAACTTTTACATTATTTCTTCTGGTTGAATGTCGCAACAATTGATATGAATATCTGTAATTGACCAAATATTTCATATAGCTAACTTAAATTGCCACAAACAGCTTGTGGAAAGTGGATTTAAAATGAAAGATTATATATGGTGGGTTTTTCTTTCTTGCAATTGTTCACCTTTGAAGTGGCGATTACTTTTTATTTTCTTTACCAGAAATATGCTTATGCAGTACAAATAAATAGTTTAAAGAGAAAATTTTTTATTTTCTGACCTTACAGAGCGTTAGCAAAATGTGTTCATACATCTGAGTTACTCTTTTAAATCTAGTTTCTAATGTGGGTTGTGGAAACATATTATTTGCACTCTTTTTATATTGCATGCAAGTAATATGATTTTTACGTAGATTGGTACTTATTTGCTCCATAATCATGTTAAGCGCTAAGGGCACAATTTTCTGCTGTGGTGCATGAAATTTTACTTAGGTGGATTATATCGTGATGCCTTCTCAATGGTTAATACAGTTATCTTTTCCTTTAACTGTTCTGTCCAACAGATCATCATTGTTTCTTCTTGGAACTTAGGATGAGTTAAAAGAATTCTATTATTATTGTTTGTGCTAGGCGACTTCATTTTATTTGTTATGTCTAACTTGTATAACACTGAATCATTTCTTGATTTGCCATTTAGAAATCTTTTGAAGAACTTGACACGCCACAAAGATGAAGATGCTCTAAAAGGTCAGGCGGTGAAGAATCAAAAGGTACCATGATAGTGATACTTTTCTATCCTGCTTGCCTTCTGGCAGATTTTACATGTAACAATTTTTTGGACTAAGATATGCTAAATAAGATCGCGCATTGCATTTGAATAAGTGTATATGGCTATTCAGCAATTATATCTTGTAGAACTCTGGATAACTGTACAAAAAATTTGAATCACTTGATAACTTCCCTTCAAGTTTCTTCCCCGCCGCCGGCCCCCCCACCCCCCCTCCCCGACTTGAATCACTTGATAAAGTTAATTCATATGGAAATCATTTAAATGATTTCAGTAAATTGCCATTTGAAAATTTTCATCATAATGATTGTCAATTTCGAAGCTTTCCTCAGTTAACATACCATTTAATAATATTGGTTATTTCTGATAACCTTCTTAAATAAAGTCCTGAGGGCATTCATTCTTGAGTGCTTAGTTTGTTAATGAACATAGGAACAAAATAGATATTGTAGGCAAATCTGAAGGAAGTAATTCTGTAACCAGAAGGGTAATTTGACTTTTCTTCAAATTTCTTTTTGTTATTTTACCTTAGTTTGCAACTTCTGTTGTTATATCTCCCTTAGCGATTGACCTTGCTTTGCATTGTTAAGGTCGCGTAGAATAAATAGTCTCCAAATCATAACAGTCAATATTAGCACTTTTTAATTTCTTTTCTAGTGCATTTAATCTAATTCGCTCTCGTTTTATTTGCTCTCATTTTTTTTCTTATTTTAGGCTTGCTCCTTGCTCCTTCAGTCTCCTTAGTAATTAAGGGAAGAGTAAAAAACCCAGAGATGTATTAACTTTTGTTGTCATGTTTTCAACACTGGTGGGAGTTTTCCCTATTTTGTTTTCTCATTCGCCTTTCAGTGACATATCAGCCTGCTAAACTAGACAAATGAAAATGGAGAGAAAAAGTGATAACTGACTATTGAACTGGATGGGGTTATGTTAGGAAATAACTAATGTAGAATAGCCAATAACATTTGACAGGAAATGGAACTTTTCTTTTTTGCATCGTCAGCCAGTAGAATCATACAGTATGAACATAAAGTTCTTCTCCAAGTGTATCGTTGTGATGCTGTACATTTTTTGTCCTTCAACGAAACATTATAGTATTAGCTTTTACTTAAATTTATAAGCACTAATAGGAAATTGCTTGTCATGTCATTAAAGGCACTTTGGGACAAGTCTTTGGAGCTCAGATTCTTACTGCAGAAAGCATTTGCAAGTTCAAATAGATTACCAAAGGTATGATTTTTCGAAGATTTCGCTTTGAATAATGCCTTATGATTTTATTATTTGCTTAATGTCATTTAATTTTATTTATTGGCATGTAGTTATATCTTTCTTTTGGCTTGCCTCAGGAACCCTTTAGGTCTACATTTTGTGGTTCAGATACAGCAGTAAATCAGGCATATTCGGATCTCATACAGTCATCCAAACAGACTTTAAATTGTATGTTGGAGCTGCAAGAGGTATAATTGTGTTGCTTCACTGACTTCTCTTTTTGTTGAATATTTACATTATGAAATTTTGTTTGACTGTTATATTAATTATAATTCTACTTGCGGTTTTGAATATTGCTAATAGGCTTTGCTTGAGAAGAATCCTTCTGTTGCTCGCACCACAAATGGTATGATCTACATTGCTCGTTAAACCTTCTATTTTTTTTTATACTTTAATTAGGCGCACTTGAGAATTCATTTATTTTGTTTGGTTGCAGAACATTTGTCTTGCATGAAAGCTTAGCAGTGCACCTAATATGCACTTACTATATCTATATGCTTTAGTAGGCAGGTCTTATTATCGAAGGCAGATCTAATGCAATTCTTGCATGTTTGTGTTATGGCTTAATTTTAAAGATTAGCTCTTAAGTTTTTGGCTGATTCTCAACTAGTCAAAGTTCTTTGGTTAGATCAAACTTCTCTGTTATATAGCTTATGAATTACTAGTTTACGATGGTGAATCTCTTTTTATGATTCATGGTCCTTTGAAATGTGAAATGTACTTAATTTTATTCATTTTTGGTTTAGATCTTTTAAGATTTCCCTGTAGAATCTATTGATTACTTGTATTACTTTTCTTCTGATCAAGCAGACAGCAAAAAATCTGACGAGGATGAATATTTTTTGAAAGATTTGAAAGGGGAGCTTGATGAAGAGTGGTTGCACATATATAGAATGCACTGCAGGTATTGCTTTAAATTTTCGCATTACTATTAGCTATGATTTCTTATGAATGTCATTATTTTTGCTTTAAATATTATTTACTGATGAAATAGGGAAGCAAAGATTGGATTAGATGGAGTTTATAAGAATTACTTTTGTGTCAAGATGTACGTATAGTGGCAAAGTAGCACGTGCAAGTGCACTTGGATAGAGTTAAAATGATACTATTTTGATAATGAACATCTAGGAAATAATGCCTACACTTTAGAAGCAGGATATCTGTTGCAAAGAGAAGGAAACATGGGTGGGTGATTTTTCACAGTTAGTTACTGTTTGTTAAGAAAAATGTCTTTTTATAGTGATATAAGGAGAGACTTTAGAGACGAATAGGAAGAGAATATGCATGACAAGCCCCCATATATTTGTATTTCGTGAAGCCATCCCTAATAAGGGTCTTATTTAATAAAGCCATCCCTAATAAGGGTCCCCTATGTTTCTCTCGTCTTAAATTGCTTCAGGCTGGGATGTCAAGATTGCCTTTCTTCACTCGGTTATTGTGATCATGGCACAAAACCTTTTCCATCTTTTGCGCACTTCACACTAAAATTTAAGGATTATATCGTTGTGTTTGATCAATTCTCATTTTAATGAAGGAAACTTGATTTGATAAGCTATATGCCCTTCTCATAATTAGAATCTAGACCAAATATTTTGTTTATCTGGTTTTTGATAGCCAATTGGATTATTGTTCGTGTGCCTGATAGAGTTTGATTAATATCTGGAATGAGTTTGACACTCAAAATCTGGAGTTCTGAGTTAAGACCTCAATCATTATTTATGGTAGAAATGAATCTGGATGTTTCTGTCGGATCGTTGGCGCTAACCATTAATCCCAAAAGCTCGACCTGTTAGAAATACGCAACTAATTCACTAAAGCCGTATAGACATAGCGCTCACAGGTCTCGACCGGACTCAACCCACTTGGATGCTAGGTCTATTGTTGGACCTTTTGCCGTTAGGTCTATTGTGGACCGTAACCCCACTCAACTTATTGAGCGCACCCAACTCAACTTATTAGTCTCCTGGGCCTATTATCACGGAGCAGGAGTTGGACCTATTTTTAACCCATAAATAAATAGCAAACAGTTTCTGTCTCCAACTCCTATAACTTGCAAACAATAATGCTTCATTTGATTCAGTGCAGCCATAATATTCCATAAAGAGGATACTATCATATTAGTACTCAAAAAACAAAAGCAAAAAAGAAAGGTAAGGAAAAGAAAAGAGAAGTTAGTTTCCTTGAATTTTTTTTTTCTCTGCTCATCTTATTTTGATCTCTTTTGCTGCAATTTTGCAGCTTGAATATTCCCAAATAACCAGATAACTTTTGAGCTTGCTGCTTCTTTTCACATCACCTAGTAGGATTCCCTTTCTTTCATGATTGTGTTCACATCTTTATGTTGTATACAGCTATACCATCTGAAGTGAACATATTTTGTCCTCAAATTAGGCTACTTTATCTTAAAACTGATACCTTATCTGATCTCTCCTATGCATTCAGTTCTCTAACTAATAGCATAGTACATTGCCTCGCCTTGCATAATGCTTATACTTGAGTTTTAAAGGGATCTATTTGGTTAGTCCAAGGATCGTATTGCATTTGCTGGCTTTGTTTATGTCCTTTAATCATATTTTCCACCTCTCTTTTGAGCATAATTAGGCACATAAACCAAAATGTTCAGAGTTTAGTATGTCCTACAGGCTACAATCCCTGTGGACTCTTAGGGCATGTTTGGTTCAAAATGGGAATCAGAATCAGAATATGAATGGAATGGGCCGGAATCGAAAACGGAATGATAAAAAACTCTAATTTGTTTGGTCCATAAGAGGAATGGGAATGGGAATCATGTCCAAATTGAAATTCAAAACGATTAAATTTTAATTAAAATTTAAATTTACTATTCAAATTCGTAATCAAAATTTAAATCTAAATTTGGACTTAAATTTTAAATTTACAATTTAAATTCAAGTTCGAAGTCAAAATTTAATTTTTGTAACTAAATTTAAAAAGCAAACTTACATTAGAATTTAAACTTGAACATAAGAAATGAAAAATTGAAATTTGAATCCGTAATTCAAATTCAAATGTAAAATTATAATTTAAAATTAAATATAGATTAATACTTGAATTTAAATAATTCTTAGTGAAAAAAGTTCTTTTCTCAATCCCTTTCGGAATCAAAGTTGATTCCCACCTCTACGGGGGTATCATTTTGGGGGTTTCCATCTCCCCTGGAATGGTAATTGAAATGCCAATCTCAATCCAAACACCAATAATGGGAATGGATCATTCTGATTCCCATTCCAAGCCTCAAATCCTTCAAACCAAACATGCCCTTAATTCTAATTTCATTGAATTTTTTTCATGTGCCCTAGTTTTATTTCGACTGCAGATTTACTCCTAAATGTTTCAGCAATAAATGTGATCATGAGAATAAACAAAAAGAAAATAACTTGTCAGGAGTATTTTACAATATAGCTTTTATAAGCGGCATGATTTCTGTTTTTTTTTTTTTCAAAAAAAAATCTTCTTTAAGCATGGTTAGTTATGCTGTTAAATGCAGTTTCCCTTTCAAGGTCCAGAAATTCTATGGCAGGTTTGCTGCATTTGCAAAGTATCTACAGTATGTTTCGTTCTATGTGGGCTGCATTATTTCCATCTTTCACGTCTTTGCTTGTACACTATTGTTTTTACTATATTTTCTTCTCAATGGATTACGTCTTTGTGACAAGCTTGCGGTATGTTGATGCTTAATTATAGATGTAGTAAGATGCAACAGTTGTTCTTCTCATTTAGTTCTACCGTGTATTCTAGTTGAACAATTACCTCTTAAAGCTAATTAATATTTTTGAGTAAAGTGCTGCTAAAATAAGCTGTTCTGTATCTTGCTATTTTATATGTAAAATTGCTAAAAGATGTATTGCCATTTTTTGCTAGTCCATCTCTGTAGCAGCTAAATTTGAAGAAACAAATAGAAGTTGAGCTGAATAACTTAATACTTATCTGTGTCAATCGGCAGAATTGCACCATTCAGAAATAGTGAAGTAGACAAATGGCAGAGGAAGACACGAGTGACAACTGGCGCTGCTGCTTTCAGAGCCAAATTGCATGCTTTTAATCAGGTGTCTCACTCTTTTCGTCTGTTTTATATAATAGCAGCCTATTTTACATTTTGGGACATTTGAGTTAGGTATTCTTCTTTCCTTTATTATCCTGTCTATGTGCTCAGAACATCAGTGATCAAGTAAATTCTTACATGAGAGACCCAAGCAGAATGATTAAGAGGATGCAATTAAGAAGATCTTCTGTTGATATATTTGGAAAAGTAAGTTGCACGAACTTCTACTTTGCAGGAGTTTATTTTCTCTACAATTTGAACAAAAGACAGGTTTTGTAATCTCTCTTTGGTTCATGTCCAGGTTCCTGAAGAGGCTGACAAGAAAAATGAGGTTTGACCTAATCCTGACTCCTTTTGTATAGATATTTTAATATTATTTGTAACCCAAGCTTTGCTATTTCTAAGTGCACAATCACTCTAATGTTAGATATTATTTACGTAAAGATTTCTCTGGTGCTGAAGGGATCAATGGATGCATCTTTCCTTTCCACACTTTAGTAGCCTCGGATAATTATTTATTTGTTGATGAATATTCCCGTGCCTAATAGCCAAATTTTATAATTCATCAAGAGTTCGCGATTTCATTTAATGGTGAATTTTTGTGTTATCTTGTGTTTTACTGGATAAAGTTTTAATCATGAAACTTACAGTTAGGCTGGCATGCAATTAGAGAAGGTCGGTTGACTATAGGGGATGGCAATTGAACTTTCTTTCTTTGCATGTTTTGTAGTAGATTATAGTCTCGTTCGATCAATCGGCTTTCTCAGAACACTTATTGGTCTGACATGACACTTTCTCCTTGTTTAGTTTTTTGAGTAGAGCTAGGGCTTCGGTTTTCAATGAAAGAGGTGCAAATTACACCCTTAGTTAGCAAACTCGTCATGCTTTTCACTTGAGTCACCAAACTTCTGTGCAATTAAACTATTGAACCGTAATATCTGTTTCGATCAGGTGATGCGTCAAACTTCATTTAATTTTCCTAACAAAAGGACGGTGTGGCTACTGTAACAGCTGCCAGTTTTTCTCTAATTGATGATTCGACAGCTGAGTCCTACTAGTCTTTAGAAATTAAACCGAGTTAGACAAAGTGATCTTGATTGAAGAAGAAATTGAATTCCAGTGCCTTAATTAAACTCCGGTGAACGAAGTGAAACTTGCGACAAGTGATCAGCTATTCTACTTACCCAATAAAGAGTTCTGTAGACTGGGACTGTATGGGGAATATTTTTGATAAACCGGACCCCCTTCCTCTTTTGTAATAACCTTGAGAATATTTGTATCTTAGTAGATTTACACTGAGGATGGCTTTTAAAAGAAAAGGAAATCAAAGGCATTTCTCACCCTTAAAAAAAAATAAAAAAGAGAGTAATACATTACGAGCAGATCTACCCTGAACAGACTGGTATTGTAATTGGTCAGCTACGGGCCATTGTGGAGCAAAAACGAAAGATCATCAGTATCTGTGTATCTGCCTGAATTTTAACAGAGATAATAATGTGGATTTTGCTGGTTGACTTTTTGATGTTCTTTTGACTTGCAAATTGGCTTGGCTGGCATCTCCAAATAGTCTTCATGCTTCTTCGCCTTTCCTTCACTTTTTCAGCATCATGATTTCTATTACTGACTGCTGTTTGATGATTGTATTTCTACGATCAAATTCTCTGATAGACGTATTATTCAACAAAAATTTCTGAATTTTGCTGGAGGGAAAGGAAAACAAATGGTAGCAAATCATTTAATAGGATGAATTCATGAGCAAGAAGAAACACTGAGTTATGAATATCAACTGAGTCTGTTATTCACATGGAGTTTATTATGTAGTTTGCAAAGTTTGATTTCTTTCATCTGCTTCTGAATGATTACATTACCATTTGGCAATTCCATTCCTTGCTTCTAGTGGCATTACGTAAACTCAAGCTCCTCTTACTATATCAATCCTTTCACCTTTCGGCTTATCCGCTGATCCAAGCTGATAAATTTTGTTTACCATTGAGCAATTTTCAGGAGGAAAATGTGGATGGTGATCCGGAACTTCTTGATGACTCTGAATTCTATCAACAACTACTCAAGGAGTTCTTCGAGTCGTGTGATCTTGCCTCATCTGGTGAGTCTTTTTATACTACATTAGCTGAAATTTTCATTTTAAGGTTTCTTTAGTTCCTGCAGAAGGACAATAAATAAGAAAAACTAAATCCTTGAAATAATCGGTATTATAGACTGAAGTGTCTCTATATCCCTTTGATTCTGCAGTTATTGTATCATACTACTTTCTTGTTTTTTCTTCTAATTTCAGAAGCAACGTTTTACGCCTTAAGAAAGCTGCAGCCTAAGAAACGTAAGGTGGTCGATCGTCGTGCTTCAAAGAGTCGAAAGATAAGGTATCGTCGACATTGCCCTTCTCGTATGAGAGAATAGTGCTAGTGTTATTACTATTTCAACCTGCGTCGGTTGATCAAAGCTCTTTACGCATGTCGCAGGTATAATGTTCACGAAAAGATTGTTAATTTCATGGCTCCGATGACGATGGGTCTTCCTCCAATGGCTCCAAAATTGTTTGAAAACCTATTCGGTGCAGGAAATCGGGATCCTGCCTCAGTTATGTGATCTGCAACTACGGATGCGGAAAGATGCGGCATATGTAGCAAATTTTGTTCTCTTCGGAAGGATCTGTAATGTCCCATGATGGTAAACCGGAACCAAGAAGCCAAGGGTTTCTTTTTATATCATTCTTGTTGTATTGGCAGGAGACTTGGAAACGATTCTTTCGATGTTCTAGTGAGTAAAGAGTGGCAAATAAGCATTTAAACCCTCCAAACATTAGTATTTATAATTAATACAAATTATGAAGTTGTAGTGAGTAAAAGAGAATTGAAGATCATTCTAATGATTTTATAGGTGTTCGTGATTTTACCGACTGTTTGTTTTGACATAAACTTGGCGCGAAAACAGATTTCAAAACTCAAAACTGTAGATTTTGTTTTGAATACCGTTATCCAAGAGAGAGTATCGCTGGGTTTTATCGGTATTAATGTTTAGAACAGTGTGCGTGCCAGTAATGATGTTTCTGAGTATCGGTACTTAGTAGAGAATGAGAAATCGAACGTTTGGATTTTGGGGAATTGGCGAAAGAGTGCCAGAACGTATGATTGCGTCCCGGTATTAAAACACGAGTCCAGTTACTCGAAGCTGCGGGCAGCAGTCTTCGGAGGGAGGATTATATGTTGTAGAAAACTCATATTTTATTTATTTATTTATTTATTTATTATTATTATTATTATTTGGCGTGAAAAAAACTCAACAGAGAGAACTTGGGTTTTCGCTTGTCGTGCCTAACAAGCAGACGTGGGTTGAATGTTGCTCAACGTTCAATTTCCAACATTCTTCTCTCTCATTATATATGTTTTTATATCCCTCATCTGTTCTTAGAGATGTCAACGGATCGAATTCCGGCGAATTTTTAAAAATCTAAATCTGAACCCGACTACAAAATTCGAAACCCGAATCTGAATTCGAATCCGACGTATTTTAAAAATTCATATTCAAATTCGAATCCGACTAAAAATTTAAAATCCGAATTTGAATAAAATCTAAATCCGAAACAATTATTCTTATTTTTCTCTTTATAATATTTTAAAATATATTATATTAAATATAAAATTTTAAAATATAAATTTAAATATAATATCAAATATTTATATATACATATATAATATATAACATAAAATCAATTTGGGTTCGGATAAGTTTGGACGGATCAAGTTTGGATTGGGTCGGATACCGTCAAAATCTATATTCCAATCCAAATTCGTCAGGTTTAGTTTTTTATATCCGTATCCAAATTCATATCCGTTTAACATCGTTTAAATTTATTCCGTTCGGATTCGAGTTCGGATAAAATATTAGGTGTTCGTACCCATTGATTTCGTTCGGATTCGAGTTCGGGTAAAATTTTAGGTATCCTTTGACATCCCTATGGGTAAAATTTTAGGTATCCTTTGACATCCCTATCTGTTCTTACATAGTAAGAAAAAAAAAAAGAAATAAAATATTTGAGAAAAAAATATTTTTATTTTCTTTCTCAATTCTCTTTTTATTTATACGAATGTTGAAATAAATCTTCGTCAATCTCCGTCACGATTGTGCTCGCAGGAGGAGAAATTTCGGACTACCTTGAGATGATATTCTCGATTAATCCCGTACGTATGGACGGAAATATATTTTTGAGCAGTGCTATTGTCACGCCCCGGGTGTAAACCAGAACCCGGGCCCGTCTACAGATCCGCCGTGCACACGGTATTTCCCGTGTACACGAAGCGTCAACAACCTGCTCAGATATAAAAGATATAATAAAAGAGCAATAAAAACAGAGCTGAACTAAAACTAATACATCTCAGACTGAAGCTGGAAATAAAGTACAATACATCTGTATAAATGATACATCAGTCTCTCCCAGCTCACAAAATAATAAATACAACATGCTGGCAAAAGCCAGTTCCAAAAGTGAAAGTACAACCGTCTGAGGAAAACCTGGGTACACCAACAGTCCAGCTAACACGCTCATCCTGCCTCGAGATCTATCTACTCAGCCGTCCTCTCACCTCGACCCGCCACTAATAGTCCAGTAGCACCCGCAGAAGACTCTGCAAAACAAGGGAGAAGAAAAAGAGGAAAGAAGAATGGGGGTGAGAACTACTAGTAAACCAGTAGCCTCCCCTAGTGGGTAAAACCTCAAACTCTGACACGCCCACTAGGTCTACCAGAGGCAAAAGAAAACAAAGGCGATATGCTAAAAAGAATAAGACTCCTGATGAAAAGCTACCACTGGAATGCCTCTAAAAATGCCCAGCTAATAGAATAGCTAAATGCATGCATCAGAAAATAAATGTCTGCCAGAATAACCCAATCTGACCACCAGTAAACACTGGTACTGCCTGCTCTGCCGCGACGGGTATGCCAGCCTACGCATAACACCGAAGCAAAGGAGTCCCAGGACTCAAAACCCAGCATGGTGCCCGGCGCTCTGCACCGTGGAAAGCCTACTCCGGAGTGGCACTCGTGGGGAGCGACCCACACGAGGAAAAGTATCTCAGTAACCCAAGTATCAAAAATCAGCAGGACTGGATCATGACTCTGATCAAAGTGGGAAAACCCATCCACCAAAGAAAGACCCGATCTCAACCCGATGCAAGATAGACAAACCGTGGGAAATCCATCCACAAGAGACCTGATACCCAATCTGATGCATAAGAAACCTCCGGTCAACCGCCCAATGTCCGCGGTTGCCGCAATCCCCTGCCTGTCCCAAAACCGAGAACCTGACTACACTATCCTATCCAACTGCTCGCGCACGAGCTGCAAATACCCTGAGCCTCAAATGAAAGGAGAAAAGAATAACAAAAAGGGTTTCTCCTATGTCAATTCCAGCATGATAGTGTAGCAGAAAAAGGTGGCTTATCTAGGTGACCGTACAAGCATGAAAATGTCTTAAGATGATAAACATAAACTAAAGCAGATATCGATATGTTTTTACCTTGCTAAAGCATGCTGATAAAAGTATGATAGTAAATAAAAGATAGCCTGTGCCTGCCTAAAATGCATGCCCAAAGCCCACAATTTATTAATCAGCCTTCTAATCATAGAAGCTACTCCAATGCCTAGAGGGTAATCAAAAGTAGGGGTTCACAACAACACCCATGCTCACAAACATGTCCCACATATAACATCTGGTCCACCGCCTGCTATCCGCGGTAGCCATACTACTCCAGAAGCTAAAATCCAGGCCCCGGCCACACTATGCCAATTCCCTGCTCAAACCCGAGCAGCAAATAGTCACCTGACTAAAGAATAGGGGGGAGAAGGAGCAAATAGGGTTTCTTCTAAATCAAATCCCAACATAAAGTGTAGCGATCAGAATTGGTCTAACTAATTATCCATATAAGTAAGCCTATCTCCTCATGGAAGAAGAAGGGGAGTGACGAATAGTGGTTCCACATGTATATCAAATAATAGCTCCACCTGGGTATAATCATCATGCTAAATCACAATCCAACCACACACATGTCTATAACCTACTAATCACCCTCACATGAATCATCCACCTATGCCTGTCCAAAAATCCCCAAGTGGTACCCTCCCACAAGACATTTCATAAAATCTCACATGAAAGTACATCCCCTATGCCCAATTAAATGCCAATATAATGTCCAAGTAAGCAAGTAAAAGTTCCAACCACTAACAAGTTTCCACTACAGTGTTTTCCAGATGATAGGCTCGTAATTATTTAGTTAAACATGCATGTCTACTAAGTGAGCATTCAAAATGTCCAATAGAGAAGATCTCTCTAATATTCCTAGTGGGTATATCAGAAAAGAGGAGTAAAGCAACCACCCACCTGAAGAGCAACTGTCCAAATCCGTACAGCTGAAAATACCAAAAACTCCAAATCCTTGCTCCCACGATTTTAGCACACCCGTGATATTCCTGATACAATACAAAGCTCACTAATTACACTTAAGTTCCCAAATAAAGCTCTTATAACCACATACAACCTCGGATTCGAAACTGTTAAATTATCACCTGCAGAAAGTGCCCAGAAAATTCCAAGAAAAATATCACAGCGATCCTTGCGTCGCTAGCTTCGCAACGGTACCTTGCACGCCCAAATCAGAGTTCGGTAAGTCAAGATAAAAATCCGGCAAGGTGGTGATCCAAACAACAAACTGTGGAAAAAGACTGCGCACAGTACACTGAGAAAACAGTAATTTTCACCTCGAAATAAATCTCACGAAAATCCAATAAAAATACGAGCGCGTTCCTTGCGATCTGTAGATGAAAAAGTTGTATAGGCTCGTCTCCGTATGACGCTCGAGCGCGAAGATATGGCCAAAATACTCCGATGCTGTCCTCACATTCCTCACAGAAAAAGGGGGTCCATTGTTACCTCGGGATCCGAGCCAAAGAAGCAAAATCAGAATGCGCGATCAAAATGAAAGATGAAGCCCTACCTGTCGTGAAGCCAACGGCGCAAAAATCACAGAAAAAAAAGCTCGGGGTAGGCCGGGGGAGCTAAAACACTGCTGCTGCGCCGAAGAAGAACACAGAAAACGCAACGTCGCGCCGCGCCGTAAAATCGAGATCTCGAAATCCGTGCCACCCGAAAATCTGAAACTTGGTAGGTGTAATCCTCACTTGAAGGAGAAGAAATCTCCCTCTCACCTCCCCTTCGAGCTGAGGTCTCGAAGGGGTCGAAAATCGCCCTTGAAGAGCCCTCGGATTGCACTTAAGGGAAATCCAATACAAAAAGTCCCCAGAAAATTCGCTGCGCCCGGTGCACGTGAACCCTCCAACCGTCGCGCGCCACGTGGCCCAACTACCGTGCACCGCCCGTGGACCGCGCACGGTCGGTCACCAGCCTCGCGTACGGCACCCACTACACCGCTTGCGTGGACCGGGAGCACCACACCGAACCAATCAAATGCTGCCACGTGTCCCACCTGTCGGTCCACCGTGCACCAAAAATGTTCCGTGGACCGCGCTTTGTGAACCGACCAGTAAAACGATGCCACGTGTCAACCCCGGTGCACCCTGGACCATGAGCCCTCGAGAATACTCCGTAGACCGCGCACTGTGAGCCCTCCACTCACCATCCGCCACGTGGCACCGCCCTGGTGCACGGCCGCCGCCGTGGACCGCGCGCCTGCCCGCGCGCCCGCGCGCTGCCCGCGCCCTGCCCGCGCCGCGCGCCGCCGCTGTGCCGCCTGCCCGAGGCCGCGCCGCCGCCCGCCGGCGCTGCCCGCCGCCGCCGCTGCCCGCCGCCGCCGCCGGCGCCGGCGATTGCCGGAGGTACTGTTCCGGCCGTGAACAGTACCCGAGCACCAAAAATACATGTGGGTAGTCCGTTTTGACCGTTTTCGCGCGCTGATTCCAAATACGGCGTCCGTTTTGCCAAATTCCAATCCTAAAATTTGCCGGAGGCTCCCGGAAAGGTATTTTCATTCCGAATTTCGCGCCGAGTCCAAATTTGATATCCGATTTGCGCGAAAACTCTTCTAAACATCCAACGGGGTCTTCCGGTTATCCACGTGATCTATTTAAGCCCCGAATCCATCACTTGAGTCCAAATTGGCGCGCGAACACCGCCGACATGCCCCGTAGGCCTCCCGAAGCTGCCGGTCACACTGTAGAAGCCCTGCAAAGATCCGGGTCACCACATCCTCCCCCACTAAGAGAAAGTTTCGTCCTCGAAACTAAAGCAACTCCCAAGGAGTCTCAGAAACCAGGGGTCAAAACTCAACACCGCCGTCTCCAGCTCCCAAATCACCTATCACTCCCCGTGGTTACTCCGCAACAACCACAACAGCAACAACCAGAATGGCAAAGCCCGATTGCGCAATTCCCTCACCACACGAGTCGGAATTCGCAACGGGCGTTCCTCGTACACCAAACTCTCATAGGGCACGAGTCAATCACGGGCGAGAGGTCCAAAATATAACACTCCTGAGCTGAGACGCAGAAAAACCTCAAAAACTCCAACAAAAGACTGGGGAAAGGAACGTACAGCCCGAGCAACACGCTCTAAAATCATTACCAAGAGCGAACTCAACCAAAGCGACCCAAAACACATCCCCACAACACCTGCACAGAAAAGGGGCCCAAACAAGCAGGGGTTCACACTCGGTCGCACTCAAAACTCAACCACCCAAGTGGATTGCTCAGCCGCAGCCTCAATCAAAAGATATCCTCTAGAACACAAACTCAAACCCTGTACACCAAGATGGCCTCACACAGCGCCAATTAGAGAATCAACAAACTCAAACCCAAAGCTCTTCTGCTCCAGGTATCCGCCACCACAGCGGCCCTATCGGGGTGATACTGGATGCTCGACAAAATCCAATGATAGCTCTACAGCCACTATGGGAGGTATCACTGTAACTCACAAATCCATCTCCCGCCACTGACTAGGTTAAAATCGGCGCTGGTACCAAACTCGTCATCTGATCATCAGGCTCTGCTAGCACCATCCGGTCCAAAAGCTCCTCACCCCAACAATAACCGTCGATCTCGGCCAGTCTTAAATAACATCCATTTTGGCCGGATTTCCACAGTCGCCCCTATGGCTTGAATAGGCAATCCAGGAAGACATGCTCTCGAAGCTAAAACTTGTACCACAACGACTTGGCATAAAGCTTCTTCCTCACAAACCTTGCCACAGCATCTACAAATTCTCCACAAGCTCTAAATCACTCAGGGAGAGGGTAAAGCCAAAATATCCTTAAAGATCGCTGCTATCAATCCGTTCACGTCCCACTGGAAAACAGAGTTCCTCAATCTTAAAGGCAACAAGGCATTAATCATTCCATTGGCTTCACCGTACTCGTAATGCCCCTAGCGTCTCTTGTACGCCATCTTGGCGAAATACTCAACTGTAAATTCCAAACTGGTGCAGGCATCATAATCGATCAACTGCCGGGGCAGAACTCCATCAAAAGGCCCTAAATAATACCTGGACCTGACTGGGCTCCAATCACAAAGGCTCTCACCGTCGTATATCAACGACATGACACTAGGTCAAACGGATCCTCTATCCATCAAATCCACGCACCTAAGACATCAACTCTCACAGCTCTATAGGCGATATCCAATGAGGTGCTATGAAGTTGGCGCGGTTTCCAGAACTACGTCAACCACAATCTTAATTTCCCTTTCGGGCGGCATAATCATCGGCTTAGGTGGTCTCACACCCGGGATCTCACGATCAATAGGGATATCCTTAAGTCCCGCTGTCGCCGTAGGCACCTCTCACACTGTCGCTGTAATCGGTGTGCTCTAACAGTCTCAACAAACAAATTGCCTTCCATTATCTGCCTTGCAGAAAATCAAAGCCCTTTCTCTCGACAGTCAAACATCCTGTGGCACTACGCCAACCAATCCCATGCACTGGGTCAAACACTAAGCTGCCACAGACACCAATATGTCTGCCGGCATAACTCATGGCCTCTGCTACACTGGACACGATCCACAAGCCTCCCCCACTTGCACCATGCCAACAGTAACCTGTACCTCAAGTTAATGTAGTAACGACTCTACCTCTAGTCCATGCAGGAATGCAACATGCTCTAACTCCGACTGCTGTGATGAAATCATACCTGTGACAACTCAATCCACTACCGTGGCGCCCTCCGACCGGGCGGCACAGATTCATCCGCTCGATGCAAGTGGTCGTCGCTCAGCCTGCCGACATATCTAGACCAATCACAAAGGGGGCACGACCTCTGTCCATGCTCATACTGAGGTGCCGAATGTGGTCTCTCGCAGACAGCCAATCCACGCTACCGCTGCGCCATTCTGATAAAAGGGCTGTTGCTGTCATCGGGGTCCACCCAACCCCTGATGTCTCAAAAATCCGCCTGAATATCATCGTCATAAGACCAAGCACAATTGATTCATGCAATTCCTTATACAATTATCCTTACTGAGCTCACCCCTCAATCACGTCTATTGCACCCCAAACATGCCAATTATCAAACACACAGGGTAACATCCCCCTGGGATAAACTTACATAATCCATCCACGAGGATATCCACCAACCAGGAAGGGAAAACGAAAATGTCTCTGCCGGCCGATCTATCCTCCATCATCTGGCATCAAGCGCCTCTATCCAGAACTTGCCTCTGACAGCAGATACCCATCCAAAAGAACTGCAGCGCCAGCTCCATAAACACTGCCTCCACCATCAAAGCACCCCAAAGTCCAAAACCTGCAAAAGATGGTCCGAACAAACGGAAAGGTATCCTGGCGCACTCCACTCTCAGCCACGCATATCCTATGCGCCTCGTTCCTCAAATCATAGAACGCGCAGTTCGACAACTGCGTACACCCTTTAGACACCAGAAGGCTGCCAAAGAGTCTCTCCATCATCACCAACCACGATTCTACCCCAAGAGGCTCCAAACCAAATCCTAAGAATCGGGGTGGTTTATCTGCCGAAACTGGCTCAACTAATCATTGGTGTCCCATAGCTCATCAGCTGTCAACTATCCACCCTGCCTCGGCGCCTCGGCACTAAACATTGGCACAATGGGGCTACTCACTCCATCAATACCACAGAAATCCTCGCCCTTGAGGATACTGCAGTCGGGTGGTCTCAGAAGGGAGCACTGTCGAGCTGCCCGCCGCTCCGACGACTGTGTCACAAAACTAGATGCTCGCTCACTCTGCCGCTGAAAAGCCCCTGACAATCCTGTCACCTGGGTCCGGAGCTCTCTGACTCCAATCTGGTATCCGGCCCAAAACAACTAGCTCAGACCCAACTGCTGCACCAAAGTGCACCCGGGTCAGGGCCCAACGTCGGGGAGACACCGCTCGCCACGACAAACCGCAAATCAGCACATCCCAAACACTCGACCCAATCTAGCGAAAGTCAAAGACATCCCCCTATTTTTGTAACTTTATGTTGTCTGCAGCCAACATAACTGTCCCACAAAAATAGGGTATGTCGATCCCTCTTCACTCACAGGAAGAGTCAAAACCAAATCACCGACTTTCGCAAAATGTCGCATCTCTCACACCCTAACATCCTAGGGCCCGCCGTAAGCCTAGGGTTTCCTAAGTCCCAACTGACCTATCCCTAAGCTCTGATACCAACTTAATCTGTCACGCCCCGGGTGTAAACCAGAACCCGGGCCCGTCTACAGATCCGCCGTGCACACGGTATTTCCCGTGTACACGAAGCGTCAACAACCTGCTCAGATATAAAAGATATAATAAAAGAGCAATAAAAACAGAGCTGAACTAAAACTAATACATCTCAGACTGAAGCTGGAAATAAAGTACAATACATCTGTATAAATGATACATCAGTCTCTCCCAGCTCACAAAATAATAAATACAACATGCTGGCAAAAGCCAGTTCCAAAAGTGAAAGTACAACCGTCTGAGGAAAACCTGGGTACACCAACAGTCCAGCTAACACGCTCATCCTGCCTCGAGATCTATCTACTCAGCCGTCCTCTCACCTCGACCCGCCACTGAAAGTCCAGTAGCACCCGCAGAAGACTCTGCAAAACAAGGGAGAAGAAAAAGAGGAAAGAAGAATGGGGGTGAGAACTACTAGTAAACCAGTAGCCTCCCCTAGTGGGTAAAACCTCAAACTCTGACACGCCCACTAGGTCTACCAGAGGCAAAAGAAAACAAAGGCGGTATGCTAAAAAGAATAAGACTCCTGATGAAAAGCTACCACTGGAATGCCTCTAAAAATGCCCAGCTAATAGAATAGCTAAATGTATGCATCAGAAAATAAATGTCTGCCAGAATAACCCAATCTGACCACCAGTAAACACTGGTACTGCCTGCTCTGCCGCGACGGGTATGCCAGCCTACGCATAACACCGAAGCAAAGGAGTCCCCAGGACTCAAAACCCAGCATGGTGCCCGGCGCTCTGCACCGTGGAAAGCCTACTCCGGAGTGGCACTCGTGGGGAGCGACCCACACGAGGAAAAGTATCTCAGTAACCCAAGTATCAAAATCAGCAGGACTGGATCATGACTCTGATCAAAGTGGGAAAACCCATCCACCAAAGAAAGACCCGATCTCAACCCGATGCAAGATAGACAAACCGTGGGAAATCCATCCACAAGAGACCTGATACCCAATCTGATGCATAAGAAACCTCCGGTCAACCGCCCAATGTCCGCGGTTGCCGCAATCCCCTGCCTGTCCCAAAACCGAGAACCTGACTACACTATCCTATCCACCTGCTCGCGCACGAGCTGCAAATACCCTGAGCCTCAAATGAAAGGAGAAAAGAATAACAAAAAGGGTTTCTCCTATGTCAATTCCAGCATGATAGTGTAGCAGAAAAAAGGTGGCTTATCTAGGTGACCGTACAAGCATGAAAATGTCTTAAGATGATAAACATAAACTAAAGCAGATATCGATATGTTTTTACCTTGCTAAAGCATGCTGATAAAAGTATGATAGTAAATAAAAGATAGCCTGTGCCTGCCTAAAATGCATGCCCAAAGCCCACAATTTATTAATCAGCCTTCTAATCATAGAAGCTACTCCAATGCCTAGAGGGTAATCAAAAGTAGGGGTTCACAACAACACCCATGCTCACAAACATGTCCCCGCCTGCTATCCGCGGTAGCCATACTACTCCAGAAGCTAAAATCCAGGCCCCGGCCACACTATGCCAATTCCCTGCTCAAACCCGAGCAGCAAATAGTCACCTGACTAAAGAATAGGGGGGAGAAGGAGCAAATAGGGTTTCTTCTAAATCAAATCCCAACATAAAGTGTAGCGATCAGAATTGGTCTAACTAATTATCCATATAAGCAAGCCTATCTCCTCATGGAAGAAGAAGGGGAGTGACGAATAGTGGTTCCACATGTATATCAAATAATAGCTCCACCTGGGTATAATCATCATGCTAAATCACAATCCAACCACACACATGTCTATAACCTACTAATCACCCTCACATGAATCATCCACCTATGCCTGTCCAAAAATCCCCAAGTGGTACCCTCCCACAAGACATTTCATAAAATCTCACATGAAAGTACATCCCCTATGCCCAATTAAATGCCAATATAATGTCCAAGTAAGCAAGTAAAAGTTCCAACCACTAACAAGTTTCCACTACAGTGTTTTCCAGATGATAGGCTCGTAATTATTTAGTTAAACATGCATGTCTACTAAGTGAGCATTCAAAATGTCCAATAGAGAAGATCTCTCTAATATTCCTAGTGGGTATATCAGAAAAGAGGAGTAAAGCAACCACCCACCTGAAGAGCAACTGTCCAAATCCGTACAGCTGAAAATACCAAAACCTCCAAATCCTTGCTCCCACGATTTTAGCACACCCGTGATATTCCTGATACAATACAAAGCTCACTAATTACACTTAAGTTCCCAAATAAAGCTCTTATAACCACATACAACCTCGGATTCGAAACTGTTAAATTATCACCTGCAGAAAGTGCCCAAAAAATTCCAAGAAAAATATCACAGCGATCCTTGCGTCGCTAGCTTCGCAACGGTACCTTGCACGCCCAAATCAGAGTTCGGTAAGTCAAGATAAAAATCCGGCAAGGTGGTGATCCAAACAACAAACTGTGGAAAAAGACTGCGCACAGTACACTGAGAAAACAGTAATTTTCACCTCGAAATAAATCTCACGAAAATCCAATAAAAATACGAGCGCGTTCCTTGCGATCTGTAGATGAAAAAGTTGTATAGGCTCGTCTCCGTATGACGCTCGAGCGCGAAGATATGGCCAAAATACTCCGATGCTGTCCTCACATTCCTCACAGAAAAAGGGGGTCCATTGTTACCTCGGGATCCGAGCCAAAGAAGCAAAATCAGAATGCGCGATCAAAATGAAAGATGAAGCCCTACCTGTCGTGAAGCCAACGGCGCAAAAATCACAGAAAAAGGAGCTCGGGGTAGGCCGGGGGAGCTAAAACACTGCTGCTGCGCCGAAGAAGAACACAGAAAACGCAACGTCGCGCCGCGCCGTAAAATCGAGATCTCGAAATCCGTGCCACCCGAAAATCTGAAACTTGGTAGGTGTAATCCTCACTTGAAGGAGAAGAAATCTCCCTCTCACCTCCCCTTCGAGCTGAGGTCTCGAAGGGGTCGAAAATCGCCCTTGAAGAGCCCTCGGATTGCACTTAAGGGAAATCCAATACAAAAGTCCCCAGAAAATTCGCTGCGCCCGGTGCACGTGAACCCTCCAACCGTCGCGCGCCACGTGGCCCAACTACCGTGCACCGCCCGTGGACCGCGCACGGTCGGTCACCAGCCTCGCGTACGGCACCCACTACACCGCTTGCGTGGACCGGGAGCACCACACCGAACCAATCAAATGCTGCCACGTGTCCCACCTGTCGGTCCACCGTGCACCAAAAATGTTCCGTGGACCGCGCTTTGTGAACCGACCAGTAAAACGATGCCACGTGTCAACCCCGGTGCACCCTGGACCATGAGCCCTCGAGAATACTCCGTAGACCGCGCACTGTGAGCCCTCCACTCACCATCCGCCACGTGGCACCGCCCTGGTGCACGGCCGCCGCCGTGGACCGCGCGCCTGCCCGCGCGCCCGCGCGCTGCCCGCGCCCTGCCCGCGCCGCGCGCCGCCGCTGTGCCGCCTGCCCGAGGCCGCGCCGCCGCCCGCCGGCGCTGCCCGCCGCCGCCGCCGGCCGCCGGCGATCGCCGGAGGTACTGTTCCGGCCGTGAACAGTACCCGAGCACCAAAAATACATCTGGGTAGTCCGTGCTGATTCCAAATACGGCGTCCGTTTTGCCAAATTCCAATCCTAAAATTTGCCGGAGGCTCCCGGAAAGGTATTTTCATTCCGAATTTCGCGCCGAGTCCAAATTTGATATCCGATTTGCGCGAAAACTCTTCTAAACATCCAACGGGGTCTTCCGGTTATCCACGTGATCTATTTAAGCTCCGAATCCATCACTTGAGTCCAAATTGGCGCGCGAACACCGCCGACATGCCCCGTAGGCCTCCCGAAGCTGCCGGTCACACTGTAGAAGCCCTGCAAAGATCCGGGTCACCACAGCTATGCACGCTTTCGATTGATTAAATATTTTTGATTATTTGCTGTAAGTCCAAGAATTTATTTTTTATTACTAAATTTGTTAAATAAATAATCACAATCAAATTTTATGTATATCTCTATCTAATAATTTAGGATGTAGTTTCCATTTGATTGTGATTAAAATTCTAACCGTGCTGATTCAGGGTAAAATTATATATTACATATAATATTGTTTGATAACTTAAATATTTTGAGATTATCATTTTAAATTTAATTATAGTTTAAATTACAAATATTTAATCTTTAATTAAATATTATTTGGGTGTACTAGGCTTGTTTAAAAGAACTAAAAAAAAAAAATATACTGTTAGTTCGCTACAAGAATAAAAAAAATAAACATGTCAATTAGAAAGAAAATTTTACTGTTCTTACACCCCATTCCATTCTGGGTGACGAGTAAAATACGGTATATCTTACATCCCATTCCATTCTGGGGTGGGGTGAATTTCACTTATCACTCGATGTGACGAGTAAAATAATACCCACCCAGGATGAAGTGGGGTGTAGGATGTACACCCATAATGGAGTGTACACCTAACGTCCCTCAGCTGTAACGAGAAAACTAAATCAAGAATTAAACTTATATTCTCTAACCATTTAACCACTTGATCCAATTTAATTTATAATTATTATATTTGATTTTATATGTCTATATACTTTGTTGTTTGCATCTATATTTTTTTTGTACGCAAAAATACCTAATTAGAATTAAAGATTATAATTTGTTTAGACAATTGTTTGCTATTGAACCAACTTCAATCATTTATCTTTATTAAAACTTAAATTCTAAAATATTCTGATTAAGATAAAAATCTCACCAATATTAGTATTTTTCTAAAAAAAAATTTAAAATATTTTTTTTGCAGCTTGTTCTAATCATTCTAAATCTTTTTATTTCCTCAACTAGATTATTCAAAATGATCTTTGAGGATAATTCTAATTTCAAACCTGAAAAGTTTAGAGAAATAGGCTTTATAAGGTGGCAAGAATAATTGAAGGAATGACTTATTACCCTAAGTCTCATAACTACAATTGAAAAAACAATTTTTTATATTATTTTTAAATTTTTTTCTGCTACTATTTCTGTTGAAGACTTGAACCTCTACCAATGGCCCTTTTTTTTTTTTCTCTTGGCATGCTTGTTGTATCAGGGTGGGGTGATAAGCCGAGCTCATGTTTAATTTGGTTCTCATATATTCGAACATCTGCTTCCAAAATGTATAAGATACATAATTTAATAGTTCTTATACTGTGGCCCTATCCTATTTTTCTCACTTCTCACTGCCATCATCATTGCCTCCCCCTTAGGCCCCTATCCTCCTTTTCTTCTTTCCCCGACCATGATGGCGTTAATTCTCTCTCCTCTCATCCCAAAACCCCTAAACCTCACCACGCGTCCGAAACCACAAACGACGCCAATATTAATAATACCAATAAGAACAACAAATAATCCGAGCAGTACTAGTACTGCGCGACGAAAAACTCTCACCATTCGCTCTTCTTCTTCTTCTTCATCGCTGACTGCCGTTCCCCCTCCGAAGGCGAAGATCGTGCGGTGCCCTGCGCTGGACCGGCAGGCGGCCCGGAGCAGCCGGCTCCGGTTCGCCCGCAAGCTGACGGGTCTGCTGCTGTCGAAGCCCCGGCGCTTCCTCCCCCTCCGAGTCCTCCGGCGCTGCCGTCCCTACCTGGGCCTCCCCCCGCGCTCCCGCCCCCTCCTCCCCATGATCCTCCGCTACCCTTCCCTCTTCCGTCTCTTCCGCTCTCCTTCCTCCTCCTCCTCCTCCTCCCTCTCCGTCGCCCTCACCCCCGCCGCCTCCGCCCTCGCCGACCGCCAGCTCTCCCTCCTCGCCGCCTCTCTGCCCGCCAAGCTCCACCGCCTGCTCATGCTCGCACCCCACGGCCGCCTTCTCCTCGCCAAGCTCGCCCACCTCGCTCCCGATCTCGGCCTCCCTCGTAACTTCCCTTCCGCGCTCTGCCCCCGCCACCCCGACCGCTTCGCCATCGTCGACACCTCGTACGGCCGCGCCCTCCAGCTCAACTCCTGGGACCCCTCCCTCGCCTCCCCCTCCCCCCCTCTCCGCCCCGCTCCCGCCTCCGACCGCATCATCGACCGCCCCCTCAAATTCAACCACCTCCACCTCCCCCTCCCCCTCCGCCGCGGTCTCAACCTTCGCCGCCGCCACCGCGACTACCTCCTCCGCTTCCACGCCCTCCCGGCGCCCTCCCCGTATAATTCAGCATCTACTGATGCCGATGATGTGCTGATGGCGGAGAGGCGCGCGTGCGCGGTGGTGCGGGAGCTGCTGGCGATTACGGTCGAGAAGCGCACGCTGGTGGACCGCCTGACGCACTTCCGGAAGGACTTTGGGCTGCCCAACCGGCTGCGGGCGATGCTGCTGCGCCACCCGGAGATGTTCTACGTCAGCATCAAAGGGGTGAGGGACTCGGTGTTCCTCGTGGAGGCCTACAACGACGAAGGGAAGCTCGTCGTGGAGGACGAGATGCTCGCCGAGAGGGAGAGGCTGATGGAGCTGGTTAGGGAGGGGAAGAGGATGAGGAGAGAGATTAGGAGAGGTTTGTCGGTGGATGATATTAATTGTGGGGGTGTAGAGGATGAAGAACAGGAGGAGGAGGAGGAGGAGGATGGTTTTGAGGATTTGTTCAAGTCCGGGATCGGCGGGGAGGATTGGGAGGAGATTTATGGTGAAGAGGGTGGTGAGGATGATAAGGATGAGGGAGGAGAGGTTGAGGAGTTTTGGGTGAAGAGAGCAGCTGCTGCTGGGTTGGTCGGTGATGGAGAGCCCAAGGACTTGGAAGTTTGGTGATTAGGAGAGACCCACCAGGTCTTTGTTGATTTGTCTCTGTGAAAAAATGGTTGCTGCTTAATATAACACTTTTGACATGAAGTCGACTGCACTGTATTGCAATTATATACCTTACAATGGTGTGCACACTTCGATCCTTTTGGTTTAGATGTCTTTGTCTCAAATGCGGCTTCTGCAGATACAAGAAGAAGAGCTTAACTGGGGAGAAAAGCCACAAAGATGCATTTATGAAAGGAACCGGTGGAGAAAAGCCACAAGGATGGGCGTTCTATTGATCAGCTAAGATCCTAGTGTTCTTTGTTTCAAGATGGATCTTAACTAGGGAAAGAGATGTGAGAGGGAAAGGTTGATTTGTGGAGGAGAAGAATTTTGATTTTGATCTCACACTTTAAAAAGGAGGGAAGAGACAATATGCTACTCTCCCGCCCTGCACCTAAAAATAACTTGAAGTCTCTCAGATGAACAAACGAGGTACAACTTAATATAGTGTTGTGTTTTAGTTTGGTATCAAAACAAAAATTTAATGTTGCCATTGTTGTACTATTAAGCTGATTTTTCGTCCGTAGGTAAACTGTTAGGCCTTGCTTGACAGGACATCCATTCCTTAGTACTCCAGATTGTATCTTGCGGCGGAGAACTCGTGCCCCGCCCGTTCTAGCAATGAAACTTGCAATTTCAGAAAGATGTAAGACAGTTTTTAGAAACTTTCGGCGCTTTTGTTTGTTTTATGGGATAAATTCTGCTTGAAATATATTACTCTATCAAAGATTTATTTATATAATAATTCTGCAAAACAATTTCTAGTTGTGAATTGTAACTATGCCCTGGTTAAAATTTTTAAATCTGAATGCATGTGTGCTATACCTGAAGAAAGATAGCTTTATTAATTGGCTAAGGCAGGATTTAGACTCTGTGAATTTTGGTTTCGTCTTTTGATGAGTATTTTGAAATTATATGCATGAAAATAAAACTAAACTCATTATTGGTAAAAATTTATAGAGAAATCGATTTATTGCCTGAATTTGTTATGTTATAAAGTTTAGGAAGGGCAAGATTATAATAAAGAGCTGTGTGTATGATGTTGACAAGGGTAAATCTGCCAAAAAGAGGGATTAAAGTAAAAGTGCTCATCATATATTCTTAGATTTCTCACAAAGATGCTCAATAGGAACTTCTATGAAGGAAAAACTGAAAACCCCGGGATCATATTAAAAGATTTTTAAAAAATTAGGGACTTTTGAAATTTTTTTGACAAGGGATCTCTATGTGAATTCTATTTATTAAGTATATAGGAGAAAGTTGTGATTTTCTGTTTTTATGGACATATATGATTATTGTTATCACCTTACGTGTTTCTTGCTGTGGCTGAAAATTGAGATCTTTAATTTGTGTCTTTGTTGATCTTGTGGTGTGTCATCCAATAAATATGGAAGGCTTTTGGGAAAAAGTGTATCTTTCTCTGCCATATTTTGGTCTCCTACTGCTGATCTTTTTTAAATTTTTGGGCACACAATTTCAACTTACTTGGATTTGTACATTTAAATTCCTCGTTTGGTTCGCCTACGCCTTCTCCATTCCTCTCTAAAACTCCCAGATAGTTTTTTTTTCTTTTTTTTTTTTTTTGTTCTTTTTTTCCCCCTTTCTCTATTCTTATCCTTTCTGTTGGTCTTCCTGGTATCTGCTACTGCTGTTTTCCTTTCTGATTTGGTGCTCGGTTAACCTCAAAGTTGGTTTTGGGTTTGAATTAGATCTGTCCTGAATTATCTTTTTTTTTTTTCACTTGAGATAAATCTGTTTTCAGTGGCTTTGCGATGAAATCCAACATTGTCGGTCCTTCGTTCACACTCATCTAGGCTTTGGTTCTTTATTTTATTTTATTTTTCTTTTAGTAATGTTTATCTCTCCTAATTGTTATCTTCATCAGATAACTCATTTTATTATATTCTTTACGTCGATATATATGAGAAAGTTGTGTTCCTGCTATGTAGACATTCTCGAATACTGTTATAAGCCCAAAAACATACACTCTTTCAGTGATGCTTGGAGAATCTAATTAGTTTGTTCATTCATTGGCAGCATTTACTGCTCAACTTTTCGAGCATGATGCTTGAACAAATCAATTTTCATCATTTTTTTCATCTTGGCATAACACTACCAATTGTGTTCGGGATAATGAGTAATTACTTATGTTTCTGAACTTAAAGCTAGAAAGTTGCTTCAAAATTTCTCTGAACTTTTTGAAGCTTAGTTTGCCAATGTATATTCGATATTTAGTTCTATTCTTCTGAGCTATAATGCTTTTATACTTGCTTGAATTTAGTCCTGCTGTTCTCAAAACTTAAAAGCATGAGAGTAAGTTTTCTATCTTGTTGGCTATTTATTTATGGGTTAAAAATATGTCTAACTTTCTACTCTATGACAATAGATTCAGTAGACTAATAAATTGAGTTGAGTGAGCCCAATAAGTTAAGTGGAGCTGCGGTGCACGATAAAACTAACGGTAAGAGGTCCAACAATAGACCTAACGTCCAGATAGGTTGAGTCTGATCGAGATTCGTGAGCACTATGTCTGTATGCTTTAAATGAATTGGTTGTTGTATTTTTAACAACTCAAGCTTTTGGGATTAATGGTTAGCGCCAACGATCCGATATTTTTTATTATAATTTTTTTTTTCATCTGATGTGAGAGTTTTGAGGAGAGATAAATGAGTAGTTTGGTTGGGGTATAAGAAAGAATTAGTAGTATCAGGAATAAGTATAATTTTTGGAATAAGTTGGAATTATTGTAAATTTGTGTTTGGTTGGATATTAGGTTACTATCTGAGAAAAATATTGTTTGAAAGTGAATGAAGAATAAGAGGAATAGAGATTTGATTTTTATGTAAAAGGATTAAAATGCTCTTCCTATTAGTTATATTTTAAAAATAATAATGAAAGATTATATTAAACCTTTTTAAATATAACAAATTTTTTTTATATTATTTAATAAATTTGATGCTATGTAAATTTATGTTTAATTTTTAATAATATAAAAAATTATTTGTATTGTCAAAAATTAAAATGTTTATATTTTGCAAAGGTAATTTTTTAAAAATTGAATACCAATGTAAATAAAAAAGGCTTAATAAAAATGTGGATTTTTTTTTATTATCAAAAATCAGTTACTCAATATAATTTTAAATTAAAATTAAATCTCCAAGAGGAATTTTAGGTTCGGAAAAGGACAGCAGGGATGCAAGGAGGTCCACGGCGACAACGAGGAGGTAGGGGGGAGAGCGGAGAGGGCGTAGAGGAAGACAAAGTAAGAGAGAAAGAGATGAGAATGGTTGTCTCCGGACGCGTGCAATAGGAAGGAAAAGGATAAAGAACAAGGTTCTTGTTCGGGAGGGAGAGTCTATAACACTCTAATAATTCAATACGTAATAGGAAAGAAATTGTGATTGAAAATATAAAGAGATTACGGGCCATAATAATAATAATTAGGCTGAAATATTTTGGATTGGTTGTTTGGGCCCAACGAGTTATTATTGCTAGTAAGTTAGACCGTTATATTTGGTATTAAAATCGAATACCAACCGAAAGTGTGAGATTTAAGTACTTGCGGAATAATTCTATACCATGGGTTTAGGGGTAGTTATCTTTTGACCTAGTAGGAGCCATATGTAGAACCTCTTCTAACTTCACATCATTTGATAATTTTGGTTTATGTGTGTGCGATCGAGTTTGGACTTGACGAGAAAGTCAATGTCTAAATGGAGAGGGAGTTTGTAACATCCTAATAGTCCCACATCGAATAGGAAGACCACAAATTATAAAAATAATAATTAGATTTAAGTATTTTAGGTCGGTAGTTGAGACCCAACGATTTATTATTGCTAGTAGATCAGGTCGTTAAATTTTTGTAACATTCTAATAATTTCATATCGGATGAAAAAAAGATTATGATTAGATATATAAAGATCAGGAACCCTAACAACAATAATAATAATTGATAGTGCCTCTGCTCCACCACCTCCTTGCCTTTCGAGTCCTCGTACTTCCTCGTCAACACCCCTCTCTCCTCGTAAGCCTTGCTCTGCTGCAACACGCGGTGGCTCTTCATATACCGATCCTCAACGACCGTCGTGGAGTAGTCGACAAGAAGGCTCGCGCGTTTCTCGTCTCTCCGGTTCTCTTTGCTACTGTATCTGTTGTTGAAGAAAAGACCAATTCAGGTGGAATGAAGATGCTCACAAGGCATTTGAGAGACTCAGGGGGTGATGACACAAGCTCCAGTGTTAGCTATGCCGGATTTTAATGAAGCTTTTACTTTAGAGGGGACTCCAGTGGGATAGGAAATTGCGTACCTAAGCAAAGCCATTGGGCAGAGGCATTTGAGCCTATGCACCTACGAAAAGGAGGAGTCTTCCGCGCGATATTGACGGCGGTACAAAAATGGAGGCATTATCTTAGCTTGCGACCATTCACTTCACCATAAAAACTGATAACGAGAGTTTGAAGCATTTACTAAAACAAAGATTTCAACCCCAACGCAACAAAAGGAGATGATGAAGCTCATGGGATTTGACTTGTACAAGAAAGCAGAGAAAAATGTGGCGGCGAATGCACTATCTAAAACAAAACAAAATGAAACACAAGTAAAATGTTTACCCAGAACTCCAATGTGGGTAACAAATAGAGTACAATATACACTGGAAGAGGTTCAGATTTTACCTTAGTTTTCTCATTTGTTTGGTTAGTATTTATGGTGATACATTCTTGTCCTTACACCACGCAACTCATCCGAAAAATAAAAGAAAAAAAAAAATGTAACTCGCCTTTTTTTTTTTTGTTGAACTTTCAATTTTAACAAAAAAAATATTCTTAAACTTAATCAAAATAGTTCAATAAACTCCTCTTCTCAAATTAAACTTACATGTTGTGCATATAATTCTACAAGACCCAAAAATATTAAAAACTTCATTCTCTCTTCTAATTTTGAAAATTAAATATGAGTGTCTCATAATAAGTTGAAGCAAACTCTATTTCTTTTCTTTTTTCTTCTATGTTAGCATACAGAAAATAATATATATATATATATATATATATATATATATATATATATATATATATATATATATATATATATATATATAAGATCAAAATGATTGTGTGATTAATGAATTTTAATTGAAGAGAAGAGTCTACTGAACTATATGATAAAATTTAAAGAATTCCTTTGCCAAAATTGAAAGTTCAAGCGCCTGTTTGCAAATGAGCTAGAGTTTAGGAGGTCTCCGTATTTTATCCAAAATAAAATAAAGAGCAATGCTAAATAGTTGCCCTAGTCCTCAATTCGAGAAGTCGCATCAGTATGCGGGGAAATTTGGATCAACATCTTGTGCCCAAGACTCCAAACCCCCAGTGATATCCTTGGCAGAAACAAAACCTTTGTTCCGGAGAAGCCGAACGGCCCTCTGGGAGTCGTTGCCTCTTCTGCAAACCACGTACAAGGAAGAGCCCTCACCTGAACTTTTCAGAGCCGAGTCGGGTTTTGAAAGCTCGCCCTCCAATACAGAAAGCGGGATGTTCACCGAATGAGGGATCGAGGTTATTCTGAAGTGGTGCGCAGGTCGCACGTCCAAGAGCATATGCGGTTCGCCCTTGTCGGCTATTTCTTTGTACTCTTTGCTGGTGATCCGAGCGTCATCTGGAAGCAGGCTCAGCTTCGGCCGCGACTGCATTAAATGAAACACCAATTCAGTTGTAATGATAATTTTACTGTATTAATTGCTCCATCTAATGAATTGGTAAATTTGCACACACTTCAACCTCTCTGATCATTTGCAATTGCATCCTTCATGACAGGAGCATTGGATTTTTAAGAAAAAGACTACTCAAATTTTCCTTTCTTTTGATAGATCACCCCTCAACTTTTAATTGTTTAAATTTGATTAGTTTCTCTAACTTGAAATAGGAATTCATTAAAATCAAATGCTTCATCAGCTATCAATCGTGAACAATTTATGAATCCGTCGTTTCATTACCCGAGAAAGCTTTCCATAACAATTAAACTCGTCAGAATCACTGCTGAATTGACAAAATCTCAAATTTAATGGATAAATATAACTTAAATCAAAAGAATCAAAAGGTCAAGGGTGTCAATCAAAAGAAAAATAGTTTGTGTGGTCTCTTCCAAAATAGTCTATAGTTATTTTCCATGTGATTTAAAAGTCGGCATGCTACTAAAATAAGGTTTAAGTGCAAGGTTTAAGTGCCTCGCAAATAAATACGTAAGAACTAAAATGCAATCAATAAATTTCTTCTGCTATCAAGAACCAAAGTTCTAACCGATTCCCAGCTGAATTACTTCCTACTAATATTGGGATACGATTTGCTAATGGTGAAAGAATGTTTAATTTATGTACAGGAAAAACAAATATTCTGCATGACTATTTTCAACATCAAAAACTATTCGCAAGACATTTACATGCATCTTTTAGGTAATTCTAGTCATTGCATGCAACTAAAAGTAAAAGATTTTAAGCGTTTAGGAAAATATCCAATAGAATGATAACAGCGTCAGTCAGTCGAGAGAAATCAAATTAATTGAGCAGAAAAGTTACCCTATCTGACATTGGAGACTGGGTGAAGTTCTCATAATCAAAAGTTTGAAATTCTTCTTTGGTGAAAACTGAATTATCTCCACAGATACTGCAATCCGGCGATCTTCCTCGAATTTTCACCTGGGAATTTTGCCCCCAAGTGAGTGTTAACATAAATCCCTGAAGTGCTAAATATCTTAAAAGAATTTAGGTTATATAAAAGCAGTACCAAAAGATAATAAAAATAATGATATGATCAAATTGGAAAGAACACTTTGAGGCATATTTTAACCAATTACTATGTTAGTTTCTTATGTTGCGGTTCCATTACTATAAATTTCATAATTGCATGATACAATAGTCCCATTATTGGCATCGAAGTGGAGGTCTCATCAAAGTACAAATAAAAACACAAACCTATGTACTACCAATTTGATGACCTTCTAGTCGTAACAATCCGACAGTTCTGAATAACAAAGAGAGTTCAAGCTAAAGAACTTCGGGTTGTCAAGTGTAACAATGTTAACAAATGTTACTAGAAAGTAAATTCTCGCCCCAGTATAGGTGACAAAATATTTTTTCCTGACACATATTTAGTCCGGAAAGATCTTATCAAGCCATGTATGTCGGCATAACACTAGGAAGAAAAGCTTTGTTTCAAGATTCTGAATGGCACGATGAATCATGATAAAAAAGAAACAGATAGATCTTGAAGAATATTTTCGAGCGTCATGTAGATGGCATGCTGGTAAGCTTGCACCAACGAGTCGATTGCCAAATTGATGCTGAATTCTGAACAGACATTAGCCATCAGATTAGCAGAAAAAAAAATGACAACTTTAATGCAATCTTTTCTTCTTCTTTTTTTTGTTGAGAAAATCCACGGTTTGAACATGTTTGACAGAGGCTCTGTAGCCCACCAGACGGGAAGAGTGTGCGTCTTAAGTTACAGTTGCCATACGAGAGAGAGGAAAACCAAAAAGTTCTTAGACCAAATAATGACGAAAGATGATAGCTCTTTGACCTTGAGCAATAGAGCAAGATCTATGCAACTGACTGAAACGGTTGATTGTGCTGTTGTTGTGTTGTTTTTCAAATATTTAACAATTCAAAATTCAATGCAGTAATGTTCATAAACGGAGAGGTGCAGAAAAACACAAGGACTTGTCTGTATTAAAATGAAAAACTAAGATATAAGAGAGTGAAGAAAGCATTGCTATTAGCTGTCACTACATTGGGACTGCAATTATGATGGCATAATATAGGATATATTTTATAGAATACATTTTTCCATATGATACTAAAATATTTGTTTGTAAGACCTGTCATCATAAAATTGCAAAACTAAATGCTAAACTTTCTTGGCTGAATCTTTTGTTTCCACTAAATTAAATGGATCTTTAATACACTTTCTACAGGAGTTGCCAAACTTCATTTTACACGTATAGTACAGGTTGAAGCCTATAAATCAAACGGTAGAATCTACAAAAGTTCCCTACCTTTTGGGCATAATATTTATGCATAGGGCACTACAGGAACATATACCACAGTTCTATTCTCACTTTGTTCTGTGGAAAACAATCACGATCATTTTCGAGTGGCAAGGTGCCTAGTAGCCTATTCTGAGGCCGGAGGTTTGAGCCTCCATATGTGAGTAAATTTGGGTCTCGAGTCCCAGGCTTTGGGTTTAACACATATGGTTCTTAAGAGAGAGAGAGAGAGAGAGAGAGAGAGAGAGAGAGAGAGCAGGCAGGGAGAGGTTTGGGGGGGAGGAAGCCAACAGGAATTGGTGAAAAAAAAGAAAGAAAAAAGACGAAATATATGTGCATTTTTTTGTCTTGATATAGGAAATATCACATAATCTGCACCACATAAGAATCATCAAACAAAAAGATGCATAATCACATTTAATCCATGCTTTAAGGGTGATGATGTTCATAGCTCTCATTTTGATAGAGGCAGAACAGATCCAAACAATATCAACAGCTCTGCCCCTTAAACCATCAATGATAGCTATTTTTATTACCACTTAAAATACATAATTGAAAATAGCTCTGTCCTATCAAACTTAGATTTGTGAATATTGAATATCAGCTCCCATGTTTTAAGTAGGTTACACGTGGATTCAAGATTTACACCTACAGGCTTATATAGATTGGTAGTTAGGTTACCCCTCACCTTCGTACACTGCTGGACAGTATCTACTAAAACCAAATTTAAACGACCCTCTTCATATTCCCTGGTTTGATCTACTAGGGTGGCGAATCAGAAAAAAATGAGACGTACAAGCCTAGCTCTTTTTAAGACAAATCAATCTCCTTTTTCATTTATATGCCAGTAATATATGTATGTAAAAATGCCTAAAGCATTCAAAACAATTAAAGAAGCAAAATATTTGCCTAATAGTAATAATTAAACTGAAATTTTCAACCATCAGATGAATTTAACAACTGTATGGAGTAACATACTGTCCGAATACGAGAAGACAATGCATCAAAGAGAAGCATCCTCCCACAGAGGGGTTCACCAACAGAAGCAGCAACTTTTATAGCCTCAAGAGCTTGTAGACAACCAATCACACCAGGAACTGATCATTAAGAAAGCAAATTAGTGCACAATTTATTTCTGTGAAAAGGACTTAAGGATAATGCAAAGCAAAGAAAGAATAAACACAAAAAATTAGAAGCATCTTTGACGTCAAGGATAATGCTAAGTTGGATAATAATTCGATAGCGCGCAATAGATAAAAGATGAGTAACTCACCCACCCCAAGAACACCGCTGTCAGAACATCTTTGACACGCTGCCGTCGGTGGTGGAGTTGGAAAAAGACACCGGTAACAAGGACTTCCATTGTGATTATAAACAGTAAGCTGCATGCAAGTCACGTAAGAACTTATCGAAGGTAACAGACGTCAAAGCCTTCCATTATCTTTATTTCAAATAAGAAAAACTTTACCTGCCCTTCCAAGCCTAACGCTGCACCAGATATAAGAGGCTGCAAGAAGGAGCATTTTGTCAGTCAAGCATAAAAATATTTTTATTGTAGCTTAATAGCTAAATCAATAGGATAATCATGTAGAACTATCAGTCCAAGGGCAATTCCAATTTTCACACAAGCAAACACAGAAGCACTGTACTTTACTCTTTATTTGGTAAAAAAATAACTCAAAAATAAAAAGAAATTCAACTCCAGAAGAGTTGATCGTTTCTAGGCTTTTATTTATTTGGACCATTGATGCAGATGTCAATCATAGGTTTGCATCAACTCCAAAGGAAAAGGCCAACAAAAAGTATGTAGCACAGAGGATAGTAGTAATATGCTCAGAATAAATCATTTGTTGCTTCTCACCTGCCTACACAAAAGCTTTAGAGGACAAATAATGTCGTCAAATGATAAAAATGGAACCCATTTGAAATAAATTTCAAGGATTAATAATTGTCTAAGTCGAGCATTTCAAATGCAAGATCATGATATGCTCGTATTTGTTTCCATCTATAAAAATAGGGAGAATTCCGTAGGTAATGAAATTAAAATATTAAATCATCTATAGATAGCGCACTGTAATGTCAAAGAGGTTAAACAATACATTAACGTTCCGTTTGGTTTGGGGATAAAGCGGGGATAACAACCTAACGGAAGTTATCCCCACTATTCTAACAAACAAGGTGTTTTTGGGCGCGATATTTCATCCCTGTCAAACCTTGCTATTCCTGGTTATCCCGGGATAGCTTGGGATATACTATTTCACCCTATTGGTGGAATAGTGCTATTCGAAGGTTTAATTCCAAGCTTTATTGAGATTACAAATTGAACTTAAGTAATGCAGAAATAATATTTTATATATTATAATAAATAATTTTTATTATAAAAATTATTAATATAGTATTAATTGTATTATATTAATACATATTATTTGTACTAAAATATTATAATAAATTATACTTAAATATTATAATAAATTATTTTTATTAAATTTAAGTTTAAGTAAAATTTGAAAAAATAAATATTGTATAATGAATATTTTTTATTAAATATTATAATAAATTATTTTTACAACAAATTATTTTTATTAAATTATATTTTATATCAAATTCAACAATCACTTTTTTCCATTATCCTCTACTATTCCATAATATTAACCAAACAAAATTTCAATTATTCTTGGGAATAGCAGCATGACAAAACAAATACAATTTTACTTTTATTCCTGACTACTCCAAAATAATAAGCTATCTCAGGGATAAAAAATTTATCCCAGTGCATGTTATCCCCGAGCCAAATAGGGCCTAAAGGATTATCTGACCGTCATGCATCAATTATTTGAATGCGTATAATTGTGAACGCTTGCATATGTTTGTATATAATATACATGTATACATACATGTGAGTATGCTTTGATACAGTTTGTAATCGTCAAGAATGTAAAAGATGTGCATTATAAGGATGATCAGTTTGCCATCGTCAAGAACGAAAATCTTTTCTCTTCAATACAACTTAAAATTTACCGAAAAAAAAAGATAAAAATATACAACATATACTACAACATAAACAGCAATTCGAGGATTTGATGCACAAATACTACTTAAATTAAATCAAAAGCACAAAAACAAAATACTAGTAGCTTCAACACAATATATGCTCTGATGATACAAAAGCACCAGTAAAAAGAAATAGGCAAAATGTTTTACCTTATTGAGCAAGACACAGCAGTCGCTGATCATGTATCGGCTAGGAAGATTGTCGGTTGCATCAACCACTATATCATATCTTTGATCATTTCAGTCGTCTTGGAAAAAGAAACAAAAATGTATTTGCACGGGAAAGAACTTGATCATAACAAATAAAAGTGCTTGTTAGAACCTAATGTGTTCAAAGGATACTTTTCAACAATACCCAAAGCATTCGTTGCCTGCAAAGCTTCTTGGTGTTCTACCACCTTAACAGAGGAATTGATCCTGAGGTAACATAATATAGAGGAAATTGTGAAAAAAGCCATTAAAAATTGAATCATTACAACATACGTATTTGATAGTGCAAAAAACGCACAATTACTTACGCACGACAAGAAGCAGCAGCTGATTTAACTTTTGACTGCCCAACATATGCTTCTGTATGGATGATCTGAATCAACATTTCGGAGAACAAAAGAATTTGAACTTGTGAAAGAATATCGCAAGTGTTAAATTGGACTTAAAGGAGATATACCAATAGATTTAACCAACAGAAAAAAAAAAAAAAAAGGAGAAATTTTCATGTTTAGCCGCGTATCATCAAAAATTATGTAACAAATTTTTTTCATAAATGCTCTGTACAAAATACAATACATTGAGACAATAGAGTCCTAAAAGAGGATGATAAAATAAAAAAGAATGACATATTACTAGGCTAAGAATGAGGACATCCAAAACCTAATTGATGAAACTGGAAAATTTTCAACTGATATTAATAAATTCAAGAACAGATTGATTTAGATACATAAATAGAATAAAGGCAGGTCTCCTGAAACAGTTTGTGCAAACAACGGCCTAATTAATTAACTCCCACTGCTTTACAATTGAGTAATTATTAAGGTAAACAGTAGCTAGAATTAATTCAAATTAACATTTTATGTCATAAAAGTAGAAATTTGGAGTTTGTCCTGCTAATATTTTTTTTATTCTGCAAGAAGTCCAGTCGACAACAATGCCAATTATTAAAGTCGTAACGGCTAAGTGTCACAGATAAATGGGTAAATACAACGTTGGAAAGCAAATGGTAGAGCGATCTATTATATTTAAAGCAAGGATTTAAGTATCCATCAGCACGGACTGTATCCACCGTGCCGTACCGTGTCAACAAGATACCGGCACGATACATCCCCCGTGCCGATGGCACAGTTCAAAACCCTTTTTTCTTAAATTTACTAAATAATTTTTTCAATAAAGTTTAAAATATTTGATAAAGATACATAATAAGTAATTAAAAAATTTTGTTGCTAAAGAAAATAAATATTCCATGCCATTATGTGTCGGCACGCATGTATTTTTTATGACCGGCACTCATCGGCACGGCTCGGCACGCACCGTGCCGGCAAGTTTTCGGCACGACCCCGTGCCACGGCACTTAAATCCTTGATTTAAAGGCACAATTACAGGCAATCAACAACTGTTAACTTATATGCTAATATAATCAAAAAGTGCAAATGAGTGTCTTCTTATAAGCACAAAACAAGGCACCTAGAGAAGCTACATGAGTCTAAAGCAGGTTATCTAACATGAGCGCTTTACATTTTTAAAAGATTGAGTAGAAAGTGTTGTCGAATCAAGTTTTAGTATTTTGGAAGATCAGAACCAATGTTTCAAGATTTACAAAATAATCACCTACCATAGAGGTGGCAATCTCAACCCAAGATGACCTGTTTAACACTACTGGAGGTTAAAGGTGTCAAGTACAGGTCAAGAACATTTAACATGTTGGCAGGTATGGTTGATCACAGGTTGAATGTTTTTGGAGAGATTTAGGGCAACTAGTTCTAATGAGATCATTCATACAGATAATTAGGTACACTAAAAGGCATTCAATAGTCAATACATAAAAAAGAATAGATTTTTCTTCTTGAGTGAAAGATTATAATTTGGACCATTCTTTGGCATCCATTGGAAATGAAGAGGGGTCGTCGTCCTATATCACTCTCTCGCCCCTATATTGTTTGTTAAGGCTGCCACTTTATCCTAGCTTACATTGTATCAAGAAAAGAAAAGAAAACGAATGATGCCATTCTCTCTCCTATATACGTAGGAAAGTGCTAATCCTTGAATCCTTGTTTGCTTAGTTGTGCTTTGAGAGGAGAGAAGGGTATAACTGCACCCCACCACTCTATATTGTTTGTTTAAGGGTGCCACTTTATCCTAGCTTACCTTGTATCAAGAAAAGAAAAGCAAGGACGCCCATTCTCTCCTATATACATAGGAAACTGCTAATCCTTGAACCCTCTGTTATGTTTTGGTTTAAATTTGTAGTTATCTAAATTGTCTAAATTGAAATTAAATCTTAATTTAATTAGGATAAGATAAGATTTAGATTTGGAATATATGGAGCAAAGATTAAGCCTAAGTAGAGTAGGATTAAGAGCCGGTTTATACAATGTGTTGATAAAGCCGGTTTACCAAGCATGGAATAGTTGAATTAGGAATTAGTTGGCAGCATGTAATTGGTCAAGGTGACATTAATTTGAGTCACCTTTGGACTCAAATTAATGACGTTGTATCCGACCTAATTAAGGCTCTTGCATTATATATAGTGCATTGAGAGAGAGCATTCGAATAAAGAGCCGCAACTCAAATTAAAGACCACAACTCTAATTAAGTGAAGAGCCGAAGCTCCAATTAATTAGGCCAAGTCAGGAAGACGTGCTATTGGTAGTTCAAGAGTCGTACGTTGTATTTCCCTGGTGAGCCCTGCTACAAGACGCGCTTGTACGGACGTGCTACGGGTGTCGAATATATTTTGGTATTGGCGTGTTTCGAGAGATTTAATCTTTGTACTCCGCCTTCGACATTAATAAAAGTCTTTGCTCCGTTTTCGCCCAAGGACGTAGGCCGATGGCAGAACCACGTAAATCTTGATATGTTCTTTTCTTTTCTTTTCTTTTCTTGCATTATTTTTCTCTGGATCTATTTTTCGCCGTTTCAATTTAACGCCCTCGTTTGCTTTGCACAAGGGTCTGTTGAACTCTCTCTCTCTCTCTCTCAAACCCAAAAATTTGTTACTTATTGAGACGAATCCTCACCAAAGCAGCAAATATTACCTAAATGAGCTCTAGCTGAGGATGGCCTCCTAAACAAGTGGTGGTAGGTTAGGATCAAAGCTATGTACCTTATTATGCCGCCTTAACTTGACCCAACCAGACTCATTACTAATCCTACCTAACCACAACACATTCATGAACCGTAAACAATTGCCCAATCTTGATCAAAGTCACAACAAAGTCCAGAAATCTGAAAGAAATTTCATAACGACTGATATTCTCAACTTCTATATTGTGAGAAAACAATATGTAACTAATCAAGCCAATTCTGAATTTATATGACTAATATGACTGGTCTGATGTTTGACTGGGAGAGCTTGAAAGTTCTGAAAGTACTCGGTTGCTAATGTACGCCGAGACAAATTAATAAAAGGGTTGTTTGGATGTGCATAAAAGCTGAAATACAACCATGTATTAGCAGTGCTAACTTATGTTGTTTGTCAACGTGTTGTTTGAAAGTCAATGACTGACCAACATCAGGTCACTTAGATATTTTGCATTAGATAATATTAGGATTGACTTCAGCCTTTTTTTTTTTTTAGAGAGAAAGGTAGCATGCTACCCGCTTTGTTTATTTTTGAAATAAACTTAGCTGGAAATGTGAAGCAACTAGGCTTCGAACTCAGGTCACGAGTATCAACCACCAAATCCTTTGCCACTTGCACTAGGGACTTCAGACTTTTTGATGATGGTTTCTTGATTTTGAGTTCCATCATCTTGGTGATGATTCCAAAATTTCCATGACCATGTTTCATGATCAATTTTAATCTATTTAACAACCACACATGACAACAAGCATTACCATTTCCAAACATGTTAAAGTTGATCAGTTGCCTTAATATGTCTTGCTGCAAGATGACTACTCATTAAGCCATTATAATAGCAAATCAATCTATTGTGATAATCGAAAGCAGAGGTACGAAAATTACACGTAGATTGCACTAATAGTCCTGAACTTTGAGTTAAGTTTCATTTTGATCCTTGAATTTCCAATTTTGACATTTGAGACCCTAAACTTTCAATAAGATTTTATTTCAGTCCATAAACTTTCAGCAATGTTTCATTTTAGTTCTTATCATAAAGTAAAAAAAATTAACCATCTATTTCATCTATACGTTTATATACCGTGAATTCATTGATTCTTCATCTCTCACATACTTTAAATTCGTTGGTACAATTTGTATATAACTTAATGAGTGGTAGGGTTAAGAAATGAGAAGAGAAAAGAAGTGGGTAAATACATGGCATAAAGATATATAGATGCACATGATGTTGGCAATAATTTGCCCAATAATAATAACATGCACAAGGACTTAAATGAAACTCTTTTAAGAGTTTAGGGACCACTAATATCGAACTTGAAAGTTTGAGAACCAAATCGGACATGGCCGAAAGTTCAGGGACGAGTGGTACAACTTACCAGAAAAATTACATATAGCAAAGCTATTTCATATATATATATAAAAAAGTGCAAATCAACTCCACATTATAATGAATCATATTTTGCAAACTTGCCAAATCTCAGCAGACTACAATTTTCATTCAGAATGGAGTATTATAAGTTCTCGTGATGGATAATCATGAAACCAAGTTAATAGCTTTAGTTATAAATTTATTGTAGACCATATCTTTCCTTCAAAGAAATTCTACTTGTTGATTTTGTGAAGTAACTCATTTTTTATTTATCAGTATTTTTAGGCAACTTAACCTAATCACCAGTTTAGCAAACACAATTATAATATGATAGAATAAAGAATCAAAATCAAGCCAAATTGGATGAGAACAATGTAAGTGTATAAACACAAATAAACAAAAAGAAGCAAATATTGTGTATTTTCCTGACAACATAAAAGAGCATAACTTTCTCTTTTAACACCTTCATACTTGTTCTAGGTATAATGACAACATGTGGTATAAGGAAAATTATCAAATCTTATTGAGTTAGTTTATAAATCAAGCGTTGAGTCAAGATGAACCAATAATCAATAGGTTAGCGACTAGCACTTAGTTCAAGAATAGAGAAGAAAAGATGGAAAAATAAAATTCAAGGCAGTAAAAATACCTGTCTATGTAAATTATTAAGCTCAACAACATCACTATCGACAATGCCTAAGCAACCTGCAACAAAGATGCCCAAAATCAAATGTGAGGCACTGTTTGCTGGTTCAATAGAATACAAAAAGTAATGCTGCCAAATAAAGTAAGATTTGTAAGATAGAGCTGTTCCCAACGATGAGTTGCAAATGAGAACTTGTGGAACACAGATAAAATAATTAATTCATGCAAATAAGCAAAACAAGATGGTTTTTATTTACGAGAGAAACAATACCAACACCGCAAGCAACAAGATACAATGCTACTGGTGACCCAAGTCCTCCAGCTCCAACCACCAAGATGGAAGACTGTGAGAGCATTCGCTGCCCTGATAGTAAGAACAGGAAAAAGTAAAATTTCTGATGTTAAGTGACAGTTTACATCACTCTTATAAATTGCTCCGGTCTCTTTTTATACGATGAACTGGAAAAAAAAGTCCTTGAAAACAGAGAAGAAACTTCATATGTTAAAGCACTGGTAGCGAAATTATTTTAACCGATTCAAATGCAACAGTGAGGTGCAAACTAAATTTCTCGCGACAAAGTAAAAGCAATTAAACAAGTAAAACCTTATCAAACATCGAAAAGAAGGATATTTACATCGAAGAGGAGAAACATACATTTTCTGCAGATCAGCAAGGCAAAGAATACTCTAGATAAACAGGTTTTGCTCTTTAGGCTTTGAAACTGCTTAAAGAGTTCTCAAACCAAAATAGCATGTATGATGAATATCAGTCCCCATCAACATTAAATAACTTGTTATTATACTAACAACCAAGAAATTTCCAGCTTCTCCTTCCTTAAAAAAATTTGGAGGGTTGCAAATGTCCAGATAGCGGTTTTTCACACTAGTTGATAAAAAAGTACAAAATTTGTATCTATATTATAAATTGAAAGCTAGTCCAGCAACTAGAACACAAAAAAGATAGGATTCCAAATGTCAGTGATGTTAAAATTTATAATTGGGCCAATTGGATTAAAATTTTTAATTGGGCCAGGAGGATTACTAAAGCAGAAAGATAAGCAAGTAAGGTACATGGAAATTATTCATACATCAATAAAAGAAAAGGTTTTCAAAGTTTAATGGATAAATAGAAGACCGTTCAACAAGAATGATTTCTTCCATTATGATCTCGAGACCGAATTATTGTTTGAAGTTTCAACTAAGGGCTTGTTAGGCCTGTCGTAAGATATAGTGCAGTTTGATGAAGTGCTGCCTAGCTAGTGCTATAATAACTTCTTCTTCTTCTTCTTCTTCTTCTTCTTCTTCTTCTTCTTTCTGCAGCAAAATCACAAGCTCGGTTTCAAGGATTTAAGTATCCATCGGCACGGACCGTATCGACCGTGCCGTATCGTACCAACAAGATATGGGCACGATACAATCCCATGCCAATGGCACAATTCAAAATCTTTTTTTCTTTAAATTATTAAGTAATTTTCTCAATAAAATTCAAAATATTTGATAAAGATATATAATAAGCAATTAGAAAATTTTGTTGCTAAAGAAAATAAATATTTCATGCCATTATGTGTCGGTAAACATGTATTTTTTGTGACCGGCACTCAACGGCACTGCCCGGCACGCACCGTGCAGACAAGTTTTCGGCACGACCCCGTGCCACGGCACTTAAATCCTTGCTCGGTTTAGAGCTTCTGCTTTTGATGCTCAAAATCACATTTCTCTTCCCACAGGGCCAAGCAGGCCCTAATTTGACAGTCATAGTAACCTCATCAATCAAGGACAATCTCAAACAGAATTATTCGGCTGTAGGGTTCTTGGAACTATTTCTGTCGAAAATTTAAAACTTATTTTTAGGGCAGGCCCGTTTGGTATTAGAAACCACACATATAGATAAAAAAAATATCCACAGCATCATCACATCACAGTTATCACCGCACGCAACACAATCTCCGCCCAATCCCAAATGAAGTCTATCTAGGCACAGGAAAAAATCGGCTGTGGCCGAACCTTCGACTCCGAAATCCGGAAGCAGGAGATGGCGGCTGTATCTGTAGATCATCTCGGGGCTGAGCCCGTTCGCGGGAGTCTCCTCCCCGGCCGGCGGCGCGTTCTTGAGCTGCGCCTCGAGCGCGCGGATTCGGCCTTCCAGCTCCTCCTTCTCGGCCGTCAGCCGATTAATCTCGACGACAATGGAATCCGCCGACGCACCCGAGAAGCCGCCGGCGTCCATCGAGCACGGAGAATGAAGACTACTCGTCTGCAGGTTCAATTTTTGAAATTTTTGAAACCCTCGAGACAGACTCTCGCCTTAGACGACCCTCAAGTCTCCTCCGTTTAGGACCGTTTGGTTTTTAATGATTATTCGAAAAAGCGTGTAAACAATTTTTTTTTTTTTTTTGTTTGGTTAAAAAAATTATTATTATTTTTAAGGCTAAATTACAAAACTTTTTTGTAATATTCTATTTTTTTATTTTGTCCCTATCTTTTAAAAGCTTATATTTTGCCCTTTCGTAATTACCAAATTGTTTTTAGGGAACAACGACATTAACGGATGAGGTAATTGACGAAAATGTCCTTATCTTATATTGAAGGAAAAAGATAATGGAGGAAAGAGAAAGGGGTTTAGACTTATTTCCCACCATTTTTGAAAGATATTTTGGGTATATCCAATAATATTTTAAACAAAACTGACGGCTCACTCACGGAATCGTGACTGTGGGGGGTAAATGCATATTTCTGTAATTACAAGGAAACCAAATATAGGCTTTTAAAAGATAGGAGGCAAAAGTGAAAAAGCGAAATATTACAGAAAATTTTTCTGTAATTTAGCCTATTTCTAAAAAAGTTTCTTTTCAAATTTTATTAGAAACTAGTATTTTTTTATTTTTCTAAACAAAGTTCGGAAAAATAAAAATATTAATTTGCCATCAAAGTTTAAAAATAAATTTTAAAAAGCTATTTTTTCTTGAAAACTAATGGACGGAAAATTGAAAAAGAGATTTTTCATAAAAAATAATTTTTTCGAAAAGAAAATTTTCGTGTTTTTCTGACTAACCAAATACACGTTTGGCACCAAATCCATCTATTAATTCTTCTTAGGCTTAATTACACTCTACGGCACTATACTTTATTATTTTTTTGCACGCTTTAGGATATACCGGTTCTTGAGCTTGCCAACAAATCTACAGCACACACAAACTGTCAATATATATTCAATATATATATATATAGTATCCATACAAGAAAGCAAAAGAAAACTAAATAAAAAATAACTATCAGACTACATTTTACAACTAAAATTCAAATATAATATCCACCTCCCAGAACAATAAAAGGTACAACCAGCTGGCGAAAGCCAGACCCAAAATATATTATAGCCCAAACACAAAATAAACTTCGAATCTAGCGCTAACCACCACAAAGAAATAGGAAGGAGAGCTATCTAGCCAGCGATTCCCTTACCTCGGTCAGCAATCGCCGCTACCGCTGCGGAGGACTCTACAAAAAGGGGATCAACAGAGGATGTGAGAACTACTAAAAATCAGTAGTTTTCAGTAGGTACATCATCAAACCCACTAAGTCTACGAGAGGCATAAAAGGAAAAGACAGTAAAGAATAGAAAAATAAAAGCTAAATTACAAAAAAAACCCCTATAATATACCACTTTTTTATTTTGTCCCATGTCTTTTAAAAGCCTACATTTTGTCCCCTCGTAATTACGGAATTGTGCATTTACCCCCGCCATCAGCATTCCGTGAGTGAACCGTCAATTTTTTAGATAATATATCGAAAATACCCTTCAAAACCCTCTTATAGGGGTTAAAAGGGTTAAGCGTACTACAACTAGAATAGTTCTAGGATGGGTGACTGTCACGCTCCGGGGTCGAAACTGCGACCCGGGTCCGCCAACAGATCCGCCGCCCATACGGGAAGCCCCGTATAGACGAAGCGCCTAACCTGCAAAAAGAAGGATACTACAGCTATACAGAAATCAGAGCTGAAAAAAATAAACTACTGAAATAAAATAATACAACTCCAAAAGTACAAGTCTGAATCTCACTACAAAAGTCTCTCCAAAATAAAATCCTCAAAAGTAACTAACAACAATAATCCAGCAAACTGTACTACTAAGCTCCAAAAGGGGTACAGCTAGACTCCAAGGACGGGTAGGGAACTAGCTCGCGACTCCCTCACCTCGATCAGCAATAGAAGGGTTAGCAACTGGAGCAGCAGGAACTGGAAAAGTGGTCCCTGAAAAAAGCCACCACGGCGGGTGTGAGAACTACTGTGGGGTATAGCTAGGCTCCAAGGACGGGTAGGGAACTAGCTCGTGACTCCCTCACCTCGATCAGCAACAGAAGGGTTAGCAACTGGAGCAGCAGGAACTGGAAAAGGGGTCCCTGAAAAAAGTCACCACGGACGGTGTGAGAACTACATCCCACAGTAGTTCTCAGTGGGTACCGCCACCAAGCTCGACGGTCTACCCACTAAGTCTACTAGAGGCATAAGATAATAGGAAAACTGTAATAATAGAAAGATAAGCAGAGTTTACAGCTATCATGCCTCTATTTACAATGCTCAAAGGGTGATACAGATGAAAATAATGCATCAACTCTAACCCAAATACTCAATCAACCCAATCACAGTGACTGCCACATGGGTGTAGAGTTATTTAGGATCCACAAGGATCTAAATAGGTACTATCAAACACCTAGAGGGGGGTGAATAGGTGTAATATTATAAAAACCAATCTCAGTGCAAAAATAAAAAACAATGCCGGAAATAAAAATCAACACACCGAGATTTACGTGGAAACTCCAATCCAGGAGAAAAACCACGGGACCAACACGCAATAACAATCCACTAAGAAAAGAAGAATAACAAGGTGATTACCGACTCCACGGACTCAACCCCTCCTTCAGCTTCTTCGGACCTTGCGCTGACCGGTTGGACGTCCACGCAATAACAATCTACCAAGAAAAGAAGAATAACAAGGTGATTACCGTCTCCACGAATTCAACCCCTCCTTCAACTTCTTCGGATCTTGCGCTCCACCGATTGCACGTCCACTGCACACGTTCGAATCCACGAACGCCACTCGAATCCACGAGCACACGTTTCGAATCCACGAAACGCCTTTAGCACACCGAATCCACGATGCCACGTCGAATCCACGACGCAAACTCAGCCGGTAAGAATATTGGCTTCGATGGTGATCCTTTGCTTAGATTATCAATGAAGAACCATGGGAAAAATCTCTAAGCAAAGATTAGATCAATTCGACAAAAGATATGTTCTTGAAAGAACCATCGAATTGACCTAAAAGAGGCTATAAAGAAGAACGATAAAAACCTAGCCTCTAGGGTTGCTCTCAAGTGTTTTCGGTATTTTGTCCCACGTTCTTGAGAAACCCTAAGTGTCTATTTATAGTTTAGAAACCTTTGGAAAGAGATAAGAATCAAAAACATACCGTTTCTGAAAATTTTCAGGACGGCGATCCGGATCGGATTACTGCGATCCGGATCGTCGTAACGAGATTGACGATTCCAGAAATCCAAGGGTTCGGGATCCGGATTGCAAGGCCCGATCCGGATCGTTCATGAATTTCAGCAACATCCAATGTTCGGGATCCGGATCGGAATAGGCTTGGATCCGGATTGGATTTGCACATGAACTAATACCCTTCGGGATCCGGATTGGATCATCTGATCCGGATCCTGAACATGTCCCATGTCCAGTTTTTGATTTTTATGCAATTAAAAATTCATCCAAGTGTTTCTACACTATAAGAAAGTATTCGGATCACCAAAATTATTTAGTTAAACATACCTGATCCTTTTGAATACTTTCTTCTTGAGATTGATGTAACTGATCCACAATTCTTCATCTTCAATCTTCAAGACTCAAGACACTGAGTGTCAACTTGAGCTCTTGTTGAATCTTCTCTAAGTCTTTGATTGCTGATTGACAATTTGATCCCTTTAAGACTCCGACTCAACTCACTGACTTGACTCACGAAATATGCCAACACCAAAATGCCGTAACAATCTCCCCCTTTGGCAATTTCGTGACAAAACCCAAAAATACATAAAAACGCTCAAGTCACTCATCTTAAACCAAAAAATCGAAATTCAATGTCATCACCAAAACATTGATTTTCTTTGCGTGAAAGATCCAATAAATACAAAATTACATTTGAACCAAACAGTCCTAGAACATACTCTATGACTTAGGACTTGGAGTCTTAAAGTGATGTAATTCCTGCAAAACAAAACTCCAAACAAAATCAAACGTTAGTCGTTAGAAATTAAAATCCTACATTTGATTCGTCCTTTTGGTTCTTTTGTTTTTCGGCTCTTTCAATCTTTTCTTTATCTCCCCCTATCTTGAGCATCTCTAACATGTTCTCCATGTTCTCCATGTTCTTGAGCATCTATGTTCTCCCCCTTTGTGATACGATCATCATTTTCCGTTCTCCCCCATTTTTCCATTTTCGTTTGTCCTCTCTTGATGATCTCATCTCCGTCATTTCTCTTCTCCCCCTTTTTGTCACAAATTGTCAAACAGTGAACATACTAGACAAAAGGAAATCACTAACAACATTAGTTCATAGAGAAAGAGAGATAAAAGCTCAGTTCCGGTATATAACAAAAATGCAGATTGCGTACCGGTACCAGAAAGCAAAAATCAAATAATTTCTTGAAACAAATCCAGATTTTAGAATCTTTTCAAATACCGATTTGTATTCCATCAAGAAATCAATTTAAGTGCTTTAACCAATGAATTCACAAGATGTCATTCAATCCAATTAATTTCACAAAATTAAAAAGATTTACTCCTAAATCATGAAAAACAAAGATAAAACATTATAAACAGTTTTTCATGTTATATTCATCAAACACAAGTCATCAAAAATAATCTTGAGATCCAAACTCTATCAAGATGTAACGAATTTACAAAGATGACTTACGGAGATTTCCAAATGACATCAATCTTGAATTCTACCCTTTCATCAGAATAATTTAGAAAAATTCCATAAAAACCAGAAAAAGTATGTAAGCACTTTAGCGCATCAACTTTAAACAAAAGTCATCGTTTCATGCAACAAGAAATAGATTATACCAAATCTATCAAAAATACTCAAAAATGAAACGAAAATTTATGAAAATTAAAACCCTTAAAGTTGAACAACTTCAATCACATCTAACATGATCTTATGCGTAATGCCTTTATCAAATCATCAATTTGGTAAAGAAAATGAAATACCAAGATCAATAGATGTTTGAAATCCCAGATAAGTTAGATAATATATCTAGACAATATGTTGAAGAGAGTGACTCTTTGAGCATCTTTCATTAAAAATCCCACCTTATACCAACCTTGAAATTTGACAGAGTCAAGTATTTCAATATGCATTTCATCAACAATTTATAAAACAAAATTTGCTTTGCATACATGGGGTATCTTTTTCTTTTTCTTTTTCTCCATGTGGTGGTAGTTTTCACACTCCTCATTGGGATGTAACTCTTTCCACATCTTTTGAGCATTTTACTTTTCTTTGACTCCCCCTCAATTGGCTATCAATTATTTAATATATAAGGTATTCAACCAAAAATTGATCTCGCATTCATACTCGACTAAATAGTCAAATAAGATAATGACTATACCAAGAGATCATTGAGAGAGAAATTGACTTTGATCACTTAAAAGATGAATTAATTAACATAAATGATCATTGCAACATCGAAATATTATGATGTCAAAAGCATAATAGATTTCTAAATGCGTGAAAAGATGCAATTAAAGTCAATATAACCAATGCTCAACTTGTGTTGTCACAAAGAATTCACACAACCAAGATAGATTAAGCATCTAAAGATCACACATGATTTCTAAAATTTGATGCTTATAACTATCAAAAACTCCTATAATGAAGTATCTTCAAGATTATGATTATGGAGTAAAGTTGATAATCCATATAAAATTAATTTGGAGTGAATGAACGTGAAGCCCTTTTTATTCAATGCACTTGTTCAATAAAAACCCTTTTGTTCAAAAACAAAGTATAAAAACAAAGAGCATTGAAAAACATGTAATGCAAAGATTAAGAAAAATATGAAGGGAAAACCAATCAAAGCATTACATACAGTCATAAGCTATTTAGAACTTAAGACAAGGAAAGATATCACCTTTCCGAATCCAAAATCGCTGGATTTTGGGTTGTCTTGATTCGTTGTGGCCGGGGGTTGTCCGCTTTGACTGTTGATCCACCTTAGGTCTTTGCCTCGCAATGATCCACTTGTATGATTGATGTTGTGGCTCGGACCTTTGGTGGGTTGAGTGAACTCCTTTGACTTGATGTGTCTTTTGATTCCGTTGAGTCCGCTCCGTAGATGAAGTTGCCGAAGGATTTTTCTTTCTCTTTTTCGGGCAATTCTTCACCAAATGTCCTTCAAGTCCACATAGGTGACAAGTTCTTTCTTTCAATTTATTGTGGAACTTGAAGCCTTCACAGTTTGGTTCTTTTTAAATCCCAAACCAACCTTGCTTGTTTGACCTAATCCGGACATACAATCTAGTTTCTTGGAACCGGTTGAAAGCCTTTGTATGTCGGATTTAAGTTGATGAACTTGCTTGGTCAAAGCTTGGTTGGTGACATGAATCTCTTCAAACTGCTTTTCAAGAAAACCAATCTTGTCCATATATGATTTTGCGTTTGTCTCCGATTGGTTTAGCTTTTCTTGGAGGATTTTATTGTTATCCAATAACCGTCCTTGTTCCTCCTCGAGATCATGAAGTTTGATCTTTAAAGCTTGATTCTCGTCTTGAACTTCAAGTCGTTGCTTCCTCAACTTCTTGATATGCTTGGCCATCTTCTTTGATTCCGCAAGAAGTTGTTGGTATGCCTCAACGAGTTCTTCTTCGTCCGACTCCCCCTCACTTGATGACTCTCCTCCGGATGTTGATGTTTCATGCAAAATCAAAGGAATAGAGTCAGTGACTAAAGATGATAAGCACAAATTAGAAGAGGGAATTTGAGAGGCATGAAAAGCAACAAATTTTTCTTTTTCCTCTTCACTTGAGGTCGATTCATCGAAACTAGAATCGTCCCAAGTTTTTGCTTGCAAAGCCTTCTTTTTGTATGATTTCTTAGAAGGACAATCCGTTGAAATATGGCCGTAGCCTTTGCATCGATAACATCGGATTTCCCCTTCGAAATCATCTTTTTCTTTTTCTTTAGAAGGTTTTGCAACGCCTTTGAGTTTAGAGGATTTAGAACCCGATGATCCTTTAGATGGTTTCGTGGATGAAGATCCATCGGTTCGATTCTTCCAAAATTTCCGACGAAATTTCTTTGTGATCCGCGCCAATTGTTCTTCAAAATCGGCAAAAGAGATTTCATCGTCGGAACTTGATTCGCTATCTTCTTCCTTTGTTGATTTGAATGCAATACCTGTAAGCTTAGAAGAAGACTTGGAAGAAATTTGATTAGTAGGAAAAGTCATCTCATAAGTTTGTAAAGCACCTACTAATTCCTCTACACTCATCTCATCCGGATGACTAACGGTTTCAATGGCGGTAACCTTTGCCCTAAACCGTTCCGGAAGAGTCCGAAGTATCTTTCTTACAATTTTCGACTCCGGGATCTTTTCTCCTAAATTAGCACATGTATTAATTACATCTTGAAGTCTAGTGTAATAATCTGTAAACAATTCATGCTCTTCCATATGAATAGAGTCAAATTGACTTGTAAGCATCTGGAGCTTTTGAATTTTTACAAGATTAGTACCCTCATGTGTAATTTTGAGAATATCCCAAATTTCCTTCGCGGTTTCACACGCGGAAATTCTTGTAAACTCAGTCGAGGAAAGAGAATTATATAAAGCGTTCATACCTTTCCCATTGTAAGAAGATCTTTCGATTTCCTCTTTAGACCATCTAGAGCGAGGTTTTGGGGTAGTAGAATTTCCTACATCCTCAACCGGATGCACCCAACCGTATTCAACGGTTTGCCAAACACGCTCATCAATTGAGATGAGAAAAGCTCTCATCCGCACTTTCCAATATGCATAATTGGTCCCATCAAAAAGAGGAGGTCTAAAAATATTACCACTTTCACCCAACATGATAGATAAACCTAAAACCCGCTCTGATACCAATTGTAGAGTTATTTAGGATCCACAAGGATCTAAATAGGTACTATCAAACACCTAGAGGGGGGGTGAATAGGTGTAATATTATAAAAACCAATCTCAGTGCAAAAATAAAAACCAATGCGGAAAATAAAAATCAACACACCGAGATTTACGTGGAAACTCCAATCCAGGAGAAAAACCACGGGACCAACACGCAATAACAATCCACTAAGAAATGAAGAATAACAAGGTGATTACCGACTCCACGGACTCAACCCCTCCTTCAGCTTCTTCGGACCTTGCGCTGACCGGTTGGATGTCCACGCAATAACAATCCACTAAGAAAAGAAGAATAACAAGGTGATTACCGTCTCCACGGATTCAACCCCTCCTTCAACTTCTTCGGACCTTGCGCTCCACCGATTGCACGTCCACTGCACACGTTCGAATCCACGAACGCCACTCGAATCCACGAGCACACGTTTCGAATCCACGAAACGCCTTTAGCACACCGAATCCACGATGCCACGTCGAATCCACGACGCAAACTCAGCCGGTAAGAATATTGGCTTCGATGGTGATCCTTTGCTTAGATTATCAATGAAGATCCATGGGAAAAATCTCTAAGCAAAGATTAGATCAATTCGACAAAAGATATGTTCTTGAAAGAACCATCGAATTGACCTAAAAGAGGCTATAAAGAAGAACGATAAAAACCTAGCCTCTAGGGTTGCTCACGAGTGTTTTCGGTATTTTGTCCCACGTTCTTGAGAAACCCTAAGTGTCTATTTATAGTTTAGAAACCTTTGGAAGAAGATAAGGATCAAAAACAAACCGTTTCTGAAAATTTTCAGGACGGCGATCCGGATCGGGATTACTGCGATCCGGATCGTCGTAACGAGATTGACGATTCCAGAAATCCAAGGGTTCGGGATCCGGATCGCAAGGCCCGATCCGGATCGTTCATGACTTTCAGCAACATCCAATGTTCGGGATCCGGATCGGAATAGGCTTGGATCCGGATTGGATTTGCACATGAACTAATACCCTTCGGGATCCGGATTGGATCATCTGATCCGGATCCTGAACATGTCCCATGTCCAGTTTTTGATTTTTATGCAATTAAAAATTCTTCCAAGTGTTTCTACACTATAAGAAAGTATTCGGATCACCAAAATTATTTAGTTAAACATACCTGATCCTTTTGAATACTTTCTTCTTGAGATTGATGTAATTGATCCACAATTATTCATCTTCAATCTTCAAGACTCAAGACACTGATTGTCAACTTGAGCTCTTGTTGAATCTTCTCTAAGTCTTTGATTGCTGATTAAAAATTTGATCACTTCAAGACTCCGACTCAACTCACTGACTTGACTCACGAAATATGCCAACACCAAAAAGCCGTAACAATGGGGTCCAGTCAAATTAACCTGCGCCCACCTACTGCCACACATCCACAAGAGGACGGGACTTACGTAGGGCGTCCGTGACTGCCAAAACTGGCCCAGCCAGAGGGACTACATCGACCAGTCGCGATAGCAAAGTAACAGACCCAGCTCCGGAGCGGCACTCGAGGGGCGCGACCCCACCGAGAAAAGTATCCGCGCATCTCTGTCGAGCTCAATATGGTTCATGCAGGCTATAATCCAAATCCACGATTAATCAGATCGATAATGTCCAACTCACAATACTAACCCACTGGCTGAGTAACAGCCGGGACCGTCGTCAACCCAACGGTTCTCAAAACAGGACATCCAACTCACAGACGAGAAAGAACCAACCGACACAGTAAGGGTCCGAGAATCCCGAAAGGTCGATGTCTAGAATCCCAATCAAACAAGAACAGACTCCAGACTCAACCTTTCGAAGTTCTCGACCCCTTATAGTTCGGGAAAACAACTCCCTTGGTAAAACATGCGGAAGAAACCAACCAGGGTCTGAAAGTTCCGGGAGACCAACATCTACAACCTTATCAAATAAGAACAGGTTCCGGGTACAGCCCCCGTAGCTTTCGTCCCGAAGTAAGGGAACGGCCCCTAGAACCTAGGTGCCGAAATAAAGGCGTCTGCCTGGGCGCGGCCCACCTACGTGCCGCTTGCACGCGGCCCGCACCCGCGCGTGGCTCGCTCACGTGATGCCTGCGCGCGACCCGACCTGCTGCCGCTCGCTCCATGCGCGCGGGCTACGCGCCTGCTCGCGCATCCCGCTTGAGCGCGCCTACTGCACCCTGCCCACGCGCGCTTGACCGCCCCTGCCCTGACCGGCCCTGTCTGCGCCCAGCCCGAGTCCAGCTGGTTTCTCCTTTGTAACATAGGTATCAATTCGGTGTGGCTCGCCTCAATTCCGCTCGATTCGACTCTATTTATTTGCTTCCTTTATGTTCTAATAATTAAAATTATAAAAATCAAATCGAACCACATTAAGGCTGGTTTGGATATCTTTAAAAACATAGTTAAATTATGCTTTATCTGTAAATATATATTTACCAGCTAAAAAAAAAATTATTTTTTGAAGTATAGTTAAAATTTTATAATATTGATTTTTAAATTTTAAACATTAAATTTTTTTTATTTTAAAATAATAAATTTTAATTTTAAAATAATAAATTTTAATTTTAAAATAATAAATTTTAATTTTATAATTTAGAATTTTAAATTTTAAATTTAGATTTTATTTTTCAATTTTTTAATTTGAAATTTGAAATTTTAATTTCAAATCTTAAACTTTTCATTTTAAATTATGAAATTTTTAATTTTAAAATTTTAAAATATAAAATTAATATTTTTCTCTTTATTTTTTAAATTTTAAATTGAGAAATTTTGTGGAATTATACAATATGCATTCAGACAAATTAAAATTTGAAATTGTAAAATTTTTTAGAGTTACAAAAATTTCTATTTCACTTCGATCAAAAGAACAGTTTATAAACTCTATATGAATATTTTACTATGCATCAAACAGGCCCTAAAACAACATGTTATCTTTCATTGATTAACTAGTGAATACCCATACGATGCTACGAATATAAAATATTTTAATAATAATTTTTAATTAAAATATTTATATTATTTTATTCTCTTAATTATTAATTAAATAAATTTTAAAAATAGTTATGGCATATATCTTATTTTATAAAGAAGTATATGGAAAAAAATTATTAAAAAATTTTATATAAATTAAAAATATAGTATGTTTAATAAAATATTAACTATTAGTTAATAAACATATCACATATACCAAACCCATTTTTAATAACCACACCTATTAAATATAGAATTTTTTTAAAAAGAAGTTCATTAATTTTCACAGGGTTTTTTTTGAAATTGGCCCTATCAAAATTTAAATTTTTGAAAATGGCCCTGCCAAATTTATATTTGCAAAAATGGCCCTTCTACTGCCACGTCAGCACGCCACGTCAGCCGGGTCCGCCACGTCAGCGAGCCACAGCCGCTGGTGCGCCGCGGTTGATTTAGTGAAACACGCAGGTAGAACCTGCGTGTTCTAAACACGCAGGCTCTACCTGCGTGTTTAGAACACGCAGGCTCAGCCTGCGTGTTCACTTGCCCTAACTCCCCGCCCGCGCCCGGCCCGACCCCGACACTGCATTCTATCTCCTCTCTCTCTCTCTCTCTCTCTCTCTCTCTCTCTCTCTCTCTCGCTCGCTCCCGTGCCGAAGCCGCCGCACCCGCCGCACCCGCCGTTCGTCGTCGTCGTCGGAGGTTCAACAACCGATCTCTCACTTTCCCGTGCAGCAGCCGCGTCGCCGTCTAAGGTAATTTTTGTGTATATAATAGGTCAAAATTTAGGGCTTTTTTCATAGTGATTATATGACTTGAATTTCATAGATCATATGATCCTCATGAATATATGACTTGTTTTTTTAGGGCTTTGTGTTTTTTTAGATCATATGACTTGCATTTCAAAATTTAGGGCTTTGTATTTTTTTAGGGCATTTCATAGATCATATGATCCTCATTCATGTAATTTTTGTGTATATAATAGGTCAAAATTTAGGGCTTTTTTTTGTTTTTTTTTTTTTAAAATCTGTAATTGTGCTTTGTGCATTATATGCATTTGTTTGTGCATATAGTAGATTTTAAAATATTAATGTAGAGAGAGAAAGGGCTTAATGTAGAGAGAGAAAGTCTTTAATATAGATTTTAAAATATATGCATAAAATGTAAATAAATTATATAAAATTAATGTGTAATATATATATAAAGAGAAAGGGCTTATATACTTTTAAAAGTATAAACTATATCTGAAGTTTGTATTAGAACATTCGAATTTTAAATGTTAAGCTTTTGGGCCCTAATTGCCAAAAGGTCTCGCAAGTTCCAAAACATGAATAATTTCATAATACCTTAGATGATTAATTTCATGAATAGCAAGTTCCAAAACATGAATAATTTCATAATACAACTAAATTTTCATCAAAAATAGTAAATAAAACTTGCAAGGACAATTTTAAAAAATAAACTTGTAAGGACAGATAGTGATTCACTATGATTATTATTAAAAATAACAAAGTTTATAAATTCTTTTATTGTCAAGCTCAAAATAGTGATTTTAATTTGTCGAACTAGAGTAGTCATCAAACTGACGAATGTTATATTATTTATTGTTATTTTTAGTACGTCAGTATGTCTGGTGAATGTGTTCCATTTTCTATTCATTGGGACGGAAATTTAGTCGTGAACAATAATATACCACAATACATTGGTGGCTATAAAGAACTGATCGGAATTCGCCGCGACATCACATTTCGGGATTTCGAAGCAGAAATATACAAGGTCACTAATTATGATCGAGCGGAGTTCCGTATACGCATAACAGTTCGATGTCCAATGGGACCTAATGAATGGAAATTATTTGACATATCAAGTGATCATGGCCTTGTAGGCGTGATGAGTTTTTTCCCATTTCATGGTTGCATCAAAGTATACGTAGGGAAGCAAGTGTTGACTACACGTCACCGTCCAACCTCTGTTTACCAAAGAGATTATGTCGATCTTGAACGAATTCGTACATCAAGGTATGAAAATTTAGGAATTTTCAATTTCAATCTTTGTCCTTTAATAGTATAGGTGCGGAAAATGGATAATTTACATTGTATAAGTCTTGCAGAGCGTCTGAAGTCCCATATGTGCCAGTGAGTACATCATTACCATATATTACTGTGGATCCATCTTTATTCGGTGGAGTTGATGAGCGGTAAGTGATTATATGATTTAATTACATATATTATCTCAATAGATTCGAATAGTTAATCATAAATACCTTTGCAGATCAACTATACATCATAATCTATATGAGGGTCCATCATCTAGCAATCGACACGTCGCTGATGTAGAGTTGAGAAATATAAATGAAAATGAGGAAGTAATAGAAAGTGATAATGAGCAAATAAATAGCAGTGACGATGAGCATGTAAGTGAAACTGATATGGACTCTACAGATGATGATAGTGATTGTATCCCACAATCTATTGATGTTGGTCATGATGGCGGTTTGAATTCTCTCACATGCGCCATTCAAGATGAAGGGATTGAATGGATTGAAAATTCATTTGCAAACAACGATGATGTCGAGGATCCGGTAGAATTTGAAGATCACCGACAGCGTTTTTTACTGGGCAATGAATTAATTCACCAAAGCGTTGTTGAACAAAACATTTATCAAGGTCCTCCGAGTGATGATCAATGGAAAGATCGGATATTTTCTGACAAGACGTCCTTGGTGAATGCTTTGGATCGATGGCACATTAAACATAATGTGCAATTGAGAGTTGTTAAATCAAACACAACTAGATATACTGTGAGATGTTTGGTCAATTCTTGCCCATGGAGATTACATGCCTCTCGACCTAAACACGCAGGTACAACTAGATATACTGTGAGATGTTTTAAACACGCAGGTTGACCCTGCGTGTTTAGAACACGCAGGTACAGCCTGCGTGTTTCACTAAATCACGCCAGGCGCACCGCGGCTGTGGCTCGCTGACGTGGCGGACCGGGCTGACGTGGCGCGCTGACGTGGCAAGAAGAGGGCCATTTTTGCAAATTTAAATTTTGCAGGGTCATTTTTAAAAATTTAAATTTTGATAGGGTCATTTTCAAAAAAAGCCCTTTTCACACGTAGAAAAAAAAAAAACGTTTATAAGATGCATTCAAATTAAAATATAATTTAACAAATATAATTTATATTATATACAAAATATTTGATTAATTTTTGTATAAAATTTAATTAACTAAAATTAATCTTAAAAAATTATGAATTATAAAAATTAATTAAAAAAAATAAATTTGAGTGGTCTATTTTAAAACGTGTTGATAGTTGATAGGGTCTTCACACTTCTTTTTTTTATCAAAATATTTTATAAAAACAATAAATTTTTAAAAAATTAGAACTTGAGTGCGCCTCAATTCAAAAGAATTATAGTAGGAGCTAATGCCTCATTTATCCTTATTGAAAATAAAAATTTTTAATCTAGTATTTTTTTTAAAATAATTTCTAATTTAATTTTATTTGGATGGATTAGAAAAAAAAAAATAATTTAGTAATATTTATTTGAATTTATATGTTAATTAGGTGGGAGATTTTTTTTTTCTTCCGCTCTCCTTCCCCGCTTCCCAAATAATTTAATAATAATAATATTATTTAATTAAAATATAAAATTGATATTATTAAATATCTAATAAATCTAACTATTCAAAAATAAGATTTAATATTACTAAAAATAAATATAATATAAAATAATATAATTGTATACTAAATATAAATAAATATAATAATAATAATATTATTATTATTACTCTGATTAAATACCTAATATGCCTATACACAGAATATAATATTGGCATGACTAAAAATAATATAACTATATGTAATAACATAATTAATTATTCAATATAATTACATACTTACATAGTAATTAATATGACTAAAAAATTAATATAATATAAAAATAATATAACTAATAAGTAAATATATGATGTCTTAGAAAATAAGAGAAGATGAAGAAAAAAAAAATCTTCAACCTAATTAACACATAAATTTAAATAAATATTACTAAATTATTATTATTATTTTTTTAATCCATTCATTTTAAATTGAAAATATATTTTTTTAAAAATACTAGATTAAAAATATTTTTTTTAAAAGAAGGCTAGATGAGGTATTGGGGGATTTTTTAAAACTAACCCTCTGAAATTTGCAAATTTGCAAAATGACCCTGGCAAAAAAAAATTTGCAAAACTAACCCTACTTTTGCCACCTCGGCGCCACGCGGGGTTGCCAGCGTGAAGGCGCTGAAGCGGTCAGCGCCTTCACAATATTCCTATGAAGGCGCTGAACCCCTCAGCGCCTTCATGCCTTGTGTTGAAGGCGCTGAAGGGTTCAGCGCCTTCATAGGAATATTGTGAAGGCGCTGACCGCTTCAGCGCCTTCATGATATATGCTGAAGGCGCTACTTCATTCAGCGCCTTCAGCATATACTATAACCGCGGCCAGGACTTAGCCATTTTTCGCCGAAAAATGGCTAAGTCCTCAGTGTAAGCCAAATATGGCTTCTCTGAAGAGACGCTGAACCAGTCAGCGTCTTTAGTGTTCTGCACTTAAGACGCTGAGTGGCTCAGCGCCTTTAGTGATTTACACTGAAGGCGCTGAACGCCTCAGCGCCTTTAGTGCAGAACACTAAAGACGCTGAGCCATTCAGCGTCTTTAACTTAAAGTTAAAGGCGCTGACCGCTTCAGCGCCTTCTTCACCACTATATCCCCGCGCGCAGGGCCCCTTCCATCTTCACTCTCACGCGATTCACTCTCACGCGAGCACAGTGCATCCCCACCTTCTTCACTCTCACGCGAGCACCCGAGCTCCGATCTCCACTCGCGTCGCGCCGATCTCCACTCGCGCCGATCTCCACTAGCACGAGCTCCCTCTTCTCTCGCGAAATCTCGCCGCCCCGATCTCCACATTGCCGATCTCAACTCGCGCCCCCGCCGCCCCGATCTCCACATTGCCGATCTGCACTCGCCCTCACCGTCGCCGTCGCCGTCGCCTTCTCCTCGCGCTCTCACTGTGAGCTCTCACTATCTCTCTTCTCTCTTTCTCTCTCTCACAGTCTCTCTCTTGTTCTCTCTCACTGTGAGAGAGATGATCTCTCACAGTGAGAGATCACTCTCTCACAGTGAGAGAATGATCTCTCACTGTGAGAGAGTAAGAGCGCTTCAAGAAATCAAAATAAAAAAAACCCCTTGCACATAAAAAAAAAAAAAAAAAAACTCCTTGCACAATAAAAAAAAAAAGAAAAAACTCCTTGCACATCAAAAAAAAAAAAAAAAAAAAAAATAGAGTGATCTCTCTTTCTCTCTCTCACTGTGAGAGAGTGATCTCTCACAGTGAGAGAGTGATCTCTCACAGTGAGAGATCACTCTCTCACTGTGAGAGAGTGAGCTCTCACTGTGAGAGAGCTCACTCTCTCACAGCAAAAAAAAAAAAAAACAAAAAAAAAAAATCGTAGTAAAATTTTTAATTTGAGATAAAATCGTAGTAAAATCTTTAATTGAAGCTCTCTCACTGTGAATTCATTGTGAGGGAGTGAAGATCACTCTCTCACAGTGAGAGAGAGTGAAGATCACTCTCTCACTGTGAGAGAGCTTCAATGTGACAGAGTGATCTCTCACAGTGAGAGCTTCACCGTCACAGTGAGCGATCCCCTCACTGTGAGATCGCTCAAAGTGAGAGGTTTCACTGTCGGTCTCCGACTGTAAAGTTAAAAGTATTATTTTGAAGTGGTTAAATTTTATTTTGTAGTTGAAATGGCTAATCCTCGCATGCCCATAAGTGTTCATTGGGATGGACAGTTAGTTATCGATGGGAATGGTCCACGATATATCGGCGGTCAAAAAAAGCTAATCGGGATACCTTCTGATTGTACATATAGTAGGTTTGAGACGAGAATGTATCGTTTAGTAAATTGTACAAGCGAACAATTTCGTCTAAAATTTACTATTGGTTGTCCCACGATCGGTGGTGGATTTTTAGCTCACGAAGTACTAGATGATGAATCATTGGAGGGAATGATAGGATTAGGTCTACATCATGGTGTTGTGACGGTATATATTGAGAAAGAGTTACAACCGTCGGCTAATTTTGAACCGCAAGGATATTACACCCAAATGCTCCACAATTATATTGATTTGGGTCCTTCCGCCAATTATATTCCACACGAAGGTGGTGTCGGAATGACAAGGTTAGAACAATCCCTAATAATTTTGTCATTTAGCATAATATTTAATTGGACTTAAAGATTGTATACATTGCAGAGAAAGTGAGTATGACCCGATTGAGAGTGTTGTACCTTGCTCGTTTAGTAGTGTGCCACCAACGACCACATGTGTGGCACCTACGACCACACACACGCAAGCCACGACCTCACGCGGACACACGCAAGCCACGACCTCACGCGGACACCGCACGCATGCCACGACATCACGCGAACAATGCACGACCTCCCGTATTGAACCAAGCATGTCTCATTTACAACTAGAACCTTCTGATTGGGGGTAAGTACAAATATAAATTAAATGTTAAGTTTTTAAATTAATGGCAATGTTGGAATTTTAGGTTTACCAAATTTGCAGGTTATCTAATTCCTATGAACATTGGAATCCACCTGCTATTAATGAATTTGATACGAATGTTGAGGAAGGAGGTGATAATGTTGACAGGGGTGGTGATAGTGATATTAATCATGAGGATTCACCAATCCATGATGATCAGAATAGTAGTGAGGATGACGAACCGGATGTTCCATTTCCAGATATAGATGAAAATCATGATGGAGGGTTAAATGATCTTGCAAATGCAATTTACACTCAAGTGGACAACCCACAAATCAGCAATGATTACGTAGACAATCCTGACGAGGAAAATGAATTTATTGATCATCCGGATCGTTTTATTTCCGATACTAATTGGATTAATCAGTATGTTGTAGATCAAACAGATCTTAATATTCGACAAATAGGAGCTGGTCGACCTACCATCGACGAGAGTTGGGCTGGACGTGTCTTTCAAGATAAGCCAACTTTATTGGATGCACTAGACCGGTGGCATATTCAGCATAATGTACAAATGAAAGTATTGAAATCTACAAAAACGACGTACACAGTCAAATGCGTAGTAGAGGAATGTTCTTGGAGATTACATGCTTCAGTACCCAAAAATGCGACATATTTTAGGGTAAAAACATATGCTGGTCCACACACATGTGTGATTCCAATACTTAATGCGGCGAACCGTAACTATAATTCCACCCTTATATGTCAATTGATCCTTCCGGTGTTAAAAGTCAGACTTAATTTAAGGCCAAAAGAAATTCGAGATATGGTGCAAGCAGAGTTCCATACTGACATAACATATTGGAAGGCTTGGCAATCAAAGATTAAAGCATTACAAATTATTTACGGGAGCTGGGAGCAATCCTACACCGACTTGCCTCGTTACCTTTCAATGGTAAAGAATTATAATACTGGTACTCAATGGCATCTGGATCATAGTTGGCCGCAAGAAGGCATTTTTACCTTTCATCGTGTTTTTTGGTCATTTGGACCTTCGATACATGGATTCGCACATTGTCGGCCGTTGGTTAGTATTGATGCCACACATTTATACAGCAAATACGAAGGTCATGCTTTGATAGCGACGGCTGTAGATGCAAATGATGGATTATATCCTTTGGCATTTGCAATTTGTGAGGGAGAGAATGCCGGCAATTGGCAATGGTTTTTGCATAACTTGCGTCGCTATGTTACCCGTGATAGACAGATTTGTTTAATATCTGATCGATTTCCTGGATTGAAGGAAATAGTTGCTGATATCTATCGTCCAGCACGAGGGCACGCGCATCGTTGGTGTCTTCGACATATGAAAGCAAACATGAAAAAGCGCTTCAAGACCGACATATTGTTAAATAAATTCTGGGATATCGGAAAGGCTGCAACACCGACGGAATATAATCAGCTGAAGGAAGAATTAAAGGTGTTGGATAACGATGCATGGGAGTGGGTCCATAATCTAGACAGATATAAAGAGTACTGGGCAAGAGCATTTGATGGAGGCAGACGGTTTGGAATGTTGACTACAAATCTTTCTGAATCCTTAAATGGGGTTCTTAAGGACACTCGTGGTTTGCCTATCACAGCTTTTGTTGCGTCTACTTTTTATAAGCTTAATACCTATTTCTGCAAGCGCTGTGAGGACGGTGAACATTGGACTGACGCTTTTGTCAGTAAAGTAAAAAATCAGATTACTGAAAATTTAGATACGGCGCGGGCACATAATATTGTAAGATTTGGACTCACCGAATTTGAAGTTCAAACTGGAGATTTCGACTACAAAGTGATCGTCAATGGTTCAAATGTCGAATGCTCATGTTGTGAATATATCTAACAGGAATACCTTGCTCGCATGTCTTAGCAGTTTGTAGTACAACACATATGAGATTACCATACGAGAATTTTACTTCACACTGGTATAGTACAGACTGCTATCGTGCGACGTACGCACCACAATTTCATCCTGTTCCTGATAGACGGCACTGGCCACGACCCCAAGGTCCGCCGATTGTACCGCCCCTTTACGAAGGAAGAAAGGTCGTCCACGATCTACACGTATTCGTAATGTAATGGACGAGGGGGGTGGCCGACGAGGGAAATGCTCCATTTGTAAGCAGGAAGGCCATTATAGGAGCACTTGCCCACAGAATACACAAATAGCGCAACGAGGACGCCGGCGTATGATTTACACAATTATATTTATCTTGTCTTAATATTTAATTATTTCTATCAATCATGTTACTAATATGTACATTGCTAATTGCAGATGGCAGATCACGAGGACGCGGGGCCAGTTGATGGGTCTGTACTGGTGGACCAGCCTCGCCATAGGTCAGCCTTTATCACGACTGAGGTAAGAGATATAATTTTTTATTTTTTCAAATATTATAAATAAGCTGACTATATTTTATATGTAAGAGCTAACTATATTTGTTTTTGCATTACAGGATTATCATCCCGTCCCCTTCGCAGAGCACGGCCGCAAGATGAACCAGTGGGAGCTTGATCATCCAGGGGTACTCGACCTGCTTCGCCAGTCGGGATTCTACGGGTTTTCCCGACTGCGACGGTTAGTACTGGATCAAGCTCTACTGAGCGCTCTTGCCGAGAGGTGGAGACCGGAGACCCAGACCTTCCATTTGCGCCACGGTGAGATGACCGTCACACTCCAGGATGTGGCGGTCATCTCGGGTCTCCGTGTGCATGGTGCACCGGTCTCTGGTTCCACCATCCAGGATTGGCATGCTCTGTGCATGGAGTTATTGGGGGCGGCACCTGAGGAAGTCAAGAGACCTGAGGTTTCACTTGATTGGTTATATCGCACTTTTCATGATATACCTCTGGATGCCCCCGCCGGATTAGTCGCAGCTACCGCGCGTGCTTATATGCTATATCAGATCGGCGGTAGTCTGATGCCAAACCCCAGCGGATACAAAGTTCATCTAAAGTGGCTACCACTTTTAGCTGACTTTGCTATCTGCGGCGCTTATGCGTGGGGCGCTGCGACACTGGCGTATCTATATCGGGCACTAGCTGATGCCGCGAGGAACGGGAAGGCCGAATGCTGTTGTTTTGCTACCCTATTGCAGGTATAAAATCTGATTTTTGGATTTCAGATTTATCTTTATATTGGTAATATATATTAGTTTAATTCATTTCATCTGTTGGCGTCAATTTACAGATCTGGTCTTGGGACCATCTTCACATCGGCCGACCTACGCGCATCCTAGATCAGCCCGACATGCTCGATCGACCCCTGGGTTGCCGGTAAGATATTTTTTTTCATAAAGTAGATTTTGGCATTTCAATTATAAATGGAACTAATATATGTTTTTTATAATCTAGATGGGGCAACACTGGAGGGCTGCGTTACGGAACCAATGTCAAGACGTGTGACATCGAGTTCTACAGAGACGAGCTGGATCAGCAGCGAGAGGCACAGGTATGTAGATCTTTTATTACATACTTTAAGTATGTAGATGTTTTATTCAACACTAATCATTTTGTCGATTAACAGGTTAAATGGATGCCCTACACAGATCAGGTTATAGAGACATTACCTGATTTCTGTGTGCATGGCTCAGTGGTCTGGCGTGCACGGACAGTCCTGATATGCTTTCATATCGTGGAGATGCACGTGCCAGACCGAGTCATGCGGCAGTTCGGTCTCCTGCAGCATATACCTGTCAATGTGGAGTCCATCCCACGCATCACAGTACGTGGGCGTGCGGAGGAGGACTGGATAGCATTTCATGCTGACCACATTGAGAGGTGGTCCGAGAGGCTTGATCACATTTTTGATCAAGCCCCGGCTGCTGGTGATGACCCACTGCAAGCGGCATCCATATACATGGAGTGGTACTGGAGCATTACACGACGATGGATTTCTCATCCAGTACAGCGTCCTCCGCTGACTTTCCACCCTCGTGGACATATCGAGAGATCACTGGTATTAAAATTTATATATATAAATTTACTATATTCAACTTTCCTCATATAAATTTAATTTTAATTTCTAATTTATAATGCAGGCCGACACACTACGACATGTTCAAACCATTGTCGACCAGATTTGGCAGCACCCACCGCCGACTGATACTATTGTTCGGACTTTGAGAGAAATGAGCGGCGATATTCAGATGGTACTACAGCATGTACCATCTGAACCTAGGCCAGAGAGGCAGCCCGACCTTCAAATGAGGGAGCGACCTCGAGTCATCAGGTACGATTTAGCATAGAATTCAAATTAAGATTTCAAATTCATATTAACAAACTATTTACACTCTTTCAGGTGCCACGATCTCCATCTCCGACCATTCAGGCACCGATGACAGGACCTTCGACGTCAGCTTCGCTCCCGCCGCCAGTCTCACGGACATCATTTTCATCGACATATTCACGCCGTCGTCCAAGGTCATCATCGCCACAGGAGATCGAGCATATAGCGTCACAGGATGAGGGTGGTATCATCGAGGAGCTCGATCAGTCGGCAGCAGTCGAGCTTCTCGATGATATACCTATCATCGACCTTGCTGTTCCCCGTGGGCGAGGGCGAGGGTGTGGACGTGGGCGTGGGCGAGGACGTCGAGGTCGAGGACGTGCTCAAAATTGAGCTTTTGAGTTCAATTTTTGTAAAATTTTATTCTTTCATGTTACTCAACTCGATTCTGTGAATGAAATGATTGCTGGTTGATTGATCAATGTTATTTGTTGGTGTTTGTGAATGTATTTTGTCAAAGCTTGAACTTGTTGTACAATTTTGGGAATTTTTTAATGTGATCTTAAGTGCTGGGTGTGTGCCCAGCTAAAGGCGCTGAGTGGCTCAGCGCCTTTAGTGTAAATCACTAAAGGCGCTGAGCGACTCAGCGCCTTCAGTGTAAATCACTAAAGGCGCTGAGCCACTCAGCGCCTTTAGTGCAGAACACTAAAGGCGCTGAGCCACTCAGCGCCTTTACAGAGAAGCCAATTTTGGCTCACACTGAGAACTTAGCCATTTTTCCACCAAAATTGACTATGTCCTCGACGCGGTTATAGTATATGATGAAGGCGCTGAATGAACCAGCGCCTTCAGCATATATCATGAAGGCGTTGAAGGGATCAGCGCCTTCACAATATTCCTATGAAGGCGCTGAACCCTTCAGCGCCTTCAACACAACGCATGAAGGCGCTGAGGGGTTCAGCGCCTTCATAGGTATATTGTAAAGGCGCTGACCGCTTCAGCGCCTTCACGCTGGCACGCCTGCGTGGCGCCGAGGTGGCAAAAGGAGGGTTAGTTTTGCAAATTTTTTTTTGCCAGGGTCATTTTGCAAATTTGCAAATTTCAGAGGGTTAGTTTTAAAAAATCCCCTGAGGTATTGCCTTGGGACGAAATTATTCCATACTTCGGGTGCATATTTGTATTTTGAACACCGTAATAATTAATTCTGTTGCTGAAATTTAAACAGTATAATAATATTTCGTATATAGAATTTTTTATATATAGTGTAAATTATATCTGTTAAATTATATTTTAATTTTAAATTTAAAAATAAATTTGGTGCATGTTCACTTCTTGTAGACCGGGTGTATGCAAGTTTTTTGAGAGAGATATGTGTCGCCTTCAGAAATTAAGAAAGAAAACCGAAGAACCCCACGAAACCCTAAAAACCCTCTCCCTGCGCCGCCGCTCCTATTCGATCGATTCTTCGCCCTCTTCCTCCTCTCGATTCTCTAAGCAGGTAAGCACTTTAATTTTCGATCGTATGCTTTCCTTTTGTTCTTTTTTTTTCCTTTTTCTTTTCTATATTTCTTGAGATGTTAGATCTGATCTTTTTTGTAACTTTTTGTCCTTTTTGTCCTTTTTTTTTTTGTTAGACGCTTTTAGAAACTTTTGGGTGGTTCATGTGGTGTTTTTCTCTGTGATCTGGAGGAAAACAAATTTGTTTTTTTGGTTATTTTTGTTTTTGTTTTTTTTGTTGTTGTTGTTGTTGTTTTTTTTTTTTTTTTTTTTTTTGTAGATATACTCACTTATCTCAGTGCACCTGAATCAAGGTTAAGAGTATCATTTTATAGAAAAAGAAATGTCATTTGTTATTATATATTTTCTTTTTTTGCTTTTTTTTTTTTTGCCGCTAAGGATGGAATTACCATGTATGAGAAAGTGCAGGGATTAAGTTGATGAACTTTTAACTGTAGATATTTTGTAAGAAGGTATGTTAAAGATTTTCGAGAGACCTATTTGCAAAAAAAAAAAAGAAGAGCATGCGTATGGAATAGTAAATTAGTAAAATAACAACAATTTTCGAAACGGAAATTCGTAAATTAGTACATTTGCTAACTCCCTGCTGGAGGCCCTACTACCTAACAAAGCGGAAATTCGTAGGTGCCCGTCCGCATCCCAGCTCTGGGAGGTATGCTCTCAAAGGACGGGGACCTGGGGCGTCAGGAACCTCACCACCATTGCGATCACCTGGTGGTCGGTTTGGCTTGAACGGAACAGAAGGATTTTCGATAATAAGAGTCGTAATGTTGGTGCCGTACTCGCTGAAGTCAGGATTAACCGTTCGCAGTGGCACAGATTCTGTACTGGTGTCGCCTGTCTTGTTTTTCCACCCCTTTTGTTTTCCTTTTTTCCTTGTTCTCTCCCCTGTATCGCTCTCTTTGAGCCTCTCTTCCCCGGGGTTTGTGGCCTAACGGCCCAGTCCTGTAGCTGAGTTCATCCCCCTTTGAATGAAGCGGCAGCATGCTGCCTTTTCTCAAAAAAAAAAAAAAAAAAAAAAAAAAACAACAATTTTCGAAACACATATACTTGCTTATAACTGCAGAATAGATGGATTTTTTCTGGTGAGTATGAGATATTAATGATAACAAAGAGATTTTAAGGCTGATATTTTAAGAATGTCATGTTCAAAATCCGAATTTGTTGGTAAGTTTGATATGGATTTCATTTACTTTGCCACTGATCTGGAAGAGTTTGTTACGCCCCAATAATCCCACATCGGATAGAAAATAAATTATGATTGGGAATATAAGGACCGGGGACTCTGGCAATAATAACTGGTTTTAAGCATTTTGGGGCATTGTTCTAGCCCAATGAGTTATTAGTGCTCGCGGGCTAGCTCGTGCACTAATTGATATGTTTTATTTGAGAAATTATTGTCCTCTCAATCTTTAAAGATACCATTACAATTATGTATTAATTTTGATATTTTAAAAAACTACCTTATGCAGTGATTATTTTGTTTGAATAGGTGAATTAGATTTTGGTCTTGCATGCTCGACGAGTCTGTTGCATTGTCATATCCTGGACCTAGGATTGGGGTGGGTTTTGCTAGTAAATAATTGACATCATATATATTTTGGAAATCTTGAGTTATTTCCACTTTTCTTTTTCGTTTATTCTTGATGCTATCTTTTAATTCTTTTTGTGCAAAATTTTCTCCATTTGGACTTTTTAATTGAGTGTAGTATATATTTGATTTGCTTCGTAGTCCAGTGGTTTTGTGAGATAAGAATAAATATAGCTTTAGTCAGAGGGGGAAAAAGTATTTTCTTATGTAAGTGTAAAGACAAATGAAAGCATGAGGTAATAAAAATTGTGGAGAAGTTTGATAGCTGGAAAGAAATAAATCTTCACTTGTGTAGGATACATTGATACATGATGGGAAAACTGAGATCTTGCTTAGAACTCTATGTGCACGTTTGAATTAAATAGTTGAGACATGATCGACTTCAAATTTAATTTGAACTGAAACTAAAAATTAAAGATTTAATTAATATGTGGTTCCGTCTCATGCTGGGATTAAACAATCGAGATTTAAAGATTAGAATTCTATCTAATGTGTAATTCGTTAAAGTAGATTATATTAGCTTAGTTTTGTTTCAATGGATGAATTGTTAATTTTAAAATTTAGATAAATGTGTGCTACTTACTATGTTATAGTGAACTCTGAAAGGTAGACTTTGTAAGCATGATTTTCATCAAGAATTCTATTTGAACTGTGATCAAGTAGTTTAAATTCTCTTTCGATTAGGTAGATGAGATGGTTAATCCAGAAATTAAATGTGCTTGAATTATGTAGTTGAGATTAGATTTCGAGTATATATGTGCAATTGTCATTTTCTAGTGTATTGTGGAGCAAAGGCTTAATCAACATGGATTGCTGAGCATGACATGGAGAGGTAGTTGGTCAACAATATTAATAACTCAGCTTTATTTATAACATATTACATATTTGGTGGATTATGTTAGATTATACATCCATATAGTCAGATCACTAATTCATTACCCAACAAATTAGACTTTTTTGCACATACTAATTAATTATTGGGGCTTTTGCTTATATACCCTTTTCTACTATTCAAAATTTTCAAATTTACCCCTCTATTCCCAAAAGACCCTTCTAAACCCCAAATCCCATTAGTAATCCCTTGTGTTAGGGATATATTTAAAGGAATTTTTGGAAATTAACAAGGGAATTTTGGTCAACCAAGGGTATATTAGATATTTTTGAAGTTTTGAAGGGTGTTTTAGATATTATCCCTTAATTATTTGTAGTACAGGACTATAAAGACATATTAATAAGAAATAGTCTCATATTTTGTCATATATAAATTGACCATACATGGAATGTTTGACTTGATACAGGAATCAGTTATTTTGATCTTTATATATGTGAAGGAAATAACCACCTTTTGTATACAACTATACGTCGGGTGCAAAGTAGCCTGAGGAATAATAGATGATAAAATCGCTAGCATAATCATGTAATGAGTAAACAAAATCACATAATAAAGTATGTAATTTCTGAATGGGAATGACTCTCATAAATTCAAGGATTTAATTATTGATATGTCCGATATAACATTTCAGTATGTTTTCATGTTCTCAATTCTTGGTAACCGATTGTTTAGACATAACGTCAGATGACCTGAAGTAATAAGATTTTCACCCTAGTGGCTACCCTAGAAGAACAAAATATCCAATGCGAGCAATATGAAATAGCAGTCTTGGGCGGCCTGCACAAATTCTGTCTTCTACAAAATGAGCATAAGCAGGAAGGAAGGTTAATGAAAAAGAAAGTAAATCAAGTTAAAAAGAAAGAAGGATGCTAATCTTAAGTTTAATCAGGGAAAACATTTAAGTTCAATGCAACTGAGTCTTGATACACGATATGATTAAAAATAAAAAGCAAGTTAAGAAAAGTTTGTGCTGGATATAACTATGCAAATAGTTGGTTACCAGCACTAGACATATCGTTAAATACAAAAAAAAAAAAAATACCATTAAAGATGGTGCAGTGAATGTCATTTATCCTTCTGTTTTGCCTTCACTAATCCCATTGCTTCAGGATGAGAATTCACGAGTTTCACCCGACGTTGCTTTTCTGTAATATAAAAGCTAAAGGAATTGCATTCGAAATTTAGGAATGATAGTTAACGTAGAAAATATTAGGTAACATTAGATGAATCTTAAGACCTTAGGCGGTTATCTCTATCAAACTCTTTGCAGATTGATCGCTGCACATAACTATATAAGATGATATTTCTTTGTTTTAGTGTTCTGATATGGTTATTCTTAATGAATACTGAATGTTTCTTAACTAGAATATCCACAATATTGTGATTTAGTTTGATATATTTAATAAATTCTCAGGATGCATGGTTTAAATGCTTTAAGTGTCTCATATTTGTCCTTTAAATTCTATAGTTTTACGTTACCTATTATACATTAGATTCTGATTGATTGATGATTGAGGAGTTTCTACCATAGGTTTCTGTTCCAAATCTGAGATATTTATGATGGTATTCTGTTTTTCTTTTTATTTTCTGGATCTTCACCTTCTTTCCTCTCTATTCAACATTCAAAATCTGTGTCTTGTTGGATTAATCTTTGGAAGAATATTATTGATCTTTGGTAGGTTGAACACCAAGCTGTTATGTTATTCCTCCTGCAGTTTTTCTCTGTTGTTTTTAGTTAATTTGTTGTATTCGGACTCGAGTCTTTGACCCCCAAATGGAAAGATTTGAGTATCTGCAGATCGCGAAATTATTCGAGCGATTAGCGCTGTTGTTCTGATTTGGTTGCTTAGCCTTCTGTACATTGTTGCTTATGCTTGGTTCTATCTGTTTTTCGGGCTCTTGATTGTCTCGGATATGAAAAGTCACAGTGTTCTTTGTTTTTTAGATACAGTATTCGTCATTTTCTAGATTTATGAATAATACATGTAGTTTGGGTGAACCTATTATTTTTCTAAATTATTTTGCTAGTGCATGATGTCGGTAATTATTTATGTGATTTGATAATTTTAAAGTATCCATTGCCAAATTAATTATTCAGTATCTCTTGAGTTTTTGTTACTCTGAACACGAAGGGTTATAAAATGGTTACTGCGGATGTTTTCGTTTAGATATAAGTCTAACGTTGCACATGTATTCTTCATCACCCGACCACTTGTTATCTTATTGAATTCACTGATCTCTTGTTGATTTCTCTACTTTCCAGTAAGTTATGCTGAATGCTGATTTGTGGGGTGGGGAGAATAGTTCATGGCTTTACCTCGTGACCTTGAGTTAGTTTTCATAGCTGGTTTATTAGGTTTGTCTTACGGGCATGTTTTCGAGATGATTCGTCGTCCGCTATCTTGTTATGTTTTTCTGTTTAGTTTTGGCTTGCCGTGCTGTGACTAACTATTATCTTTGTTCTTGCAGATAACATAAGTCGGGCAAGATGGTCCAATATAACTTCAAGAAAATCACGATAGTCCCACCCAAGGAGGACTTCATCAACATAATCCTCTCCCGCACCCAGCGCCAGACCCCAACGGTCGTCCACAAGGGATATGCCATCTCCCGCCTCCGCCAATTCTACATGCGCAAGGTCCGGTTCACGCAGCAGAACTTCCATGAGAAGCTTTCGACCATAATCGACGAGTTTCCTCGATTGGACGATATCCACCCTTTTTACGGCGATCTCCTCCACGTCCTTTACAACAAGGACCACTACAAGCTTGCCCTCGGTCAAGTCAACACAGCGAGGAACCTCATTGGGAAGATCGCCAAAGACTATGTTAGGCTACTCAAGTATGGGGATTCACTCTATAGGTGCAAATGCTTGAAGGTCGCCGCCCTGGGACGAATGTGCACTGTTATTAAGCGCATTGGCCCTAGCTTGGCCTATTTGGAGCAGGTACGAAAGCACATGTCTCGTCTCCCTTCTATAGATCCCAACACTCGTACGGTCTTGGTTTGTGGGTATCCGAATGTGGGGAAGAGCTCTTTTGTGAATAAGGTCTCTAGGGCTGAGGTGGATGTCCAGCCGTACGCCTTCACAACGAAATCCTTACTCGTGGGCCACACCGATTACAAGTACCTCCGCTACCAAGTTATCGACACCCCAGGGATTCTCGACCGTCCATTTGAGGATAGGAACATTATAGAGATGTGCAGCATCACCGCCCTCGCGCACCTAAGGGCGGCGGTGCTTTTCGTGTTAGACATTTCGGGTTCTTGTGGGTACAGCATCGCCCAGCAGGCGGCGCTCTTCCACAGCATCAAGTCGCTGTTCATGAATAAGCCTCTTATTATCGTATGCAACAAGATTGATCTCCAGCCATTGGAGGGGCTTTCTGAGGAGGACAAGAAGCTGGTGATGGAGATGAAGGCTGAGGCCGTGAAGGCTGCGGTGGCTCAAGGCGGAGAGCCTAATGACGAGGGAGTGCTAGTGACCATGAGCACTTTAACAGATGAAGGGGTGATGGCCGTCAAGAATGCTGCTTGCGAAAGGCTTCTCAATCAGAGGGTGGAGGTGAAGATGAAGTCAAAGAAGATAAACGAATGCCTGAATCGGTTCCATGTTGCAATGCCAAAACCTCGCGACAGCAAGGAGCGGCCGCCTTGCATTCCGCAAGCTGTTTTGGAAGCCCGAGCTAAAGAGGCTTCTGCTGAGAAGGAAAAGAGGAAGCTCGAGAAGGATCTGGAGAGCGAGAATGGCGGGGCCGGTGTTTATTCCGCTAACTTAAGGAAGCACTATATATTGGCCGACGAGGAGTGGAAGGAAGATATAATGCCAGAGATAGTCGACGGGCACAATGTGGCCGATTTCGTCGATCCCGATATACTGCAGAGGCTGGAAGAGTTGGAAAGAGAGGAGGGCCTTCGGCTTGAGGTGGAGGAACAAGATTTTGAGTATGACGGTGAAGAACTGACTCCCGAAGAGCGTCAGGCTTTGGCGGCCATTAGGCACAAGAAGAGGTTGCTCATCCAAGAGCATAGAATGAAGAAGAGCACCGCTGAGAGCCGCCCCATTGTTCCAAGAAAGTTTGACAAAGATAGAAAGTTCACAACCGAGAGGATGGGGAGGCAACTTTCTGCCGTCGGGTTGGACCCCACTGCAGCTATTAACCGCGCACGGAGTAGGTCGTTGTCGAGGAGGGGTCGGAAGCGTGAGAGATCATTGGCGGGGAGGGATGGTGAAGGAGAGGGCGAAGCAATGGATATAGAGGGAGAGCAGGCCAACAAGAAGCTAAGGGTGTCCGGGTCGAGGTCCAGGTCCAGGTCCAGGTCGATGTCGCGACCGCCTGGTGAAGTTACCCCTGGAGAAGGATTCAAGGACTCGGCCCAGAAACTCAAGGCGATAAAGATTGCGAAAAAATCCGTGAAGAAGAGGAATAAATTTGCTCGCAAGGGAGAGGGAGATCGGGTCATCCCCAACTTGAAGCCGAAGCACTTGTTCTCCGGGAAGCGGGGTATCGGAAAAACCAGCAGGCGCTAGATGGTTTGCCACTGTCTTAGGCGCTATGAATTTTGTCCTGGTTTGTTGCTATTTCTGAGTATATGTTAGGGATTTAATATAAACTTCTACCTATTTGCGATATTTTGACATTGAAATGGTTTTGGATGATCCTTTCCCCGTCTAAGAAGCTATTTGAAGGTTTAATTTTCACACAGTTAATGAGTATTATCTCTTTCTCTTCCTCTTCCTGCGGGTTTAAAACGCTGTCATTCTTAGTGATGGTCTATCTCCAAGATTTATTTTTTTATTTTTTTGCCTCTGGGTTCTCTTCTGTGCTGTACTAACACTTCATTTTAGTGATTGAGAGAAAATTGAGTTTTTTTTAAAAATTAAGTTTACGTAATATTATAATTACAAAAATATAGGCTTCAAATGTGCCAGGTGAATGATTCAATGCATTATTTACTATTTTTTAAAAAATTAACAATAATTCAACCTATTTTATCATTTTAACCTAATAAAATTACTATTTTATCCTTTTAACCTTATGAAATTACGTCGATCTTTCACATAAACCCGATCATTTTAAATTAATTTTTTTAAGGGTTGGATAGTCATTTTCAAATGACAATCAGCTTTTATATAATTTCACCATTAAATTTAATCTACCGGATCTGATTGGTAATATGAGTTTATAAGATTTTCATCTAAATTTGAAGGCCATTTCCTTAAATCCGATGGCTCCGTCTGATTGCAAAGCTTGCCGAAACTAGGTGTCGAATTATCAATCAGCAGTGGAGAACTATAAAATTTCACAATGTCAAATTGTTGCCAACTAAGGGGGTCTCCATACATTTGTTACCTAATTTTTCCGCTAACATGACTTTGAACAAGAAAAATGGATAGCAATACCAGACAATCGGCCAAGAATAATCATTATTTACAACAACATTATACACTGAATTTACAATGTTTTAAGTTGAATTCCCTTTTTGAATAGAAAAGGTGCAGTTCCCAAGAATGGAACAATACAAGAAACTTTGCGCTGGCTCCAATAAGCTATACAACCCTTGAGTATCACTATATCCGCAATTAGGGTGCCTGATTCCTACCAATACTAGGTAGTTGGAAGAGTAGTAGTAAGACAATTTCCCCAACAGCTGCAAAGGATATTACATCAGAAGAGTAATTAATGCGAGTGAGATGATGCCGTCTTAGATGCAAGCCTAAAAGTTTGGAAATTGTTCGAGTGAGGTTATGTCATCTTAGATACAGCAGGCCTAAAATTTCGAAATAGTTCGATGAACTATAACCATAAGGTATTGATGTGTCATGCAACTGGAAGGAGCATATCATTTTGTTGTTTGTCATACCTTTATGGTGGTATAGGACTTGTAGTTAGCATGCATCCTATCTGAAGCTGTCAGCTTTGTAACACTCAGATATACATTCGCACATTGCTCTCGCCCTGAATCTTTTACAAGGAATGAGCAGAAATGAACTCTTCTGTTAATTGACAATAATCAGAATATAGGTCCGCTGAAGGGGCTATTGATTTGGCGATTGAGCATTAACCGTTCCAAAGGATGAATCCGGAGGAACAGACTTCTGTTCATCTTGAACACCCCAACTACCAAAAACTTCCTTTGGAAATACTTCAGATCGGCCAATGGTACTACGTGGGGTATACGGTCTCGGTACCCTCCGCTTGTGCGCATTCTGTTGAAGGAAAAAAGTAAGCAAACCAGACTTCTATTTCAAGACATAAAATACATTTTTCTATGAATATCTACTGGTGGATTATTGAGCATCGATGAATTAGTTACCTTCGAAGCATATGGACCGTAAATTCTCATTGCTTCTTGAATGGACTCATGAATCCTGGTGGCTTCATCAGAGCCACGACTACATTTGATTACACGAACAGCTTCCTTGGAATCGGAGGGTTTCATTTGCAGATACAGGAGAAGTCTGGAAGGTGACGATCCCGGATGATCCTTCTTTCCGTGTGCCAACTCCATCGTCACTAAATCATCCCATAGAACGTCCCAGCTTACAGAACATGGGTCCCTAGCGGGATTAAACTTCCTTTGGGCTAGAATATTAGTAGGTTGCTGCAGTAACAAAACTCTTCGATGGGTAACTAGAACGATCCTTCCTTTAGGGAGTACGAAATGATCTTCGTAAGCATCTGAAAATGCAAATTTCCCACGGACTTTAAAGAGGTCGACTTGACCAAGGAAAGAGCCAGATTCAGCAAGTTGCAATATAGCCTGATTAATACAGAAAAAAAAATTGTTTTACGTTAGCATGCTATACTAACCTAATAACATGAGAGAATGTATATTTAAGATATTGCAAGAGTTTTAAAACATGATGCCGTTAAAGACTAAACAAACCACGCTCTGATTTTCATGAAACATAAGGTTAAAAATTAGCACATGAAAACAGATTGTATTATAATTTTGAGGGGTTCTCGAAGGAACTAACCAATCTTCAACAAAACAGTTATCAACCTACAGTAATCTCTCAAGATAGTGCTCAACCTTGGCAAAGAAAAACACACAGGATTGCCGTGCCAAATATGGAAAAATTGCCAATTTCAATGAAGGAATTTAATATGCACAAGAACAAAATATATAAAGCCAGAGAACCATATCAAAGTAACAACCCAAGAGTGGAGAAGTATTTGGTAACGTCTTTGATGACTAAAAAGAAACGCTCATGAAAACTAGGAAGGCTAAACCAGATAGCATAGATAACAGCAATGACAATTTTACCCTTAAAATTGCCAAGAAGTTTGTGACTAAAGCAAGGTTTAAAGTGCCGCCCGTGCCGCGGCGGCACGGACCGTGCCTCTCAAATGGGGGCACGGTACAGGGGGTATCGCACCCCCCGTCTCGAGCGATACCCACATTCTCATTTTATCTTATCTTTCTACAATAACCTAAATTTCTTAAAAATCTGACTCGTAACCACATTCCCATTTTATTTATAATTTTATTTGAAATTAACTTAATCATGAAAATTATAGCTAAAGGCGGTCCATCGTCTTTAGAAGGCGGTGAGCCTTCTGTACGTGGCGCTGATATGGCAAAAATAGAGTTAATTTTACAAATAAAATTTTGATAAGATTATTTCGTAAATTATAAAATTTTAAAAGGTTATTTTGAAAAAAAATTCCATTGTACTTTATATATATAAAAAAATATCAATATATTAATTGGTGAGTATAGTAAGCTATATATAACCAATATTCATAATTTTTTGACTAAATATTTCAAAACAATATTATAAGAGTTTATTGGGAACAAAAAAAATAAAAAAAAAACGTGACAGAGCGTGCCACTGGGAGGTCATGCGTATCCATCGGTGTCGGCACGCAAGCGTGCCGGTACCGTACCGTGACAGACGGCGAGCGGCACGCCCCCGTGCCACGGCACTTCGAACCTTGGACTAAAGTAATCTACAGTATCCAATACTATGCTCATCTAAGCCAAGTAAACTAAGATGACAAATTACAACAAAATACATAAGAGTAACTAAATGAGCTAGCAATAAGATTCTTAGATCTATAATATAGACACAGTATACGTCTCAGGTTCATGCTTGAGCACTGAAAGGACGAGCTACAATGGTAGAACTAGTGTCTTCATCTGGAAAAGATATTTACAATCAACAAAACAAAAGGAACATAAATTGGTAAACTAGGGGAGCACTATAGATCAAACTAGTATTGTAAGTCAAAGTTCGTAACATGTGAAAAAGGAAATGTTTTATCACCTGCCCTGCAGCTTTTTCTTCATCGTAAGAGCGCAGCAAGTTATCACCCCCAATTACTCGAGGGATGCGCTTACGGATCAACTGCTCTTCCGCCATTATAGCAGATGATATCTTCATTCTCACAGCATTCGCTCCTTCAGTAGTTTTTGATAGAAGATCGAGGACCCCACTCACAGGCTGAGCAGCAGCACCAATTATGCCTTTCCCAACACCTTGAACAAAGCCTTCGACACCAGAAGATTTCGCACCTTCAATCGGCTTTGTTAATATGCCAGTCACTCCCCTAAATAGTCCCTTAGCCAGAGCTCCACCTCCCTCCCTTATAACATCGCCAATGTCTTCTACACCTTTGCTGTCCTGGAAGAAGTATTATGAAGGAACAAAATGTCACCAATAAGGTGCTTTATATGATGGTTCAGAGAAATGGGAATCTCGAGCTAACCTGTTTCTGTCGACTCTGGATGAATTTCTTATCCATAGATAAAGCTGCAACACCTTTACTCATGTTGCTAAGTGCACTACTAGCATTCCCAAGAATGTCAACACCAGAGAGTAGTTGAAGGGGCTGGCTAAGAAGATCCTTCTGGATATTAGATACTGCGTTGCTGACAAGAGCACTTTGACGCATGCATACATCCTCACGGAATCTTTGAGCAATACGTACCTAAAATATGCAAACATGCTTAGAAAAATTACAGCAATGTAGAATTGTTGCATACAAGTCATTCAAGCAATAAAAGTGATAAGGGCTTGTATGGCATGGCTAGATCTTCTGCTCAAATGCTGTTTGAGAATCTTCAAATTGAAGCTTCCACTTTTTAGGTTGAAAAGTTCATTTTAACTTCCCACCACAGAAAAAACTTCAAAATTTTTTGTTGCCCAAATGCTAGATTTCCGTAAGCTTCAGCTTTCTATAGTAGAGAAGCTGCTCTAGAAGCAAGGTCATGCAGACACAAAGAATGCATGCTCAAGCAGCATATCAATGAATGCAAAATAGCAATCAACAACAATCACAAGTTCGTGGACTAATTTGTAGAATCATTGTAAATAGCAATCTCACTGGCATATGCTCCATGTTTCCCAATGCAGTCATCAAAGAGGACCAGAATCCAAGAACACCTCTGGGCCGTTGAGTAGGTGACATAGCCATGGATACTCTGAATCGGATCTCCGAGATGTTAAGAAGCCTAACAAACAAGAGTCATTTAATATAAGTATGTTCAGAATACAAACAAACTTAAAACTTCCGGAAAAAGTTCATAACATTTTTGCATACCCAATTTTAATAGTAGGATCTACTGAAACAGCAGCAGATTGAGAGCCAAATACCCTGCCAAGTTTCACTTGTTGCAGCATTTCATGAAGACGCCAAATAATTGGTTCGTGAATGTTCACCAAAAATGAAGAATTATCAGGAGCCTATAAAGGAGTGAAAAACCATCTCAGTTCTTTGAACAGTTGCACATGGATATATATATATATATATATATAGAGTCCGGCTACTATACTATTAATAGTACCAAGTTATTGGAGCTAGTAAGTTTTCTTTAGATCAACCCCTTTGATCATTTTCACCCGTTATATTTTACTATTTTTTCAACCACCAATTAAACCCAAGAGGCCCACTATCATCTCAACAACACATTTTTTAATCTAAGGGTTAAAAACTTAATAGCACCAATGACTTGGTACTATTAATAGTATTCCAGCCTAGCTCATATATATATATAGTTTAGCTACTATGCTATCGATAGCACAAAGTACTTAGTACTACCAAGTTTTCCACCGTCAAATCAATCCCTTTGATCATTTCCAACCCTTAGATCAATACTATTCAACCACCCACCCACTAAACTCTAGAGGACCACTATCATCCTAACCGTACATCCCTTCATCCAAGAGTTAAAAACTTAATAGCACCAATGATTTGGTGCTATTAATTGTATAGTAGCCTAGTTCTCTCTCTCTCTCTCTCTCTCTATATATATATATATATATATATATATATATAGAATAAAGCTAGAATACTTTTGATAGTAAAGGAATCGTCTTTACTATCTACATTTTAGCCCTCAAATGCCTGGGGTTTAGTGGTGGCAGGTGGAATAGTATTGATCCAAGGGCAAGAAAGTTCATAGCAAACGCTATTCATTTACAATCGGTTGTATTCTAGGTGAACTCTCTATACACACACACACACACACACACATATATATATATATATATATATATATATATATATATAGTCCAACTTGTGTGCTTTTAGAAGCACGGAGACCTGAGACCTCCGTGCTTTCAAGTTATTTTCGATGTTGGGACTTCCAAATGGACGATCTGCTCTGTTAGACTTGATCTATAATATATGAAATATCTAGAAAATAAATCTTGTGATTTTTCGATATCATCTACTTGGTGATCGAAATAGCTCAAAATCAACGACAGAAAATAAAAATCTCACAAAATGTGATGATATGATACTAAAATTTTAGATCAAAGATATTGATCTTGTTCTATATAGTATACAAAATTTTCTATCAAAATTTTACGTGAATTAAATATTTCTACACTGTTAAACTTGCAAACGGCTCACCACGACTATTAAAATGAATTTTTTTTAAAAATAATCTTAAAATTTTTTATAATTGTAAAAATAGGCTTCTGAAATTTTTTTTTACAAAAATAGTCTTATGCGGCGAATGATTTACCGCTTTTAAAAGCGGTGAACAATTTGCCGCTTTTAAAAGCGGTGAACCATTTGCCGCTTTTAAAATCGGTGAATGGTTTACCGCTTTTACGGGACTATGATAAATTTTGTGAATGCGGTGAACCATTTACCGCCTTTCAAGAAAGCGGCAAATGGTTCACCGCATTTGGGTCCTCTAACTTCCGGAGGTCTATTTTTGCAAATAAATTTTTTAGGAGACTATTTTTGTAATTAAGAATGTTAGGGTGGTTACTTTTGTAAATACCCCCTATTAAAATTGTTGATTTTGGGTCACTTTGATCACTAGGTAAATGATATCGAAAATTCGCGAAAATTAATTTCTAAGCCTTTTAAATACTCTAGATCAAGTTTAGCAGAGTTGATTGTCCATTCGGAATCCCAACATCGAAAACAACTTGGAAGCACGGAGGCCTCCGTGCTTCCAAAAGCACACAAGTCTCTCTCTCTCTCTCTCTCTCTCTCTCTCTCTCTCACACACTCACTAGCAAAAGAACTCGTTGCCACCCATTTGTTTTTTATGATGGAGCTTCCAAAACGACGATCGACACCGTTAAATATGATCTAGACCATTTAAACTATCTAAAAATTAAATTTCATGCTTTTTTTATTTTTTTTCTTGTCCATCAAGTGGATACAAAAATGAATATCCTTCAAAAAGTGATGATAGGAGTCTTGTAATTAAGATCGAGAGTATAGATCTTGTTTTAAATAGTTTAAATTTTTTTTTAACCAAAATTCAATAAATTTAGATTTTTTTCAACCGTTAAACAAGCAAAAGACTCATATCTACCATTAAAATTATAAATTTTGCAACTCTTTGATCATTGGGTCAATGATATCTAAAAGATTTGAAATTTGATTTCTAGATACTTCCTGTGGTCTAGATTATATTCAACGGTGTTGATCTTCGATTTTGAGTCCCATCATCAAAAACAAAAGGGTGGCAATAGAGTCCGTTTGCTAATGATAGCATTCCAGCTCAACTCTGAAATTTTGATAAAAACTTCTTTATACTATCTGAAGCAAGATCAATATTATACTAGTGATCGTAAACGAATAAATGTAGCAACGGAGCCCATTTGCTACCGATAGTTTTCTAGCCCAATATACATATAGAGAGAGAAAAAGAGAGAGAGAGTAAAGACAGAATGCATCTAGAAGTAAACGGAGGAGTTTATTTCCATATCGTTTCTGCGATGGAGCATTCGGATCGACAATCGACACCGTTAAACATGATTTAGGCTATTTGGACTTCATAAGACTCGAATTTCGTGATTTTTCATGACCATTTGCGTAGTGATCAAGTTGTCTCAACTTCTTATATTAGCCATTAAATAAGTCAATTTTAATACCACTCCAATACTAGACAAATGACAACAGAAAATTGTGAAATTTGGAATCTACAAAGTTCAAACAGTCTAGATCAAGTTTAATAGTGTCGATTGTCATTTCAGATGCCCCATTGTTTTGAATGGCGCAGAACTGTTTACTTCTAGAAGTATTCTACCCTAGCTTTGTGTGTGTGTGTGTGTGTGTGTGTGTAATTACTTTTTCTTCAAAAGAAAAAGGCATACACATGAATTAAATGTTTACAATGTGAACACTTGCTCCTAAAAACACTAAAACAAACGTTCCAAAAGATCACATCTAGGAAAAGCATTATCAGTTTTTTAAAGGGTAAACAAGCAAATAAGAAGTTTTTGAGGGACATAAAAGAGAGAATCACCATTCATGTAATGGAATTATGTGTCATGATAACTGTAGACAACAATTACATAGATTATCAAAAGATACATCAACCTATTTTATTTATAGAAACTCATGAACAAGACAGAACAAATCTTACCTGCAAACCAACATATGGATACACACAAAAATCTAGAGAATTATTAGTTTGCATGGTCATTGAGAACTTCAGAATGTAGTCCAGTTGATTCCCCAGACTCAGTGGACTAAAAAGAACTGGCATTGGGGTAAAGGATAATTGGTTATCTATTTGGATCCAACTCATCCGCAACTTAAATCTGCCGTTAAAAAAAATAGTATAAGATAGTATCGCTTCAGAAAAGAACTGCAGCAATTATCAACAATCAATTGTTCTTACCTACTAATCTCGGAGCCCAACCCAGATGAATAAGCAAGTGAGAGATTCTGTATGGATAGATATAAAATTTCCTCGGGCATATGATCAATAACAGATAAGCCCAAATCTGCTAGATCAAAAGTAACGTGAAATTCACTATCCGATGCCACAAAAGACTCTGTATAGTCAACCTCTGATGGTAGGAAAATTGGCGACAAAATTCTTTCTTTTATCTGTTGTTGAGTTTCATTTTGTGGCATCCAGTCACTAATTCGACCAATGCGCATCTTACCTTCTTTCAGAACAGTAAGATGCAAAGCCTTAATGGGCCCAGATAATGTTGGAATGGGCTGATTATCCTTGACCTCATCGATGCTGTACTTACTAGAACTTAAGGAATCTGTTCCGTCAACCATGATCTCTAGTAACCGTTGTCTACCAAGATCCTCCCAGAAAAATGAAGCAGCAGAATTAGGGGGCAGACTGCGCCAGGAGTCATCACTACCGTCCACTTGGCGAAATCGTACAGGCAAGAACATGGAGCGATTTTCAATTCTGCCCATGAGAAGTTAGAATCGTCATACAGACACAAGTAGGGAAAATAGAAAACAAAATGATTTTCTTTTCTTCTTTCCTTTCAATATACCTGTAAGGGCTCGAAGTAGAAGCAAGGCGAAATACAACTTCATAGCGTGAGCTTTTGGTTCCATTTCTAACTTCAACTCTAATAAACATTTGGTCATTTCCTGTATCACTGTTCAGGCAGATACACATGACACCATCACTTTCAATGCTAAAAGGAGAACTCCATTTGTACCCATCCAAGCGCAACTGATTACAAGTGATGGCAATCATGTAAGTTCAGAAGAATATGTATAAACAAAGTGAATAGAAATAGGAATTGTCAATTCTAACCTTCAGAAGCTCATTTGCCATGTTGGATTGCCATTTAAATAATTTTGGAGGATCAGTTGGGTGTAGAAACTCCTCAGTATCAGTCTTAAATTGAGATAAAGACATACTGCGTCCAATCCTGTTGATAAACAGCGTACGGGGTAGGAAATGAACAACCTGCAAAAAGATTGGGATTTTATAAGATTCACCTCGAAACAACCTTATTCGTGAATTAACAATAAAAACTTCACTTCTTGTGGAATTGAAAATATTTTAAGGAGGTCCAACAACATTTATGGAGATTGCAACCTTAGTTCTATCTGAAGCCATCTTTAGTTGGGCTGAGAGCCTGTAATATGACCCATCAGGAGCATATGCTTTGACATCAACACGCTCCTGCACAAAAACTCAGCTAAGCTTTTACACTATCGACAATTTCCGATAATGAGAAATCTGGACCCGAAAAAAAGGGAAACCATTAAAGAGATGCTTGAAGGTGCCTCCATACCTTGCGTTCAAGCTCAAGAAGAGAAACTCCAGGACTGTAATACGTAGAATCATGTGCTGCAACAGAGATGCCAACACGTGTGGAGGTTAATGTATCTTCCCCCTTAGGTTGGAAGGGCAAAACCCCAGAACGATTCATGTAGTCTTGCGGAGAGAGCATGACACATTTTGGACTGAAGTCCTCGATAACCTCCAATACTTGAATATTCCTCCGAGAGCTGGTTTTTAATCGGTCCAATGACTTTGAGGAAGTCCTCAAGCTGAGCTTTGCGGATTTCATTGCTCTTGTAAGTGAGAGAGTGTCGGTATCTGAATTCTCTGAAGGTTCCAACTCTACAACTCGATAGGAAAGTGGCACTGAGGTATCATTTTGGATCCAATAGGGGACAAACAATCTCACAGTTTTTGGTGCAGCTTCACTTCCGCCCATATCATGCTCAACACTCACGCGCAGTCTCCTGGAAAGGTGAGCACGTAGGATATGTTACATTTATGCAATTCAGAGATTAATATGTTAAATTACCAGAGTCAGTCGGAATTCATTAACAAGTTTTTACTACATAATATTGAACAAATGCTAAAGGAAGCTAAATTTCATCAAAGGAAAAAGAAATAAAAGTTTACATCGATAAGCAAAAATTAGAGGGCTCTTAAAAAGAAGAGAAACGTATGACTAAATATATAATGTCAAGCTCTTTAAACCAGGCAATAGTTCTGAGTAATATAATTACACAACTTATTTTTGATCTAATATATCACATCACATCACATCACATCACATCACATCTAACCTCCCAGCTCAACTTCATCTCAAATCAGCTTTATCCAAAATCCAATAAGAAGTGGGGTCAGCTATATAAATTCTCATAGTGTCCTCTAACTCCACTCAGCCAGCTCATCCCATTTTATAATCCTGTACAAAACAGGGTCGGCAAACATTAATCCTAAGAAATTTAAAGGAATCCCTCAAATGAATCCTACATGTCCAATCGCCTAAATTTTTCTCTAATCTTCTCTCAGTCTACAGCAAGTAACACTTTCATAATCACTTTTAAATGCCTTTTTTGAATCATTTTGGTTATGTTGATATATTCTATTTGATTTGGCTCGCTCCTAATCATCTTATAATGTAATTTTTTTGGCGCTCGGTCTGGTTATTGTTAAATATACTATCTGACTTCTCTTGCTCTTTGAACTGGTGAATCTGCATTTCTATGTCCCATATGACCATAACATCTTCTAAGGCTCTGTCACTTTATCATCACCAGAAGCTGCTCAAACCTCACAATAAATACATTAAGTTCCAGTCCATCCTTTTCTTGTGTACCCACTTATCTATCGGAACATTTTCCATTTCTCAAACCTCTTTTATAGATGATGTATGATGATCCAGCATCCAATTCTCCAGAAAAGAAAAGAAAAAGAGTTGCACTAGATATGAATGACATGATGGTAAATTTATTGATTCACCAAAAAGCCAGATAAAAAGGGAAGTATCAAAATTGAAGCTTATTTTCGTACAGCACATAGATCCAAACCTGTTACTTTGTTTTTGAACCATCCAAAAAGATGAAGCATGATCCAGATTTATTAAATCCATTATTAAAATAGCGTCCTGAAAGGAAAAAAAAATGAATACCATCAGAAAGGAACAAGAGATGCTCAGACTACTTAGAATGCACAGGTGACATCATACTTGAAACCTTTTCATAAAGTATTTCCACATGGCAAATAAGTGCAACATATAACAGTTGGCCCTATCAGGTAAATTTGATACTACCTTCACAACGGAGAGGTTTGAACTTATTTCTCAAATCAGGATTCACCACAGCATTGTTTAATAATCTAGATGATACCTGTGCTTGAGTTACCTTTTCTAAAGCCCAGCCACCTTGAGCAAACAATGTGAGGTAGATGGGTCTTCGAACATCTACTGAGTAAACAAATGAACGACCAGCTGAGGAGACAATGCCATGCTGCCGTTCAACCATACTACCTTCAAGTGATCTCTCCCAGATAGCATATTCAGCGTCACATGGAAGCTTGTTTTCAAGTCTAAGAATCGAATTGACAGAAATTTTCCAATCATAAACAGGTGAATTTAGCTCTGTGTGGAGAACTGAAGCATCAATTCCAATGCTTAACCAGAAATTCTTTTTGATACCAACAGTAGGATTACAGTAAAGAATCATATCTTTCTTCTCAAGCTGGGTCAACCTAAGAACAGAATTTTGCAAACAGATATTTGGGTTTTTCAAAGTGCTTTGTCGAGAAAGTGTATCCTGATGATTGGTAGATTGATTAGAAGAACCAAAAGTGAAAACTTGACCCCAAGTATAGTTATCCTGTGAATTCTCAGAATAAGGTCGGACTTGCAAGCACAAGTCCATATCTCTAATTGTACTTGTCCATGGCAAAACTGTAGATGAGTGTGGGTTTATTACAGCAATAATATTTCTCATGATATCTGTAGCTTTTTCTGGTAACTGCTGCCTTGTACGGTACCATCGCCTTCGCCGTACAAAATCCAGAGGTGATTTGGAAGATGATTTTGAAGTAGGAGGCCATTTTAAGCTCTGAAAGTCCGTTCCATATGCCCATCCATCACTGTCCGCATACTGGGACTTCTCGATTTTCCAGGGTGATGTCCATCGCCAACCAGCTGGGAGGGGAGGCTCAAAGAAGTCCTTCATAGTGGAGTAGTTTCTTTGTTAAAAGCAATGAAAAAAAACCTTATACAATAACATTAATGAATCTTTTACATATATATTCCTGCAAAATCATAAATTCACTTAGTTACCCCAGTAAAACCTGATTTTCCAAATATACCCCCCTCGAAAGTGCAGTTAGGACATGGGGAGCCATTCAATCCTCGGGAGGAAGTTAAAAAAAGGCTTTGAGAGGGGAATTTAGTACATAGGTGTATAGGTAAGAAGCGAAGTTTTTGAAGGGTATATATTAAGTCAGATTTTGCAGGGTATTACATAGATGGTGTGTAACTGTAAAATATCCAAATGTAGTAGTTGAAGATGACATAGTTCATAAATCATGTTATCTTACCTTTGAAGAATGTGAGAAATCTCTGTTGCTCCAACGTCCTAAATCAATTCCACGGAAACCAACTGACTTGTTTCCCCAACCAGCTATTGGCTGGTACCGCTGATTTTCAAATACCTCTTCTATCACAGTGGTAGAACTGCCTGATTCCAAATTTGAAAAAGGACTGCTAAGCATGTTTACAGGACACACGGACACTTCGACTTTGAAGTCGGCATCATTTGCAATAAGAGCAAGAGCCCTGAGAACTCCATGCTTCTTTCCATTTCTCACTGAAACTTCAAAGGCAAAAGGATTCTTGTTTAGTGATTTTGGTACAACCGATTGTGGCAAAACTGAGCTGAAGCTTTCCCAGGGACCATCAAGGCTCAGGCCAATCCAGAAACCAACATCAGTATCAAATTCTTCATCATCTGTCCCGCTCTGGAAACTTGGTTGGTTATTCCGTTCAATATAACAAGTAGAAACAACCAAAACACCGTAGTCTTTCCTGTCTTCATTATTGATTGGCTGACCCTGAACATATAAAAAAATTTCTTGGCATGTTAAACGATCATCTTTTGAATTTGTCAAACAAGAATAGACAACAAAAGCACGGTAGTATCTAATTATACAAGGATTGAAGTCAAAGGAAATGAAATTGACATTCGAGGAACGAAAACTCAGTTACCTTTCTCCTGAGAGGATATGAAGAAACATGCTGGAAGTCAGCAGCTTGCCGAAGGATCTTCATGGAAGGAGCCCGTTTCAGTGTAGTAGCAGCACGTCCCACAGGGATAGACAGAGCACCAATAACTTCACCTTCAATTTCAAAAGCAATGTTGCACCAAATAAGGGTGTATTACCATATAAACTAACAGATAACTTGAATTTCTAGATTTTCTGCATCAACTATTAAACTACTATTTTCATATGAAGAATTACGTTTATCAAAAATCTCCAGCATGACTTAAAAAAAAAGGGTTCTCCAACCTGATACAGTTAAGTAGTCTAGCATGTTAGTTTGGGGTATTTTTTTTTTGCAATTGGCCCCCTAACAACTTTTTTTTTTACAAATAACCCCCTAAAATTTATATTTGCAAAATTGACCTTGTCTCTGCTACGTAAGCACCACGCAAGCACCAGAAATGGGGGTGTTTAAGTTGAACACAGTTAATCATTCACCGTGTTTTAAACACAGTTAACCATTCACTGTGTTTTAAATACGATGAATGGTTTAACGTGTCTAACCATTCACTGTATTTTAAATACGGTGAATGGTTTACCGTGTTTAAACAAATCCCCGCTTTGCCTCATCCTCTTCTCCCTTCTCTTCCCGTCCATTAAATCCTCAAAAATTACTTCAAACACGGATTTCCCATTCCCGCTTTGCTTCCTCTCCTTCTCTTCCCGTCCATCAAGTCTCCAAAAATTGCTTCAAACACGGATTCTCCATTCCCGATTTGCCTCTTCCTCTTCTTTTTCTCTTCCCGTCCATCAAATATTCATAAACTATCCGCTTTGCCTCCTCTTCTCCTTCTCTTCCCATCCATCAAATCCTCAAAAATTACTTCAAACACGGATTCTCCATTCCTGCTTTGCCTCCTCTCTTCTCCTCCTCATTCCGTTCATCAAATTTCAATAATTACTTCAAACACAGTCAATGGTTTACCTTGCCTAAACACGAAAAATCATTTAACATGTTCAATTTAAACACCTAGCACTCACATGGCGCTTGCGTGGCACTCACGTGGCAAAAATAGGGCCAAGTTTGCAAATGTAAATTTTAGGGGGCTATTTGTAAAAAAAATTTGTTAAAAGCCCATAATTTGGACATAAAAAAGTACCTGCTGAGAACTAACATTGATTAGTCTGGTGGCGGAGACCCCATATTGTGAATCATTTGTGAACTAAGGTTGCATATCACAATTACAAAAAAAGGATCTTGAGCTTACCCTTCCCAGCTTTTGACGAAAGATTTGTAACCTCAATCTCTAGATTAGCTGATCCCTGAAAAGTATGAAAACATATAACCATCTAATTAAGTTATAACTGCAACAACACTAGCCGATTTGGGAGGAATTAACAGAAAATATCAAACCAATTTAGTAAACTGCATGTCTGGTTTTGCTTATATAAGCCACTAGGAAAAGATAAATGTACTACTTAGAATAGTAGCCCAGCATAATTTGAACCGGCAACCTCTCTAATAGAGAACTCATTGATGAACATGTCAGAAGGCAATATATATATATATATATATATATATATATATATATATATATATATATAGTAGAGCTTATATACTTTCAAAAGCACAAGCCTAACTATGCTTGTGAATTTTTTACCATTGGATTTGTATTGGATCAGTGCTATTGTACTTTCTCTTTCTCTCTCTCTTTAGTTGACTTTACAATAGCACAAATCTCAATACAAATCTAATGGTAAAAAATTCACAAGTATAGTTGGGCTTGTGCTGTTAAGCTCTACTATATATATATATATATATATATATATATATATATATATATATATATAGTACGTCTTCTATGCTTTCGAAACTACGAAGACCTCCATGCTTGTAAGTTGTTTTCGATGATGGAACATTCAATTCGACGATCAGCTCCGTTAGGCATGATCTACACTATTAGAACTATTTAGAAACTAAATTTCATAAATTTTCGACATCATTTACCAAATGATCAAAGAGTTTCAAAAGTCACTATTTTAACGGCCGATGTGGCACGTTTGGAAGTTTAGCGGTGTAGAACAATCCAAATTAGATGAAACTTTAATAAAAAATTCTACTTAACATCAAGAGTAAGATCAATACTTCCGATTTGACATTTGATATTTTTTATCACTATTTTTTATGATATTTTTATTTTCAGCCGTTCATTTTGGGGCTACTCGTTCACTAGGCAAACGAAGTCAAAAAATTATAAAATTTGGTTTCTAAATAGTTCCAACATTGTAGATCAAGTCTAACGGAACCGATCGCCAAATCGGATGCCCCATAATCGAAAACAACTTACAAGCACGGAGGCCTCCGTACTTTTCAAAACATAGGAGCCTAGCTCTCTCTCTCTCTCTCTCTCTCTCTCTCTCTCTCTCTCTCTATCTCTATATATATATATATATATATATATATATATATATATATATATATAGAACGAGGTTACTATACTATCAATAGTACCAAGCACTTAGTACTATTGAGTTTCCGGCCTTTTGATAAAGGGATGTGCGGTTAGGATAATAATAGTCCCCTAGGGTTTAGTGGGTTGTTGGTGAAATAGAATAGTATAAACCCTAAAGAGCCACTATAATCCTAACCGCACATCCCTTCATCCAAGGGGCGAAAAGTTAATAGTGTCAAGTGCTCGTGCTCGGTACTATTGATAGTATAGTAACCGGACTCTCTCTCTCTCTCTCTCTCTCTCTCTCTCTCTCTCTCTATATATATATATATATATATATATATATATATATATATATATATATATATATATATATGAGCTAAGCTCCTATCCTTTCGGAAGCATAGAGGTCTCCATATTTATAAGTTGTTTTCGATGATGAGATATATCCAATTTGGCGATCAGTTCAGTTAGACATAATTTACAGTGTTAAAACAATTTAGAAACCAAATTTCGTAATTTTTATATTTCGTTTGCCTAGTGAATGATTAGCCTCAGCCTCAAAATGAACGGTGGAAAAATAAAAATCCCATAAAAATTTCACGCGATTTGGATATTTCTACACCGTTAAACTTGCAAACAGGTCACCACGGCCATTAAAATTATTGATTATCACCACGACCATTAAAATTATTGATTTTGGGCCCCTTCGATCACTAGGTAAGTGATATCGAAAAATCAAAAAATTTATTTTCTAGGTACTTTAAATACTCTAAATCAAGTCTAACGACATCGAAAATAACTTGATAGCACGGAGGCCACCGTGCTTCTAAAAGCACACAAGCCTAGCGCATATATATATATATATATATATATATATATATATATATATATATATATATATATAGTTTAGCCAGAAAAATCTAAAAATACAAATCCATTCCATTGGTGCTTTTAGATCTACCCCATAACTACTAGTAGCCTTTGGATCAAATACTATTCCACCTACCACCACTAAATCCAAGTGGGCTACTATCGTCCTAACACTATAACACCTCCATCTAAGGGCTACAAATCTAAAAGCAGCAACCCCTGGGTGCTTTTTGATGTATTCTAGCTCAACTCTCTCTCTCTCTCTCTCTCTCTCTCTCTCTCTCTTTATATATATATTATATATATATATATATAGAATTAGGCTGCTATACTATTAATAGCACCAAGTGTTTGATGCTATCGATAGCATAGTAGCCAGACTCTTTCTCTCTCTCTCTCACTACATATATATATATATATATATATATATATATATATAGAGAGAGAGAGAGAGAGAGAGAGAGAGAGAGAGAGAGAACTAGGCTGCTATACTATTAATAGCACCAAGTCATTGGTGCTATTAAGTTTTTAACCCTTGGATGAAAGGATGTGCGGTTAGGATAATAGTAGGCCCCTAGGGTTTAGTGGGTGGTTTGGGAAATAGTATGATCTAATGGGTGGAAATGATCAAAGGGTTAGATCTAACAGTATAAAACTTGGTAGCACCAAATGCTTGGTGCTATCGATAGTATAGTAGCTGGACTCATATATATATATATATATAAAATAGGACTTATGTGTTATTAAAAACACGAATGTCTCCATGCTCCTAAGCCGTTTGTTTTTTATGATTAAACTTCCGAATCATCGATCAGGTCTGTTAGATTTGATATAGCGTATTTGAAGTTGGGTTTAAAGCAAGGATTTAAGTGCCGTGGCACGGGGTCGTGCCGAAAACTTGCCGGCACGGTGCGTACCGAGCCGTGCCGATGAGTGTCGGTCACAAAAAATACATGCGTGCCAACACATAACCACATGAAATATTTATTTTCTTTAGCAACAAAATTTTCTAATTATTTATTATGTATCTTTATCAAATATTTTAAACTTTATTGAGAAAATTACTTAGTAATTTAAAGGAAAAAGGATTTTGAACTGTGCCATCGGCACGGGGGCTGTATCGTGCCGGTATCTTGTTGGCACGATACGGCACGGTGGATACGGTCCGTGCCGATGGATACTTAAATCCTTGGTTTAAAGTACTTCCCTGTGCCGCTCGACATGGAGCGGCATGTAGGGGCACGATACAAAAAGGGTCTCTTAGGATCCCTCCATGCTAGCGATACCCATAGGGTATCGCCGGCAATGTGCCATGCCGACCATCTTTTTTTTTCCTTTCCGTACATGTTATTACCTTTTTTTTTCCCCTCTTTCCACCCGTGATGATTGCATATGCACATTACGTACAACAATATAATGAGATATTATCTATTATGACCTGTTATGATGACTATTGTCGATCATATCCGCGATCCAATTGCATATGCACATTACTATGACAATATAATGAGATATACCAACAATATATGACTTTCTCACAGAACCACCAATATCTATACCAACATTAACAAATAAATTTGTTATCTGCATGTCACAATATGCCATATGATCCACCGCGGCAATCTATATGGAATTAAACAGTTATCTTTCTGTAAATATGTAAACTTAAATAATTATTATATTTGTGAATTTTATTATTATATTATAATTTTTATTTTTTATGAGATATAGTTGTACTTTATATATAAAAAAAATTACCAGTATGTTAACTGGTAAGTATAATAAACTATATATAGCCAATATTCATAGTTATTTGACTAAACTTTTCAAAACAATATTATAAGAGCTTGTTGGAAACAAAATAACTAAAAAAAAATAGTGCCAAAGCATACTACTGGGAGGTCATTCGTATCCATCGACACACAATCGTGCCACGTGTCGACACAAAAGCGTGCCTTTTCCGTACCGTGCTAGGCGGATATCGGCACGCCCCCGTGCCACGACACTTTAATCCTTGATTTGAAATATCTAGAATTTTTTTTTATAATTTTTCGATATCATTTACCTAATGATCAAAAGAGTTCAAAATCAACAATTTTTAATATTCAAATCAGATAAAATTTTAATAGAAAATTCTTTATACTATCTACAGTAAGATTAATATCTTTGATAAAAAATTTTAGTGCTATATTATAACTTTTTGTGAGATTTTTATATTCAACTGATGATTTTGAGTCATTTCGATCACTAGGTAAAATAATATAAAAAAATAATTTATATTCAAGATACTTCAAATACGCTCGATCAAATTTAACGGAATCATCCGTCGATTTAGAAGTTCCATTATCGAAAACGGCTTAGGAGGACAGAGGCCTCCGTGCTCCTAATAGCACACGTCCTACTCTCTCTCTCTCTCTCTCTCTCTCTCTCTCTCTCTCTCTCTATATATATATATATATATATATATATATATATATATATATATATAACTCAACTAAAGCCAAACATAAACAGCCTAAATCAGTTTGGTTCAATTTCTTGATCATGTGGACTCTGTTTGAGTTTGTAGTTCCATAGAACTTGTTTAAACAGGGAGGAACTAAAGCTGCTCAAACACCTACTTACCAGCACAAAAACCAGTTAGGTTCAGTTTCTTGATTGTGAGGGGTCTGTTTCAGTTTTGCTGTCCCACTGATTAAATAGGTTGGCTAAAATATGAATGAACCCAACCTGCTCAACACCTACTTACAGGCACAAAAACCAATTCTTTTAGCCCTAAACTTAATTTTGAGGCATCATAACATATAGAAATCTACAGCTGTGTAGTGCTATGCCTTGATAGGAATTGGATAATGGTTAAATTGAACGAATAGATGATTACGCATAGCAACCAAATCAACATCGGTAACTCATAAAATGAAGATAAAGTTGATACTAAGCAAACTGCAACAACTGAGAGATTAGAGTCTATGAAAATTCCTGAAATAAATAATGCTCATATGCAGGCTTATTATTTTGAGTATGTGTTTGCTTCAAAGAATTAAGTGCCGTGGCACGGAGGCGTGCCGCTCGTCGCCTGGCACGGTACGGTACGGGCACACTTCCGTGCCGATACGTGGCACGCTTGTGTGCCGATGGATACGCATGACCTCCCAGTGGCACACTCTGGCACGATTTTTATTTTTTATTTTTTTTGTTTCCAATAAGCTCTTTAATTTCAAACAAAATTACAGAGAGATACGTAAATAAAATGAGAATGTGGGTACGAGTCAGATTTTTAAGAGATTTAGGTTATTATTGTAGAAAGATAAGATAAAATGAGAATGTGGGTACCGATTAAAATTTTAAAATATTTAGATTGTTATTATTTATTAACTAATATAAGAAAGAAAAGAGATAAAAAATATTTTTAATCATAAAACCTAAATCTTTAAAAGATTTAGATTGCTATTAGTTAGTGAATAATAACAACTTAAATCTTTTAAAGATCTGATTTATAACCACATTCTCATTTTATCTTATCTCTTTACTTTTTATATTAGTTAGTAAATAATAATAATCTAAATTTCTTAAAAATACTCATATTTACCAACAACCTAAATTAATTAGTGAACAAAATAACCTAAATCTCTTAAAAATTAAAACAAAAAAATAAAAAATATGTACTGTACAGCATGTGATTTTTTATAAAAATAACAAAAAAATACTCTACGCATGTGATTGAAAAAAAAAAGAAAAAAAAAAGAAAAAAAAAAGGAAAAACTGCCGTGCCGTGTGGCACGGCACGGGCGATACCCTTATCGTCCTTTCTCGGGCGATACCCAAAGGGTATCGCCGAGACGCTGGGGGGCGATACCCCTCCTGTACCGTGCCCTCATTTGAGGGGCACGGTACGTGCCGCCCTGTGCCGAGCGGCACGGGCGGCACTTGAAACCCAGGTTTGCTTATAAATGATGACATCACAGATTTTCCAGTTTTCAGGTGGCGTGGAAGATCCAAGTAAAAATAAGTACTCTATAATGCACCTATAGGTGCCCAAAGAACAAGCATTGCAAGACAGTAAGTAATTTATGGCTACCTTTTCCGGAACCTCAAATATAAAAAGTTCGTTCCACTGAGCATGGCCTTTACTCATGTCACTACTATTTGAGATCAATGGTTTTACACATCTTGTCCTCGCACTTTGTGGGAACAACTTGTACTGATCCGAGGCATTACTGTCTATAAGCAAACGCAATGCACAAAAAAAATCCTGATTGTTGCCATCATCTACAATCGGTAATCCCTGCAATCAAGTGGAATCGTTTCTAAGATTTTCAACATGAACAGAAGAAAACATAACTAAATAGTAGATGAAATATACGTCTGACCTTAGATTCAAAGATCTGTATGGCAACATAATATCTTGCTTCCTCAGATCTGGACACTACATTCAGCTTATCTGAGAAACTGGGAGGCGGCATCAATACTGAAACCAGATTATCATGCTGTAAGAGCTCGATACTATCTTTATCTTGCTCTATTTTTTTCAGATAAACATCACATCCAAGCTTATTTTCAATAAAAACTTTCTGAAAATCATCTTCATTCAACGCAGAATAGGATAGATCATCATGTTCCCGATTTTCATCGTCTTCCTGTAAAAAAGTGCTGAAATTAGTTTTTTGATAGCAGATGCAGGAGGTTGTAAAACCTTATTTAGAAATCGAGCATGTAATATGACCTCATTTTTCCTCGATGACTTAATCTCTAAATCATCTTGTCTATTCCAGGAAATCAAAGTGTCTGACAAGGTTTCAAGATTTGCAGCACTTAGATTGAGATTTAAGGGAGAAATTGCAGCAACACGAACTCTCTTGCCAACTTTCTGTTCGCTGGTATCATATGTTTCAAGCCTCCACAAGATAAAGAGAAAAATTAGGGCGGAAAAAGAAAGAGCATATCTAATGATAAAAACAATTAGTAATTTTGATTTAAAGAATGCAAGAAAAGTAGGTCAATAAGCAGATACTTGAATAATCCATCAAATGGTTCAATAAGAGGCTCCCATGCTTCTAACTGTCTGTTAAATGTTGATGATGCAATTGAACAGATCAATACAGCATTCATTGCGTCAAGCCGTCCATGAGATGCAAAATTTATATTTGTAATTGTTGTGTCCAGAAGTGGAGTCATCTGTGTAAATTAAAAAGTGTGTGATAAGAATAGAACAGTAAATATATAATACTGTCATTGTTTCCTCAACTAAGAATACATGAATATGCTTTAGCAAAGTTAGTCACCATTCCACAAGAGCCATCGAGGATGCTGATTGATAAGAAGCCCAACTTCAAATCAGCAGTTACATTCTCACGCGCTTTAGGTTTTATGTAGTCAGCTATGCTGTATGCCAGGCGGACTGAAGGCCTTCTATGATCAGATCGTGCAAGAAAAGTGCATGCCTGCAACACAGTGATAGCGTACTCAAATATACAAGAGACTCTGAAAGAGGAAAACGTATTTATTAAAATAAATAAATAATTTATTCGAATAGCTGGTCATCAACACCTCATTTATTAAAATAAATAATTAGCTTGTACCTGAACCATATATAAACTTACCAAGCTCACTCCCAAACAAAATATTCAGTCGCTGCAGAGATATAAGATTAGCTTGCAGGTTATATAAGTAGTTATCTCGATACATAAATGTTTAACTTTAGCAAGTTAGAGCTTGAAAGCCAGTATATTATCAAAGGGGCATATTTAATTGACCTGATTTTCCACTTTCCAGATGCTCCAGCAGTTGGAACCCTTTGAGCTGGAAGAACAAGAAATAGCTTCATCAGACACATTTGCTTGGTTAACTAGATCCATCCTTGGACAGCAAATAGAATCCTTCTTTGGCTCATCATCTGTTTTTGTTACCACACATCCCAGGGAAGCATACCCAGGGGGAGGAATGGGATACCAGAAATATGCTTCATCTACACCCTTTCCAACTATATGTCCAACTTTAGTAAATTGCACAGGTCTTGCAGAAATCATCGAATTATCACACTTGAACACCAACCCAAGAGCAGGAGGCTCCAACCTAAGACAGTGAGAAGCAAATAAATGAATATCTCCAAAGCAAATCACCGACTACAAAATATGGGGGTTTTTACATTTATATCCCTGAAAAATCATCTATTTACAGTTCATTTCTCTATAATTGAATTTAAATTGGTACTCCTAAAAAGTGCAGTTTCTTACAAAAGATATCTAAGTTAGAGAGTCATCCGATTGCTAGGGAAAGTTCGTACAGCATTAAAAAATTACTTTGAAGAAGAGAATAATTAATATAAGGGAATATTTGTAAGAAATCTAGTATTTGAAGAACATATATGATGATTAAGATTTTTCACAGATACTCAGATAGATCATCTTATATATGCATATTATCAAAAAGAAAATGGCAGAAGATCAATGTCCAACCCTTCTGTTACACAATCACCAAGGGCAGAAAAACCAGGACGAGGTAATGGTCTCCATATAGAAATTGGTCTTCTTGGATCACAACCTTTATCCCACCATATCCTTTCAAAGTGCGGAGTTGATATGTAATAGCTGCTAGATCGCGATAATGATCTTATGACATCCCACCCAGAAGTGGTGCTGCTGCTATCCACTTGATTTGTATGCTGTTCTTTGACAACAGAAGCATTTGAACCATGACTTTTACTGTAATAGAAGTTTGAATTGGGATTACGAAGAACAATCTGGTGCAAGTCAAAAAATTTCCCTTCAGGAGGGTACTCTAACGAATTATGAGCATAGAATGTCCCAACAACATTATCAACATGCCAAATGGTAAATCCAGACAAATTCCTGAACACAGTATATGGGATTAAGTCAGGCACAAAACTAGGTACATTGCTGCACAGAGTGAAACACTAGAGAAAGAAATAGTACCCTTGATTAGACGAAACGTAATATGTACAGTCTGAGAAATTGGCAGATGTAACAAGATCAGAACGGAGGCAATAAACAATGTGATTTGGAGGTGGTTGGTTTCCAACATGGGCGACGCATCCCACTGCAGAGTAGCCTGGTGGAGGAATTGGCATCCAGATGGAGCACTCATTGCTGTTATAATTATTGGATGATTGAGTTTGTCTGCCCAACTCATGAGAGGCAGAGAGCACACCGACGAGCCTGAAACCAAGAGGCTTCCTTACACGGCCATAGGTGTTACTTACTGCAACAACCACCTGTGAAGGTGGTATAGGTCTGCAAAACCATTTGAATATCAAGATAAATTAACAAACTAAAAACAACAAGACAAGGGACATTTTAGCTAATAGAACATAGTTACACAAGATATATACATACATAAATACATGCATGCATATATAAAGTTCGGCTATGATGCTTTTAAAAGCACCAAGCACTTGACGCTTGTAAGTTTTCGGCCCTTGGATGAAATGATAGGCGGCTAGGATGATAGTGAGCCCCTAGGGTTTAGTGGGTGGTTGGTGGAATAGTATGATCTAATGGGTGGAATTGATTAAAGGGATAGATCTAATGGTGATAAACTTACAAGTGCCAAGTGATCGATATCATTTACCAAGTGATTGAAAGGGCCCAAAATCAACGGCTGAAAATAAAAATCCCACAAAATATGATGATATGACACTAAAATTTTAGAGCAAAGATATTAATCTTGTTTTATATAGTATAAAAAATTTTCTATCAAAATTTCTCGTGATTTGCATATTTCTACACCATTAAACTTGCAAACGGCTCACCACGACTATTAAAATTGTTGATTTTAAGCCCCATCGATCACTAGGCAAATAATATCGAAAAATTTTATTTTCTAGGTCTTTTAAATACTCTAGATCAAGTCTAACGAAGTCGATCGTCGATCCGGAAATTCCAACAACGAAAACGACTTGGAAGTACGGAGGGCTCCGTGCTTCTAAAAGCATACCAACCTAACTCTCTCTCTCTCTCTCTCTCTCTCTCTCTCTCTCTCTCTCTATATATATATATATATATATATATATATATATATATATATATATATATCACGGAATAAAGTGTCGTGCCACGGGAGGCGTGCCGTTGTCCGCTTGGCACGGCAAGGGCACGCTTCCGTGCTGACAAGTGGCATGCTTACGTGCCGATGGATATGCATGACCTCCCAGTGGCACGCTCTGGTACGTTTTTTTTTTTTTTTGTTCTCAATAAGTTTTTATAATGTTATTTGGAAAGGTTTAGTTAAATAATTATAAATATAGACTATATATAGCTTACTATACTCATCAATTATTATAGTAGTAAGCTTTTTTAAATGTAAAAAAATTATACCTCATAGAGAATAGAAATTAAAATATAATAATAAAATTCACAAGTAAAATTCATTCAAGAAAGTTAGAAAAAGAACAACATGATGAGAAAATCATATTTATCAACTTGAAAAATTCTTTTGATTTTATTAAAATAATTTTTAAAAAATATTAGAATATTAGATCTATTCATAAAAACTTAACAATAAATTATACGACAAATAAATTAAACAAATTTAAGTATTAATTGATTTAATTTATCTTTTAATTTTATCAGTATTTTCAATCTTTTAAATTCAAAAATAAAATTTTTCAAAGTTAAAAATATTTTTATCGCAAATCTCATATAAAATACTAGATCTATCTAAAATAATTAAAATTTTGACTATATAATAATTAAATCAATTATATTTATTTTCAACTTTTTATAAAATACAAATAAAAAAATTACCTAATTTTATATTTCTTAAAAAAAACTTTACAGATTTAAAATATTTAAAAGGAAAAAAATCACGTAGAAATTATAAAGGCCAATCCCAAAAAAAAAATTGGATGAGAGACATAAGGACCTACAAAAAAAAAATTCATTAAAAAAAAAAAACAACAACGGATGAGAGGTACAAAAGCCCACCCCTAAAAAAAAAAACAATCACAACAAAAGAAATCAAAACTAATTGTGAGAGAGAAAAAAAAACAACGGTAACAAAAAAATCAAAACTAACTGAGAGAGAGAGAGAGAGAGCGAAGGATTTGCACAAAAAAAAGCACGCACGGCATTGTGCCGCGATACCCTCGCGGGTATCGCGTTGTACCAGTGAGGGTATCGCGGCACGGGGGCGTGCCATGGCACCCCCCTTGTACCGTGCCCTCATATTGGGGGCACAGTACGTGCCGCCCCGTGCCGAGCGGCACGGGGCGGCACTTTATTCTCTGATAAATATATATATATATATATATATATATATATATATATATATATATATATATATATATATATCAGGGTTTCAAGTGCCGCCCGTGCCGCTGCGGCACGGGCGGCACGTACCGTGCCCTCAATATGAGGGCACGGTACAGGGAGGGTGCCACACCACCCCCCGTGCCGCGATACCTGCGAGACAGAGCGATCCCTCGTGCGTATCGCGCGGGCACGGGCGGCACGTTCCGCCCGTGCCGTTTTTTTTTTTTTTTTTTTTTTTTTTTTTTTTTTTTTTTTTTTAATGCCGCTCTCTCTCTCTCTCTCTCTCTCTCTATCTCTCTCTCTTCTCTCTCTCTCTCTTTTCACTCAAAGTAGTTTTGATTGTTTTTTTTTTTGATTTTTTTTTTTTATTTTTGAAGATTTATTTATTTATTTATTTGGTGGGTTTGTGTATCTCATCTTTTTCTTTTTTTTCTTTTTGGTAGATTTTTTTTTTGATAGGTCTTTATGTTCTTTATTTGATTTTTTTTTTTTTTGATTTTTTATTGGGGATTGGCTTTTGTATCTCACGTAGTTTTTTTTTTTATTTGAATATTTTTAATTTGTAAATTTTTTTAAAAAAATATTATAAAATTAGATAATTTTTTATTGTTGTTTATAAAAAGTTGAAATAGATATACTTGATTTAATATTATATAATTAAATTTTTAATTATTTTGGATAGATCTAGTATTTTATATAAGATTTGCCAATAAAAATAATTTTTTTACTTTAAAGATTTTGTTTTTAATTTAAAAAATTAAAAATACTAATAAAATTAAAAGTTAAATTAAATCAATTGATATTAAATTTGTTTATTTATTTGTCTTTTAATTTATTGCTCATGTTGTTCTTTTTCAGTATGTTGTTCTTTTTTTAACTTTCTTAAATAAATTTAACTAGTAAATTTTTATTATTATATTTTAATTTCTATTCTCTATGAGGTATAATTTTTTTTTACATTTAAAAAAATTACCACTATATTAATTGATTAGTATAGTAAGTTATTATCAATATTCATAATTATTTAACTAAATCTTCAAAATAATATTATAAAAGTTTATTAGGAACAAAAAAACTGTAAAAAAAACGTGCCAGAGCGTGCCACTGAGAGGTCATGCGTATCCATCGGCACGCAAGCGTGCACGTGTCGGCACGGAAGCGTGCCGGTACCGTACCGTGCCAGGTGGACAACGGCACGCCCCCGTGCCACGGCACTTTATTCCTTGATATATATATATATATATATATATATATATATATATATATATATATAAAGTAGAGCTTATACTTTCAAAAGCACTAGCCCAATTATGCTTGTGATTTTTATACCATTGGATTTTCATTGAGATCCGTGCTATTGTACTTTCTCTCTCTCTCTTTAGTTGACTTTACAATAGCACGTATCTCAATACAAATCCAATGGTAAAAAAATCACAAGCATAGTTGGGCTTGTGCTTTTGAAAGCATATAAGCCCTACTATCTCTCTTCTCTCTCTCTCTCTCTCTCTCTCTCTCTCTCTCTCCTCTTCTCTCTCTCTCTATATATATATATATATATATATATATATATATATATATATAGATACACACACGCGTGCGCGCGCACACACACACACATATGTACGTATAAATATATATGTATGGGGCACTGATGAACAGGGAAAATTTATTCAATTGAACAGATTTCCGCACAATTTGACCAATTAAAAACATGACAAATTCAGTTTGTTAAATTCAGGTTGGCAAATTCAAATAAACCAATGCCTGCCCTGCTGTTTTTTTCATCAAACTCTCATGATCAAAAGAAAATGACAGATTTGAGCAGCTAGAAAAACCATTAGCTTTAAGCTATCCATCAAAAAGTAAAGGTCACAAATGCAAGAATGTCAATGAGATAATTGTTTAGTTATGCTTAAAATGCATTACAACAATATATAAAAGATAACATCTGCTGGAATATATGAGATCGACAAAAATTAGAAGATGAAATAAAAATATATTAGCGCTAAGAAGAAGTTGTGCCCACCGTGATGTCACACAATCGCCCAATATAGCATAATTGGGAGGAGCTTGAGGCCTCCAAAAGGTGAGATTGTATCCAGGTAGTTCTCCTGCATTAATGGATTAATTAAAACATAAAGATAGAAGCATAAAAGAAATATTACCTGAAAGTTAAGAAAAAAGTGCAACCACACAATTTACTAGGCAGAGACAATAGTGACCTTTTGGTGATACCCAAACTCGCTTGAAGTTGGTGCAAGAAGTCAGTGGATTGATATTGCCAAATTGTAATGCTGCGAAAGCCTGATTTTGCAACTTAAGTAAGAGCGAAACAACAGCAAGAGAAAGGTGGATGCATATGTCAGTAGTTGCCAATGAAACATTGGTCTTGTCTTTAACAGAAGTATATCCTCCGGAAATATCAACTGGCTCAAGAACAACCAGACTTGAACCAGCCTCAATAGTGAGATCTTTTACAATCGAGCGAGCCCATATGTCATTTTCCTTCGAAGCATACCTATCTCAAATTTATAGAGCATAAGACACATGCAAGGATACTATGGATGAATAAACTGCAAAAATAAAGACAAAAAAAGAAATTACAATTTAATGGCAACTATAACCAGTAAGATGAGATAAAGTACACACATGAAACTAAAATCCATCTTTGCACGAAGAAGCTTCTCTATCTGCAACGAATCATCCGTCGACAATTTAGAATTGTCATAGAAGGTAAATTCAGGGGATAGAACCTGGATATAGTTCAGAGAAAAAGAAATCACCAGTTATATATTAGAGTAACTTGCTGGAAAATTATTAATTGAACACGCTTACCTGATGAAGGTATGTTCAGAATCGAAAAACTTGTTTTAAGGATAAAACATTTTATAATTAAACTCCCATACTCGATAATCAATATTGACACCACAAGCTGATAGCTAATGGATAAACATAATGTTCATATTCGATGCCAGGGCATCAGGATTGGCAATACACACCATTAAACCTGGAGAAAGTGGAGTTGGTTCCAATGAAAAATAAAGAGAATATGGTAGAAAAGAGGAGCACGGTGGTGGCGGAGGGGTGGTTTTTGGTAGAGATGAGGGAGAGAGATGAGCCATCGGAGGCGCTGGTTTAGATGGAGGACGAAGAGGACAAGGGAGATGTGGATGGGGACAAAGAGGTGCAACTGGTGGTGATGGTGGTAGTGGTGCTAGAGACAAGGAGGAGAATTGGAATCAAGGGATAATTTAATCATTGCAAACTCTCTTCAGCATTGTAAGCCCTGGAATTATTTCAAATAAGATATTGAAAGTTCAGATCGTCCAAGTGAAAATCATAATAAGTTCAGGAGGGTTTTCTGCACTTTGGCCTATTCCTATATGTATTGTTTTTGCATAGTTTTCTACTCAAGTAATGGAATAATTCCTATTTACAACAATTTTAGTAAAAAATAAGAAGACAGTAGATTATTTAAAAGCAAGGATTAAAGGTCGGGAAGTACCAAATCTCCACCAATTAACCCTCAATATCATTGAGACCTTTGATGCAACCAAGGATTTAAGTGCCGTGGCACGGGGTCGTGCCGAAAACTTGCCGGCACGGTACGGCACGGTGCGTGCCGAGCCGTGCCGATGAGTGCCGGTCACAAAAAATACATACGTGCCGACACATAATGGCATGAAATATTTATTTTCTTTAGCAACAAAATTTTTTAATGGCTTATGTATCTTTATCAAATATTTTGAACTTTATTGAGAAAATTACCTAGTAAATTTAAGAAAAAAGGGTTTTGAACTATGCCATCGACACGGGGGTTGTATCGTGCCGGTATCTTGTTGGCACGGTACGGCACGGTGGATACGGCTCGTGCCGATGGATACTTAAATCCTTGGATGCAATTGAAAACATGTCACTTACAGTGAATAGTTCTAAAATATCTATACCCATTATTTATCACTTATTCATCAAATTTTTGTGAGACAAAGTTTCCCTAAAACTGAAGGTTACTAATTGGGAAATCAATCTTTGTCCAATCTACCCCTCAAACCAAGCCATTTAAATGCATCAATGGTAGGCTACAAGGTTTGGAAAGGAAATTCTAGCTCATTATCTTAAATAAATTTTGTGTTTGGGCTATGCCGACAAGTCTCAACAGTTATAATGTTCCCAATCAGCTTTTATAATGTTATTTTGAAAGATTTAATCAAATAATTATAAATATTCACTATATATAATTTACTATACAAATCAATTAATATAGTGATAAGTTTTTTTAAATGTAAAAAAAAATTATACCTCATAGAAAATAAAAATTAAAATATAATAATAAAATTTACAAGTAAAATTTATTTAAGAAAGTTAGAAAAAAACCAATATGATGAAAAAAAAAATATGAGTAATAAATTATATGACAAATAAATTAAACAAATTTAAGTATTAATTAATTTAATTTAACTTTTAATTTTATTAGTATTTTTAATTTTTAAAATTTAAAAATAAAAAATTTTATATAAAATACTAGATCTATCCAAAATAATTTAAATTTTAATTACATAATAATTAAATCAAGTATATCTATTTTTAACTTTTTATAAACTACATATAAAAAATTATTTAATTTTATATTTTTTTTAAAAAATGTTTTACAAATTAAAAATATTTAAATAAAAAAAAAACTACGGATACAAAGGCCAATCCAAAAAAGAAAAAAAAAAAATCGAATGAAGGACATAAGGACTTATAAAAAAAAAAATCTACCAAAAGAAAAAAAAATAGATAAAAAATATAAAAACCCACCAAATAAACAAATAAATAAATAAATAAATAAATATTTTTTTTAAAAAAAACAATTAAAACTCTGAGAGAGAGAGAGAGAGAGAGAGAGAGAGAGAGAGAGAGGGGCAAGAAAAAAACAAAAAAAAAGTGGCGCAAAAAAAAGAAAAAAAGAAAAAAAAAGAGCGCCAGCAAGGGCCCAGTGCCGCGCCGGCCCCGTGCCGCCCGATGCCCACGCGGTATCGCTCTGTCTCGCGCGATACCCGCGAGGGTATCGCGGCACAAGGGGTGCTGTGGCACCCTCCTTGTACCGCACGGTACGTGCCGCCCCGTGCCGAGCGGCACGCGGCGGCACTTATAACCTTGGTTTGCACCATGCTGATACCTTGTTTGCGCAGTACATGCCACCCCATCCGACCCGCAAAAGCAGCATGTTTGATCCTTTGATCTAAGTATCTAACATAAACCTAAGCAACAGACCTTGGATCTAATCTAAACCTAAATCAAACAGAATAGATGAATTGCTCCTCATTAGCCTTACATTGAACATTTGATTTATGGTATAACATAAGGAAATAATCACCTGAGCTTCAAAGGTAACACTGAATATCTGACTTGAAGGAGCACCAGCAACTGTCTCATGAGGATTTGTTTCTTTTTTGCTTTCATCATACTGCATCATATCCTTTTCATCCATCTTTGAAGTCAAACTATCTAATAATGAAATCTCAACACCATCTTCTGCGGACACTGAGTAGCTGCTACTATTGCTCAAATATGTACACTTCCTCAATATTGCTCCATTCTGATATGTGTTGTGTTACACAAGAACAAAAGAGAAAGTTGGATCAAATAATACATAAAATACAAATTGCAGGCAATAAATTCCTTCACACCAGATAGGTAAAGAGAAAATAAATGTAAAAAGTATAACTAATTCGAGCCTGACGTTTGTTCTCCAAGGATTTATTCACCAGAACAGGATATATCTATATGAAAAGAAAACACCTTATTGAGAAATTATAGAGACATAGAATAGGACACCGACTAAATTTGGTCTCGAGAAGAAACTTATGATTGCATAGTACTGTTTATGCTTTTTACGGTTAAACATTCAGATGAAAGACACAAATCAGCAGCTTATATTGGTTCATTAGTGACTCTCAAAACTAGTTCAACCTTCCTATTTATCAGGATGAACTTGTTTTGGGTTGAAGCCTTGGGACTGCACTTGCAAACAGAATGGCACATGGCACTGCATGTAAGTGTGTGCTTCCTTGTTTTAAGGGCACACATCTTTGTAACCGACCGGATACATGCAATGTAAAGCGCTGCCTCTTTCAGAAACAAAAGGCCCAATAGGAGAATGTGTGGCCACCCCTTGCTGAATGCAGCTTCCCAGCACCCCAGCAACAGGGCAGAAGAAATGTTTTATTTTTCAAAGGTTTACTTTAGCATCTGCTTTAGAATGTAAAGATATTGTAAAGATATTGCCTATTTGTTTTAAGAAGCAAAATATTGTTTCCAAAACATGCTTTCTGCATTTATAGGAGGAACACTCAAAGCTTCTAATGTAGATAAAAGAGATAAGAAAAATGGTATCATCTGGAGCACATTTAGCATTTATACTGTGAGATTTTTTAGATTATGATCTGACATCAAAGTAACAAATCATAGATACATATCAGCAATCTTGACAACTGAACAGAAATAGAGAGTAGATCTACTCACTAAACAGACTTGCTTCTTCATTTTACATTTGGCAATATGACAAATTACTAGTGCTACAAGGTAGCCATGGTAATGCAAGAAATCAGCTAAAGAAAGCATGGGACAATGCCTGACAGAGCACTCTGTGGTTTCACAAAAAAGTCCTATTAATTGTGGTATTAAGTAGATTTTTTTTTTTTCTAGAATCTTCTGAGACCATTATAGAGAAAGAATCAGACTATTATGGCCATTGACAGGAAGTATTAGAATCATCAGTATAAAGATTCCATGGTTCATTACTCACTAATTTTAGTTATAAATTGGTCACTAATCTTGATAATACAGAAGTGTTAGCAACTCTTCTAAGTGAAATCAAGGATTTAAGTGCCGTGGCACGGGGTCGTGCCGAAAACTTGCCGGCACGGTACGGCACGGTGCGTGCCGATGAGTGCCGGTCACAAAAAATACATGCGTGCCGACACATAATGGCATGAAATATTTAATTTCTTTTGCAACAAAATTTTTTAATTGCTTATTATGTATTTTTATCAAATATTTTGAATTTTATTAAGAAAATTACTTAGTAATTTTAAGAAAAAAAGATTTTGAACTGTGTCATCGGCACGGGAGCTGTATCGTGCCGGTATCTTGTTGGAACGGTACGGCACGGTAGATACGGCCCGTGCCGATGGATACTTCAAACCTTGAGTGAAATGACTAGCTGCTATATCAGTGGACAAAATAGAAGATTATTTTCAACAAAAATTGACTATAGTTTGTAAATATAGGCTGAAACGTGTTTTCCCATATTCTATTTTCAATTGTCATGTGAACCAAGGAGCACCGTTTTGCAAATACAAAGAAGAAAACTAAAGCTGCGTAACAATAAGCAAGAGAGAGACAAGTTAAACTGAATGACTAAACAGTATCAAGGTGTAGATCAGTAGGTAGAATAACTATGTACCTCAATTTTCACATTTTTGAAACGTAACTTCTTTCCACGCCCAATCATGATAAGTGCTCCAGAATATGGTTGTCCTTCACTATCAAATTCCTCACTTAATGATATCGTACCTCCACATCCATCATAAATAAACTCATCAATTCCCCAACCATCCACAATTAATTGTCTTCTTGGCGAAAGGCGAACAACCTCCTCTCTCTGCATGTAAACTAGCTCAGAAAGTATTATGTCATCAGAATTCATTAAAGGATCTTTCTTCGGGTCCATTGTTTCCTCCCTGCCTGTTACTGTGCCCAAGGAAGGCACAAAATATTCAGCAACAGCAAGAAGGAAGTCTAGAACAACAAGAACACGCGGCTGTTGAATCCTTATGACAAAGGACTGGAAAGAAGAGCGCCATCGATAATCCATTATCAGCATCGTCAGGTTAGAAGCATCAATATCGGTAGCAGTTTCTGAGCCAGAAGAAGCAGAGATATCACATATACCCGGCTTGGAAATATCAGTATAAGTTCCAAGCATCAAGCGCATCTCCAGCTTTGTATCAGGACGTATATCCAATACAGAGAATCTTGGAATAGATAAATAGAGGTCCATTTCGGACAGTGAAGTAGATCTGTAGGAAACCCAAAGACCTTCTAGCTGCAAGAAGACATAATTCCAGCCAGCAATTAATATTTGGCAATATTCTATCAAATTTCTGACGTAGAGCCTATTTAGCCAGGCTAGGGCTTCCACTGAAGTGATGTTAAGTAAAGCTACTAGAGAGAAAAAAAAAAGAAAATAAATAACAAGTTTTTTAGTTGATATCATCCCAAAGAACTTCCTGCAACAAAAGAAGCAAAAGCTCCTTTTGAAGCAATGCACTAGGGGTTAAAAAAATCATTTCAGCTATGTACAACAGCAAAATTTCTAAGCTTTTGGTTGTCAAATATCAAGGAACTCCCTTTTCGAGCAGATATGTTTTTCCAGAAAATTTATAATGAATCAGGATATTGCCGTTAGGATGACGCAAGAAAGTATAGCATACTGCAGCATATGCAAAAAGAAAATACGACTCAATATGTTGAACAAGAGACTGTAATTTTTCAGAGAATAAAACTACTCACAGCAATCTCAGCCAATGGAGACTCTGCATCGGGGCCATTGCAAAGTTCTAGCAAGGCATATTGAATTTCAACAGCCAGGACAAAAACAGTTCGTGAAAGCAATATCTGACTGTTATGATTGACCTTTTCAGCAATCAAACGAATCGAATCCTTTGTTCCATTTACATTTCCACGAAAACTTGGAGGAAAATTTGGCACTTCTGATAAGTTCATGGAAATACAATTTATTATAACATTGTATTCCTTGTCAGACATGACACCATGCAGCAAACCAACCTGCAAAGTACACAAAGCCATATAGAAGTCAACCATTTCGTGACAGTTTGAACTGCCCAATGAGAGGATTTGCATGATTAATCAAACTATTCACAAAGGAATCCAGTTTCATTGTCAATATCAGAGAGAGTAAAGTGTTGCAACAGTTGCTTGATGAAGAACTCAAGAATCCCATACTCTATTTTGAGCACTCTTTATGTCCAAAAAGGATAAAAAATAGAAGAGTTGAAAGGAACTATGCATTTTGTAGTAAGTACAAAGAATGCTGAGAAATGAAGCATGTGAGTTACCGGTTATGACAAATCTGTTAGGTAACTTACCGAATTTTTGCCTTAAGAATTAACAATAATGTATACCTTCCGGCATAAATAAAGGTCAATATAGGTGTATTATGCCTAGGGATTCAAGCATACTGTATATACGGTATTTAAATTGATAAATTAAAACTTCAAACATGCTGGTACGAAGGCATCACTTGGAACAGCAATGTGAACAGGTTCAGATCAGCAGGCTCAGCCAGTTAACATATCTGCACAGTTTTTTTTTTATTAGTTTGTAGCCTACCACAGATAGGAGATTGGAAGAAACCAAAAATAGAGCCACGAATCATAATTACTATCTAAAAACACATCAAACCAACATTATAAGTTTTTGTAATTAAAAAAAAAAGGTCTAGCCAAAGTTTGCTCAAGCCAGCCAGACAGAGGCCTTCGTGTCCATCAGGATGCCTCCGTGCCCGGGTGTCATTATGAACATGTCAGCCCGTAAACGGCACGTCTCTGTGCCACGGCACTTAAATCCTTGTCTAAACCATGTGGCTCAAAATGCTTAAACCTAATTCTTTTATAGAACTGTTCTAATCCTAATATAGTCTCTCACCATCTTCCAATGTGGACTACTTGGGCTTAACAAACTCAGTCCATTAAAGCGCTAGCATTCTCGTCATGCCCATTTGCATTTTACACATCCTAATCTCCACAGCACTTCCGTGTAGGCTTCCGGCTCCACACGATGGTACCCCGGGATCGGCTCTAATAATATGTGTAATAAGTCAACTAGCCCACAAGTACTAGCAACTTGTGGGCCTAAACCACATGGCACAAAATAATGCTTGAGCCCCAGTTATTCATATTAACTACTTAATTCATATATAACCTAGCAGCTCCCATTATTTTCTTATTGGGACAAGTTGGGTGTTAAGAGAAACAAGGCTTGGAAGAAGGTTGTGCATCAAGAGACTATCTTGAAACATCACAATTGATTCTTGCTAGATATTTAAAGCAAGGGCCCCATGAAAGATCACCTTGACAATACTTTTGTCACGCTAGGGAAAAAAAAAAAACAATCTCCCAACTTAGTAGTAAAGAATTAGAGAGGTGCCTGATAGTAGAAGCAAAAAAATTCTAATCTTCTAAACTATGGTATCCAACAGTAATATTGTAATGCCCCGAACTCCAATATACTACTAAACTTTGACTAAAGTGGGCAAAGTATGGTGAGAAATGAGTTTGGCAAGGTTTGTGTTGTATTCTGAGGGTTTCGGAACTATTAGAATAGAGTTTAGACCTTGAGGAGCAAAAATAAAAATATGAGAAAAATTTGATCACTCGGCTACCAGACCCATTCTATACCCTGGGGTCCACAATATACACTCAACTGATCTACTCGATTTCTAAACCCATCTCGATCCTAACCTCAAGAATTGAGAATCCTTATCTATACTCCCTATAATCTAACTCACCGCATGCCAGTAATGCCAACTACAAAACACTCTAAGAAAGAGATCACCCCTATTTGATGATATTACCTAACTCAATCAGACTTGCTTCTTGTAGGGAGGGTCTCAATCTCCTAAATCAACAAAGAAACCCTCTAGAGCTACCTCGCAGGAGAGAAGGCCTTCTTCTTCCTCCTTGCATTTCTCCTTGAAGTTTATTGTCGTCATCAAGCTCTGGGTTAGCTCTCATCCGTGCTCTAGATTTCCTTTTGGCAAGTCTGGTTCCTTCTTTAAAGGTATAGAGAGGCCAAAAAAGGAGTGCGGGGAGGTTGATAGTGACTACACTGTAGAATAGATGTCTGTCTGCAGAATTTAGAGTGAACAACACATTCACGTGACCTCTACCCGTTTATTTATAGAGTTATAAAAATACCAATCAAACCCATCCACTTCAACGAATTTATGTTAAGGGCCGGTTCACTAATCCCACACCACTCTCTATGTCGCTCGTGTCTTTTTTTTTTTGTGGGTTTTCTTTCTTCATTTGATGGTTTTTTTTTCTTTTGGTGGGCCCTTGTGCCGCCCACCCGATTTTTTTTATTTTGGTGGTTTTTTTCTTTTTGGCAATTTTTTTTTGTGACTCCCGGGGCAATCCAGAACCCTCTCTCTCCCATTCTCTACTTTTTCCTCTCCTCTACTCTCTCTCTCTCTCTCTCTCTCTCTCTCTCTCTCCCTCTCTTCTTACATAGGACATTTTTTCATTTTAAACCTTTAAAATGTTATAATTAACTAAATAACCTTATAAAAAATATATTTGGCAAAATAATCCTATTTTGTCCAACTCAATGCTGGGTTAGAAAAAAAATTAAAAAACGGTCAATCATTTACCGTTTTTAATAAAATTAAGAAGACGGTGAATGATTCACTGTCTTTTCCTATATATTAAAGACGGTAAATGATTTACCGTCTTTCTCTTAAACAAGGAAATTGTGAATGATTTACCGCTTATTTCTATTTCTCATACATAATCTTCACAACCATATAAAAATTTTAATGACTCACATATAATCCTAACAATCTAAATATCTTAACAATCTATCCATATGATTTTAACCATCAAATAAACATTTTAATAATTCCCATACAATCATAACAACCTCACAAAAAATCTTCAATACTCACTAAAAAAAAAAAAAAGATAACAATATGAAAACAGTGAATCATTCACTGCTTTCCAAAGACGCTGAAAGATTCACCATGATTCTAGAGTTAGATGGCCAAATAAAATTTTGAAAAGAATATTCAACCAATTATAAATTTTTACAAGGTTATTGTGAAAAAAAAAAGTCCTCTTACATATCTTCCTTAATTTTTTTTCTACCTATTTTTCATTCCCTACTTTTACTTCTTTCATAGCTTCAATCTTAAAAAATAGGAAAAGAAATAGCAAATCGAAGATCTACTTATTAGGTAATTTTTTAAAGAAATAAAAAATTAGGCAATTTATTATCTATAGTTTACAAAAAGTTGAAAATAGATCTACTTGATTTAATTATTATATGGTCAAATTTTTAATTATTTTGAATAGATCTAGTATTTTATCTGAGATTTGTGATAAAAATATTTTTAACTTTGAAAATTTTATTTTTGGATTTAAAAGATTGAAAATACTGATAAAATTAAAAGCTAAATTAAATCAATTGATACTTAAATTTGTTTAATTTATTTGTTATATAATTTATTGCTAAATTTTTATTGATAGACCCAAGGATTTAAGTATCCATCGGCACGGGCCGTATTCATCATGCCAACAAGATACCGACACAATATAGGCCCCGTGCCGATGGCACAATTCAAAACCCTTTTGCTTTAAATTAAGTTAAAGTTCAAAATATTTGATAAAGATACATAGTAAGCAATTAGAAAGTTTTGTTACTACAGAAAATAAATATTTCATGCCATTATATGTCGGGACACATGTATTTTTTGTGACCGGCACTCATCGGCACAGCTCGGCAGGCACCGTACCGTACCGGTAAGTTTTTGACACGACCCTGTGCCATAACACTTAAATCCATGGATAGACCTAATAATTTTTCTTATAAATTTTAATAAAAATAATTTTCTTCAAATGTTTAATAAATATTTTTAAAAGATTCAAATGTAAATTTAAATAATTATGTAGAACTAAGAAGTCATCTCTCTATAAAGACGTAAATTTAAATAATTATTGTACTTGTCAATTTTATAATTATATTTTAATTTTATTCTCTATAAGATATAATTGTTCTTTACATATAAAAAATCTTACCACTCTATTAATTGGTGAATATAGTAAGCTATACATAGTCAATATTTATAATAATTTGATGAAATCTATGACACCCCAAAATTTAAAATAGTCCTATATATAAGATATAATAGGACTAGACATCTTAACTCAACTATAACATTTTGGGCGGTGGTTAGGCCCATGGGTGATCCCCTGGAAAGTTGAGGTGTCATAGTTGGTACCAGAGCCAATCAACAGTCGAGAATGTGACACTTCAAAATTTAAAAGTCCTATATATGAGATATAATAGGACTAAAAATCTTAACCCGGCTATAGCATTTTAGACGATGGTTAGGCCCAAGAGGTTAAAAGGGTTAAGCGTGCTAGAGATAGAGTAGTTCTAGGATGGGTGACCCCTTGGGAAGTTGGGGCGTCTCAAAATCTTTCAAAATAACATTACAAGAGCTTATTGGAAATGAAAAACCTAAAAAAAATCGTGCCAGAGCATACCACTGGGAGATCATACGTATTCATCGGTTCGCAAGCGTGTCACGTGTCCGCACAAAGGCGTGCCTATGGCCCTGTGTCGTACCATGCCAGGCAACCATCAGCACGCCCCCGTGCTACGACACTTTAATCCTTAGTTAAGATATGTCCTTGAGCATGAAGCTAAATAATGCACTGTTGAACTGCGAATTGTTTTTTTCTTTTTCCTAACATGAATTGATTAGGCAATCAAACCACATGAAAGTTCAGCAACCATATCATTTTGATTAGAATAAATAATAGTATGTTACTTAGCAATTGCTACAGCAGATAATTTAATACTATATATCATAGCAAATTCTTCAACACCAAGATATAAGACAGTTACCTGAACTTCAATAGACAGAGTTGGAACCTTTCGAAAGACATCTCGCAAACTACGTCGCACTTCAATATTGATGCCGTGGCCTTCTCGTATCATTAACTTCCCCTGAACACCATTGACTCCTACTGCCATGTTGATTCCATTTATCTGTTTGGAAATGATGCCAAAGGAATGTAACTTAAGAAAAAAAAGTAGGGTAACAGGGAAATGCATGTTTCTAAACCCCATCTGGCATTTACCTCGGCCTGAAGAATATCAAGATGTACAGCGGAAGGATCTTTCTCTTTACAACCATGCCAACTGAAACTGTTCTTAACTTTTAGCTGTCCAAGATCAAGTTGCATATAACTACAAGAAAAAACCAGAGAGCAAGGTATAACTTCACACTAGTACAAAAAGCCAGAAATAGTTAGAAACTTAGAATACAGATATAAAATGAATATCCAATTGAGGCAGTACAGATCTGGATAAATCATGAATAAAACTTTAAGCTCATAGATGAGTACTCTTCACTCATTGAGTTTTTGGGAATGATGATTATTGGAGTATCCAGGGAAAGATCAAACTTCATAGCCGCAGCACCATCTATCTCATACTTCTGAACCAACCATTCCAGACCTCCAACTTTGTCAACAAACTTGATTGCCTCTTCAGTGTGTGGGGAAGCAAGCTCCACAAAATACGAAGTAATCTGGAGATATTTAATTTTAGACTAGAATATCGTCTTCAAGCTAAAGCCCGTAAAGTCTAAAGAAAATAAGTTGAAAGAACTAGTTCATTGATTTGTACTTGACAAGCTAGCCTAAAGTGAACTATATTTTTCAGAAAGGACAATTCCAGGAAGTTACTAATGAATGCACATACCTCCTGAATAAATCGATAAAGGAAAACAATACGAACTGCCGAAAGCCGGCCACTCAAGCTGTAGTCGTACCCTTGATAATCATCATCTTCAACACTATATGACTGAAAAGTGAACTGGAATACAGACAGCAAAGCAAAATTAACTGAAGATTAGTACAAATATCTAAATATTACTATGAAAGAATCATCACATTTCACTTGACTATCAAGCTCAAGTAAAATTAGAATTACTAAATCCTACAATCCAATTTCTACGATTCTAATAAATACACTAAGGGTCTAATTAGATGCATGAACATCTTGTTTGGCACATCATTTTGGTTTACTCAAGAAGAACGTAGACGTCTACGACGACATGCTATATTCGGCTTCCAAGTCATTTTCTTGGAATAAGATAAATCACCTCATAGGTGGATTGCTTGATCACACAAAATGACTACCAGAACTTGTAAGGGACAAAACAAACTCTTATATGACAACCACCAAAAGAAAATCTTCTTTGCGTGTAATACCGTAAATTTCAAAAGAAAAAGAGAGAGGGAAGAAACTAATCAAGACTTTCAGTCAAGTGTCAGGTTCCGAAAGGCAGGTGTCTGGTTTCAGAACTAGAGCAGCAAACAGAGTGGAAAAAGGTTCTGTTTACGAGTAACTTGTGAACTGGTTCCGGGAGATACATACAGATTCCAACACCTTGGCAACTGAGGGCTGTGCATAGTCTGGGAGAAGAGTAGTATAAATTGTGGAAGTTTAAGGGGTTGGCTACAATTTTCCACCCCTTTCTTCTATAAAATGAAGCTAAGGGAAACCTAGCACTCTTTTTCCCCATTTCCACCCTCAAGCCCCTCTTCCTCTCTCACTCACTCACTCCCACTCCCCTCTCCTCTCTTAGAAGGGTGAAGAAGCCTCCTCCATCACCACCTTCTCCTTCCTCAAGCTCCTTTACAAGATCAAGGTAACAAGGGGCCATTTAGAAGACCAGGAAACGGATTTTTGGGAGCTTTGGTAAAGGGGATCTAGGCCACGTTGAACTATTTGTTGGAGAAACCCTAAGATCAAGGTAAGATATGATTAACCCTAGATCTGGTTGGGAGATTTTATTGATTCTTTTGGATTTTATGGGTTTTGAACAACAAATGAGCTTTAAAGATTTTTTTTCCTTGATTTTTCAAAATAGGTAGAAAACCTTAGGTTTTCTCATGGCTAACTTGAGCGAATACCCAAGCTTAATGAGAGCTCAAGCTTGATTTGTGATACATTGCTCTTTTCGAGGAACTTTGAGGAGGTCCTCGATTTGTTGGTTTTACGACAAAATCGTTGTTTTTCGTATAAGAGGACATTTTGCAAAATTGATTATGGATTCTCGCGATTTCGAATTTTTTTTGTCTTGCTTTACTACTAGAGTTTAGACTGATTGGAGAAAGAATCTGGACAAATCAGCATCGCAACTCCGTGAATTTTGCGGAGTTGGTGGCTGCTGAGGTTCAGCTTGGGTTTTGGTTCCGAAACTTGTGAGTGGGTTCCGGAACCACCTCAATAAAACAGTGCGAGGGTTCTAATTAGAATGTGGTACGTTTGTAAGTTTAATGATGCAGAACAATCCAAATTACGTGAAACTATAATAGAAAAATTTATTTAACATTTAGAGAAAGATCAAAACTTTTGATTTGAAATTTCAAAAGAAAATTGTATCGCTGTTTTTTACGAGATTTTTATTTTCAGCCGTTCATTTTGAAGCTACTCGTTCATTAGGCAAACGAAGAAAAAAAATTATAAAATTTAGATTCTAGATAGTTCAAACACTGTAAATTATGCCTAACAAAACCGATCGTCTAATCGAATGTCCCGTCATTGAAAACAACTTACAAGCACGAAGGCCTCCATACTTTCGAAAGCATAGGAGCCTAACTCTCTCTCTCTCTCTCTCTCTCTCTCTCTCTCTCTCTCTCTATATATATATATATATATATATATATATATATATATATATATATATATATATATATATATATATATAGTTGAGCTGGAATGCTATCAGTAGCAAACGGGCTCCATTGTCACCTATTTATTTTCAATGACACCGTTAAACATGATCATGACCACTGAAAGTATCTAGAAATCAAATTTCAAATATTTTCGACATCATTGTCCTAATGATCAAAAGGTTGCAAAATTTATAATTTTAATAGTAGATATGAGTCTTTTGCTCATTTAGCGGTGTAAAAAAATCTAAAATAATTGAATTTTTGTTAGAAAATTCTTTAAACTATTTAAAACAAAGATCTATACTCTCGATCTTGATTACAAGACTCCTATAATTACTTTTTGAAAGATATTTTTTTTTCAGCAGTTCATTTTTGTGTCCACTTGATGGACAAAAAATGATTATCGAAAAAGTATGAAATTTGATTTCTAGATACTTTCAGTGGTCTAGATCATGTTCAACGGTACCAATTATTGATTTGGAAGCTCCATCATTGAAAACAAATGGGTTGTAATAGAGCTTGTTTACTACCGATAGTATTCTAACCTAGCTCTATATATATATATATATATATATATATATATATATATATATAGAGAGAGAGAGAGAGAGAGAGAGAGAGAGTTCGGCTACTATACTTGTAAAAATATCAAGCAATTGGTGCTTGTAAGTTTTCTACCGTTAGATCTATCCCTTTGACTAATTTCAACCCTTAGATCATGCTATTCCACCAACCACCCACTAAACCCAAGGAGCCCACTATCATCCTAACCATACATCTTTTCATCCAAGAGCCAAAAAATTACAAGCACCAATGACTTGGTACTTTTAAAAGCATAGAAGCTCAATTCTATATATATATATATAATTAAATATATATATACAGAGATAGAGAGAGAGAGAGAGAGAGAGAGAGAGAGAGAGAGAGAGAGAGAGAGAGAGTAGAGCTCATACACTTTCAAAAGTACAAGCCCAATTATACTTGTGAATTTTTTACCATTGGATTTGTATTGAGATCCGTGCTATTGTACTTTCTCTTTTTCTCTTTTTAGTTGATTTTACAATAGCATGAATCTCAATGCAAATCCAATGGTAAAAAATTCACAAGCATAGTTGGACTTGCACTTTTAAAAGTATATAAGCTCTACTGTATATATATATATATATAGAGTCCGGCTTGTGTGCTTTTAAAAGCATGGAGGCCTCCGTGTTATCAAGTCATTTTCGATGCTAGAACTCCCGAATTGATGATTGGCTCCGTTAGACTTGATCTAAAGTATTTAAAGTATCTACAAAACAAGGATTTAAATGTCGTGGCACATGGTTGTGCCGAAAACTTGCCAGCACGGTGCGTGCCGTACCGTGCTGATAAGTGCCAGTCAAAAAAAAATACATGTGCCGACACATAATGGCATGAACTATTTATTTTCTTTAGCAACAAAATTTTCTAATTGCTTATTATAAATCTTTATCAAATATTTTGAACTTTATTAAAAAAATTACTTAGTAATTTAAAGAAAAAAAAAATTCTGAACTGTGCCATCGGCACGGAGACTGTATCGTGCCGGTATCTTGTTGGCATGATACGGCACGGTGAATACGACTTGTGCCAATGGATACTTAAATCCTTGCTAGAAAATAAATTTCATAATTTTTCGATATCATTTACCTAGTGATCTAGAGTGCTCAAAATCAACGGTTGATATCAATTTTTCGATATCATTTACCTAGTGATCTCACAAAAAGTTATGATATGACACTAAAATTTTAGATCAAAGATATTGATCTTGTTTTATATAGTATAAAGAATTTTCTATCAAAAAATCATGTGATTTGGATATTTTTACATAGTTAAACTTGCAAACGGCTCACCACGACCATTAAAATTATTGATTTTGAGTCATTTCGATCACTAGGCAAATAATATCAAAAAATTGTGAAATTTATTCCCTAGGTACTTTAAATATTCTAGATCAAGTCTGACGGAGCAGATCGTCGATTCGGAAATCCCTATATCAAAAATGAGTTGACAGCACAGAAGCCACCGCTCTTCTAAAAGCATACAAGCCTAGCTTTATATATATGACACCCCCGGGATTTGAAATAGCCTTCTATAAATGATATAATAGGACTAAATGTCTTAACTCGGCCATAGTATTTTGGACGGTAGCTAGACCCAAGAGGTTAAGAAGATTAAGCGAGGTAGAACTAGCGTAGTTCTAGGATAGGTGACACTCTGGAAAGTAGAGTGGCTCCCCGGCTAACGATTGTTGTGGGTGAAAAGTGGCTAGGCCCAAGAGAAAAGGATTAAAGTGTCGTGGTACGGGGGTGTGCCGACTGTTGCCAGGCACGATACGGCACAGGCATGCTTGCGTGCCTACATATGGCAAGCTTGCGTGCCGACGGGCACGCACAACCATCTAGTGGCACGCTTTAACACGGTCTTATTTTAGTTTTTTCTGTCCAATAAGGCTATAGAATGTTATTTTAACTATGTATTGATTTGTCTTGATCTAATATCAATAATAGCTTACTAATTACTAGTTAATAGCATAATATAGTAGTAGTCTTCTTTATAGATGAACCTGAATACAACTACAGCTCATAGAGAATTATTTTTTCTTTAAATTTTTATAAAAATTTGCAAGATCCGTTCGTATTGATACGATAAAGGATCACATGATGACTAGACTAAACTAAAATGAGATCTCAAGTGCACTGATAGTTTCTTTTCATTTTCAAATTTTTATAAAATATTTATGAAAATTAAAAAAATCTATTTTTACTAAAATTTTTTTAAAAAAAATTATAAAATATGTCCATAAAAATTTAATAATAAACTATACTATGAATAAATTAAGCAATAATAAAAATAGATTAACTTTTAAAATTTTTTTGATTTATCTTTTATTTTTTAGAATTTTAAAAATTATAAAATATAAATCCGAGAAAATTAATGTTTTAAAAGTTATTATGAAAAATTTGCAAGTTCATCCAAGAAAATTAATTTTTCTTAAATTTAAATAAGAAAACTTGTGCAATTTATTTATGAAAATTTAACACTAAATCATATGACATATACATTAAGCACATTTAAATACTAATTGCTTCTATTTAATTTTCGATTTTATTAAAATTCTTATATTTCTAAATCTAATAATAAAATTTTTAAAGTTAAGAATATCTTAAATCTCGCACAAAATACTAAATTTGTACAAAAAAATTTAAAATAGACCATATAATGATTAAATCAAGTGAATATATTTTTAGATTTTTGTAAGTTGTTAATAAAAATTTGTATAATTTCATATTTCTTCACAAAAGAAACTTTACAAGTTAAATATATTCTAAATATATGGAAAAAAAAAATTTAACTTGTAAATTTCTTGACTAACCTAATAAGTAGATCTTCGATTTTACTATTTCTTTTAAAATTGAAGTGATCAAAAAATAATAAGAGATTGAAAGAAAAAATTTTAAAAAAAAAATTATGAGAAAAAAGGAAAGAAAAAAATAAAAACAAAAAAAATAGAGTAAGAGATGTGAGAGGAAAGAAAAAAAAGCGTAGAACAGAAGAAAATAGATGAAAGAGGGATAAAGGTCTTTATAAGAAACCAAAAGAAACAAAAGGTCGAAGTAAAAAAATAAATAAAAGCATTGCCTGTGTGGGCACGCAGCGGAACGTACCGTGATACTCTCTGGGTATCGCTCTGTCTCGTTCGATACTCAGAGAGTATCGCGGCACAAGAGGGCTAAGAGAGACCCCCTCTGTACCGTGCCGCCTAATTGGTGGCACGATACGTATCGCTCCGTGCCGTAAGGCACGGATGGATACTTAATTCCTTGCCAAGAGGTTACGAGGGTTAAAATGTGCCAGCGCTAGCGAAGCTCTAGTATGGGTGACCCACTGGGAAGTTGAGGTATTGCAATATATATATATATATATATATATATATATATATATAATGAGAGAGGTCCACCATAGACCTCCCTTTCACACGGTACACGAGGGAACTTCAACTCGTGGACCTCGTGAACTATCATAGTGAGCCGCAAATCATTGCTGTCTTAGTTTTCGTTTTCCACGACTCTCACACGGAAACGAAAATAGGAATTTTCCTCAAAATATGTAAAATTGTTTTCCGTGATTTTTTTTTTTACATTGAACCAAACAATCAACAAATTAATTCCGGACCGAAAAATTATTCTCAATTACTTTTACGTCAAACCAAATGCACCCTAAAATTGAAAGTAACTTCACTAATAAAGCTACCTTCAAGATTTAAGAAAGTACATTAAGAAAATAACACAAGCCAAAAATTACTCTGAATCACCCAATACACCTTTAAACACTAAAGAGTAATCAATGTGCAAATTGCACTGAACGGATTTCATAATCACAGATTCAGCACATATCAAGCAAAATTGTTTTGCTCGGTGAGGGGATTATCTCACTGTTAAGATTTAAGTTGAACGAGCCTGCATAGCATGTCAAGTAAAATCTGGCAGTTTCTTCATGCCTTGTGTCCATTTTAGCGGGCATGCAGCAAAATGTAAATAATAAATTGCAGTTGGATATGAACATGGTTGGCCCAAAGAACAACTAGGTTTAACTTCAACCTGCCCACTCAGACGTTTGAGAATACATATTAAAAAAGTGGTGGCCTAACATTTCAACCAGAAAATTCAACTATACAGAGAGGCATCACAAACAATGAATGCCTTGATGATCACAAACAATGCATACCTTGATCAGTGATTCGACTCCTTGGTTTCGTATATCACATAGCCAGCCCCAACGATGATCTGGCCCAAGGGACATATCACACAATCTCATATTTCCCAATGTACCATCAATGGAGATAGAACTAGGGTGAATCTGCAGATAAATATAGATCAAAGGATGAAGAAGAAAAGATGATACTCTACATATACATTGAGATTATTTGTTCTTTGCAGTTAACCTTATCTACAATCCAAAATAAGTTAATCCAAATTCCAAAATAAATTAACCACCTAAAATCTGAAAACAATATGAAAAATCAAGCCTGATGTCACTGATACCAAAAGAATAAAAGTAGAAGACTTATTTCCACTTAATTACATAAATCATTTCAAAAGTTCAGCTCTAATTTAGATACAAAACTCACTAAACACAAATTAAAATATTACTACAACAACATTATAAACCTTCAACTAAATTTATTACCCAATATCCTTTACCCTTGAATGAAGTCAGAAAAAAGCAGCAACACACCATAACCTCAAAGGCTCAAACAGACAAAAGAAGAAAAAGGCATATAAAGGAAATGGAAAAATCCCCTACGTAGTAACCAAAGGAACACAGATCAACACACCAAAACACTTCTACGATGTTCTGTCTAAAAGAACTCCTTACCTTCAAATCCAAGAGAAAACTTTCTTGCACAAACAATGCAAGTTGACAACCATCTTCCTTGTTAAGAAAGATGCAAACAGAATCAACATCCATTTTCAAGTTAAAAACAACACGACCCTTTCCATAGCCGAGCAAGCCTCTAACTAAAGCACGACCATTTTCTTCCTTCTCTGTGCCTTTAGGGTTCGGTTCAGAGGACATCATCACACTTTCACTGCACCCTCTTGAATTTGCCATGCTCAGATCCAAGCCAAAATCAATCAGAGCAACAAGAGTAGGCCTGTTACAGTAAAACTCTAGTGCAGACATGCGTATACTCATCTGGAACAAGAAAATTGAAAAGAAATCACTGTTAACATAACAGATACAAAGCTAGAGCCCCTTGGAAGGCATGGACAAGTAAGGAAGAACAATAGAATACTAGATATCTGTCTTAACTACTTCCAACAGAATATATGATCACGTAAGAAAAAAAAAACTTCTGAATGGAAAAGATTATAAATTATCCGCTTACCTGTGTATCGATATTATCATAGAGATGGGAATCTGGACGCCTAGTCAAGAATGTAAAAGATACAAAATCACTTATAGTATTGTCTCGCGCCTCGTAGAATATGTCGAACTTCCGTTTCACCTCATCCCTATCATGAGGCAATAAATCAGCCTGACCAACTACAGCATCCAACTCGCATGAGTCAGCCGGACTGCGCATCAAGTTGCAAGCCATGTCAAAGTTATGCAAATAGAAGCTTTGGTCGGAAGTGGGACTGAATTCGGGCAATGCATCCTTGAAACTATCATCATCTTCTACAGAGAAATTGCTGAGATCTTTTTCCAGATCAGGGGTAGAAGAACCACCAGTTCGATGTTCATCATTCATCACAGAGCATGCCATGTATTGTGGAGACATAGATATGCGACCTTGTAACTCGTCTTTGATTTTCAACGAGTGCAATTTTGTTTTCACAGTAAGATCACCTGAAGACTGAATGATATTTACCTAAAGAAGAAATGAATCTTGTAAAGTTAAGAATGTAAATCATTTACCAGCTTCAAAAGAAATATAATGATATTGGTCACTATTCAAAACCAAAGCACAACATGCGTGCGCGCACATGAACATTATTACTTATTAATGTCCCTAGCATCATCAAACCTTTAGAATAGACTGATTCTCAGACTGCCAGTTAAAGCTAATTGTCTCTTCCAAATGGCATATCAACCGAACAAAAACTACGGGTCATGAACAGCATGCCTTTCAATGTATAATCACTTAATAAGTCAAATAGAAATAGAAAAATAGAAAAATCCAAGTAAATCCACTGTAAAAACAGGAAACAAATTTTCAAGGTTAGAAGTAGTTCAATTTTTAATAGACTCAACTGTAGAGAACAAAATGATTATCTGAAAACAGCCTTAAGAAAGGTTCATTCAAAGTCAACCATAATAAAGCATACTATCCTTATAAAGCAAATAAGAAATTTCATTCAAGAAGGAATCTTCTAGTGTTCTTTTGTTACTTAGAAGGCATATACCCAGAGATCAACATACTCAAGGTACACTGTTGCCATGGTCTCCTATTAATTCACCTGCCTGTTTGACTATCTAAACACATGCATGTCCTTGTGCGTGAATGCAAAGGAAAAAAATATTGCTTTTCATCCGCATTTCTTGTTTTCTTTTGTAGTGTCCAAAGATTATTGTGCCACTGGTATGGCCTGTCCTTCTGTGCTAGCGGCACGGCATCGGCACCGGCACCGGCACCGGCACCGGCACCGGCACATCCCTCTGTGCCAGTGGCACATTGACACGACAACCAGTGTTTGAAAAGACGAGAGATGCAAAAAGACACGCAAAGGCCTTTTGAAGCCTAGGCGCGAGGTGCATCGCGAGGCACGCGCCTCAAGAAGGTGAGGCGCCCTTCTAAAAAAAATAAAACACTTTTCATAGTTTAAATTGATATTTATATAAAAAATAATTCAAAATAGCCATACAAAAACAAAATAACTATAAAGAAATTACATGCATAAATGTTTTCAAGCTAAAAAGAAAAAAAATTATGTTTCAAATTTCAACATAAAAGTGCTTACTACATTATTACCATTGGGGGAAGAGAGAACGACCAAAAAACAAATGGAAGAAAAGGTTCAAATTAAGGATTTTTTTTCAATCCCTTAATATTTTAGAATAAATATTGAAAAAATCCAAGACCCGAAAACCAAAACTCTAGATCCATTAAATTTAAATATCGCGAGGTGCGTTTGAGGCACACGCATCATGCACACGCATCATGCCCAGAGGCGCTAAGGGCGGCGCCTCACGCCTAGGCGCGCGCCTCAGGCGTGCCTTTTCAAACACTAACGACAGGACAAAGTATTTATTATATTTTCATGAAAAATTAGTTTTTAAGAGTGTTTCGATATCTATAATGACCATGAAAATAGTTTACGTATTATATCTCAGACTATTTAGAAAGAATAGACATAACATAACTAAAAAAATTGTTTTCTATATTTTTTTAAAGTATATGCATAAAACCAAAACCAAAGTGATAATTGGATAAAAATTTGTAGAAAAACACTACCACAATTAAATCCACTAGATCTAAAATGATAAAAGAATTTTGAGGGAATCTTCTTATTTGCATTGTTTTTTCACTAAAAGTTGGTTATGCAATGGAACTAACTAACTACTTCAAATGTTTTACAATATATACATACTTTCAATATGAAAAAAAAGTTTTGTACAACATTTTACCTTAAAAAGAAGGGTTAATTTCATCCAGCTCTCTATAAATATATCGAATAGCAGATATATTCCTACAAAATTCAATTTTTCATATTTATCCCTTCAAAAGTCCTAAGTTGTTCATATATATCCCTACCGTAAATGTCCGTTAGAAAAATATAGTTAATCATAGGTTAAATACTTAACCTTGGTTAGTAAAAAAAAATTTACCTTTTTACCCTTTCAGATATTATATTTAACCATAAGAGCAAAATTGATATTTCCCTTATATTCTGTTAAAAAATAAATAGTAAACTAACGGTAACAAATCAGAGAGACATATGAACAATTTAGGACTTTTGAAGGAATAAATATGAAAAGTTGAACTTTGTAAGGATATATCTGCTATTCGATATGTTTATAGCAAAGATTTAAGTGTCGTAGCACGGCGTCGTGCCGAAAATTTACCGACTCGGTACGGCACGGTGCGTGCAGGGCCGTGCCGATGAGTGCCGGTCACAAAAAATACATGTGTGCCGATACATAATGGCATGAAATATTTATTTTCTTTAACAACAAAATTTTCTAATTGCTTATTATATATTTTTATCAAATATTTTGAACTTTATTGAGAAAATTACTTAGTAATTTAAAGAAAAAAAGATTTTGAGCTATCCCATCGGCACTGGGGCTGTATCGTGCCGGTATCTTGCTGGCATGAAACGGCATGGTGGATACGGCCCGTGCCGATGGATACTTAAATCCTTGGTTTATAGCAAGGATTTAAGTGTCGTGGCACAGGACCTTGCCGAAAACATGTCGGCATGGTACGGCACGGTGCGTGCCGAACGGTGTCAATGAGTGCTGGTTACAAAAAATACATGTGTGCTGACACCAAGGATTTAAGTATCCATCAGCACGGGCCATATCCAACGTGTCGTATCGTGCCAACAAGATACCGACACGATACAGCCCCAGTGCCAATAGTACAGTTCAAAATCTTTTTTCTTTAAATTACTAAATAATTTTCTCAATAAAGTTTAAAATATTTGATAAAGATAAATAATAAACAATTAGAAAATTTTGTTGCTAAAGAAGATAAATATTTCATGCCATTATGTGTCGGCACACATGTGTTTTTTGTGACCGGCACTTATCAGCACGGCTCGGCATACATCGTGCCGTACCGTGCCGGCAAATTTTCGGCACGACCCCGTGCTACGGCACTTAAATCCTTGGCCGACACATAATAGCATGAAATATTTATTTTCTTTAGCAACAAAATTTTTAAATTTCTTATTATATATCTTTATCAAATCTTTTGAACTTTATTGAGAAAATAACTTAGGAATTTAAAGAAAAAAATGTTTTGAGCTATGCCATCAGTAGGGGGACTGCATCATGTCAGTATCTTGCTGGCATGATACGGCACGGTGGATACGGACCGTGCCGATGGATACATAAAGCCTTGGTTTATAGGAAACTGTATGAAATTAACCATAAAAAGAAATATAAAAGATCCCAAAAAATGCAAAAAAAAAAAAAAAAAATGTTGATACGGTGTTGGTGCGACCCCATGCCACATGCCTACACGACCTCACATTGGTATGGCATGGGCAATCCTCGGTAGTGTCTATTTTTCATATTGAAATCCGTCACTAGCTTATAGCACATGTAGTTCCTGTAGAAGGGTCAAAGCAAGCATGCTAACCTTCCCTCCACCAGCTAGAAGTTCTAACATTAGAGTCTCTTCATCAGTTCCGCTACTTCTATCAACCTACAACATCAACAAACAAATACACACAAATCAGAAAATAAATGTAATAGTACTAAGCAAAGAAGACAGGCAATCATAGCAACAGAACCAAATTATTTTGGTAAACTCAGCCAATGAAAAAATTATATCATACACTAAAGGGATATTTCTGTAGAAAATATAAGAGAAGTTTCCGAAAATCATCTTACTTTCCCATATATAGACAGCTTTGTTTCTATAACGCTACCGTTGATAACAAGGTCTGCGGTTCCCAAATTACTACTTCGTCCTCCACTAGATTCCGATCTACCAATGACTGATTCTCCAAGTATGTCCATTTTTGGAGGAGCCTGCAAGTAGCATCAGAGAAATATATTTGAGATGAAACAACTTTAAATTAATATCTGTTTTCTTTCAAGAATAAATGAAGAAAAGGAAGAATGGCCTACAGAAGCTCTATAAGTCGCTTGCACAAGCTCTTTAAGCCAAGCAGTCTTCTCTTCATCATTGTGGAATTCAATAATCAATGTACTAGTTGACTCCAAAGCCTACAAAGGGTAGTCAAAAAGCATGCAGAAACTATCATAAAACATTATCTACCCTACATAATAAAATTGCAAAATAATAAAACACTTTACTGCATACGAAGAGCTGAGGATGATCACCATGTCATTATTGCTATGCTTAGGAAAGTCTATATAAAGAGGATTTTACCAGAGTAAAAAAAAATGCACTTCGAGAACCAATCAGGAGAATGATAGAAAATAACAAACTCTTGTGCAATGAAGATATGCATAGCCAAATAAAAATGACAGCATATCTAGTTGACTACCAATTTCATAGAGTATATATATCTTGGGTACAATTTACAATTGGAGTCCCACTTGTTCCAAATTTCTGTCTAAGATATTTTGTTAGGTAATAGAATCATAGTTAGCGTAATTCAGCTCTACAAGTCAATTAAAATTTGCTGACATAATTTTCATCTTGAATTGAATTTCCTACTTTCAGTCTTAGATGAAATCCAATCCACATCCACTAATGCTGGCCAGCTATTAAAATTAAAAATCTTGTTTAAATTAAGTAAAACCTTAGTTGACCTAAACAAAGAAAAACTGTAGAAATCTCCTTCTCATGCACCAGCAAAAAAGTGAACTGTAAAATTCTAATTTCTTGCTACAAATTTGTCCACCCATATTCAGATTTGTCAAATCATAACAAGATTATAACTCCTACCCTTCTGTAACATACAAAACCCTGATCTGAATCAATAAAAAATTACTTAGAAAAAACAATACTTTTCTATATCATCCGCTGAAAGAATTTTCAGATTACAGACAGAAATCAGTTAGCTTATTCAATAAATAAGCCGACAGCGGAAGTTATGTCCAGCACATGGTTCAAGGACTCTTTATTTTTAAAAGTGAATACTTCAGCATCTACTACATAAAATGAAAAGAAAAAACTTACCAAACAAAAGACTACAAAATTCCAATGGATAATAGTGCATTTATGTAAAGAAAACTAAAAGAGCGAAATCTGTTGAATAGGATAAAAATACAAATGCCAGGTCAAAAAGATAAAGAAGACTGTCCAAAAGACTGAGGAGGCAACCAAGTAAAGGTGAACAACCAATAAAGTCTAAGCAACAGCAACAACAGAAAACACTAAAGTACAGAGTTCCAACTATCTGAATAAAAACTAAGGTCTGATTTCCTATAATAACAGCATCTTGGTCGCATTCACAGCCAAGCTAAATGCCATCATGTTTTTAATTGCTGTCTCCTATAATGTCAATTTTTTACATTTTCCGCCCTATTCAAGCATCTTCTAACTGATTGAACTGACCGAGCTTTGAATGAACTGACCAAGCTTTATCCAGTACATCATATGATCTTAGATGGATATAACTAAACCATCTTCATTCCAACATATCCGAAAATGTGTTCACTAAAGTCATTTTCGTTTTTTTTTTTCCAGCTAATCCTACTCATCCACTTATAGCTAATTACTATGCCAACTATAAGAGACAGAACAACAACATAAATCCTCAATCATCTTGTATACTTATTCTTTTTATGTGCTAAAATGCAAGGATTAAAGTGCCATGGCACGGGAGTGTGCCGGCCGTTGCCTGGCATGATACGGCACATGCACGCTTGCGTGCTGACGGACACGCACAACCACCTAGTGGCACGCTTTGGCACAGTCTTATTTTAATTTTTTCTATCCAATAAAGCTTTAGAATGTTATATTAAAAGTTTCAGAGTAATATTTATAAATTTTGGCTATGTATTGATTTGTCTTGATCTAATATTAATAATAGCTTACTAACTTACTAGTTAATAGCTTAATATAGTAGTAGTTTTCTTTATAGATGAAGTTAAATACAACTACAGCTCATAGAGAAAATTATTTTTTCTTTAAATTTTGGCTAAATTACAGAAAACCCCCATATAATATACCGCTTTTTCACTTTGCCCCCCTGTCTTTAAAAAGCCTACATTTTGCCCCCTCGTAATTACGTAATTATTTTTAGGGGACAACGGGGTTAACAGAATAGTTAAAATGACGATAATGCCTTCCTTATCCCTGTGCTTATACCTGTGCTCCCCTCCGACTCCACTGCCGCCCCCGCCCCCGCCGAGAAGCTTTCCTCCTCCTCCCCACCCTGTCGTCGTCATCGTCGTCGTCTCCCCTGCCGTCGGAGAGGTCGGGGGTGCCGAGGGAGTCGCATCCCCGCGCGGACGCGTGAAGCGCGGGGCCCCCAGAGAGCAGGTCAACGCGCGGCGATTATGGGGGCCCGCCACGTGGCGGCCCTCCTCTCCCCGCGCTGACCCGCGCCAGAGGCGGCGCGGGTCCCCACGCGCTGACCTGCGCCAACACGCGCGCACTCTTCCCCGCGCGCAGTGGTGCGGCGAGTGGGGCGCCGCCACTTGGCACCCCACCAGCCTCGGGCCGCGCCTGACCTGGAGTGCCGTCGCCGAGGAGGGCCCGGGCGGCAACTGCGCCGACGATCGCCGAGGGCTCCCGACAACGGCGGCGGCGGGATCCCTCACGAAGCGACGGAGCTCGTCCTCGGAGCGATCGAGAGAAGAAGAGGTTGAAGGGTATTTTCGGTATATTACCTAAAAAATTGACGGCTCACTAACGGAATGCTGACGGCGGGGATGTAAATGCACAATTCCATAATTACGAGGGGGCAAAATGTAAGTTTTTTAAAGACATGGGGTAAAGTGAAAAAGCGGTATATTATAGGGGGGTTTTCTGTAATTTAGCCTTAAATTTTTATAAAAAATTGTAAGATCCATTCGTATTGATTCGATGAAGGATCATATGATGATTAAACTAAACTAGAATGAGACCCCAAGTGCATTGATAGTTTCTTTTCATTTTCAAATTTTTATAAAATATTTATAAAAAATTAAAGAAATTTATTTTTTTAAAAAAAAAAATTAAAATCTGTCCATGAAAATTTAATAATAAACCATACTATGAATAAATTAAGCAATAATAAAAATTGATTAACATTTAATTATTTTTTTATTTATCTTTTATTTTTTAGAATTTTAAAAATTATAAAATATAAATCCGAGAAAATTAATTTTTTAAAAAATTTTATGAAAAATTTGCAAGTTCATCCAAGAAAATTAATTTGTCTTAAATTTAAATAAGAAAACTTGTGCAATTTACTTATGAAAATTTAATACTAAACCATATGACATATATATTAAGCAAATTTAAATATCAATTGTTTCTATTTAGTTTTTTATTTTATTAGAAGTCTTATATTTCTAAATCTAATAAAAAAAAATTTCAAAGTTAAGAATATCTTAAATCTCGCACAAAATACTAAATCCGTAAAAAAAAATTAAAAATAGACCATATAATGATTAAATGGAGTGGATATATTTTCAGATTTTTTTAAATTGTTAATAAAAATTTATATAATTTCATATTTCTTTACAAAAGAAACTTTACAAGTTAAATATATTCTAAATGTATGGAAAAAAATTTAAGTTGTAAATTTTTTGACTTAGCTAATAAGTAGATCTTCGATTTTACTATTTTTTTACTTTTTCTTTTAAGATTGAAGTGATCAAAAAATAATAATAGATTGAAAGGAAAAATTTTAAAAAAATATATATATATGAGAAAAAAGAAAAGAAAAAAATAAAAAGGAAAAAAATAGAGTAAGAGATGTGAGAGGAAGGAAAAGAAAGCAGAATAGAAGAAAATGTAGAAGTGAAAAGAAAAAAATAGATTAGAGAGGGATAAAGGTTTATGCAAGAAACCAAAAAATACAAAAGGTCGAAATACAAAAATAAAAATTAAAAACAATGTGCCTGTGTAGGCACGCAACGGCACGTATCGTGATACTCTCTGGGTATCGCTCTATCTCGTTTGATACTCAGAGGGTATCGCGGCACAAGAGGGCCAAGAGAGATCCCCTCTGTACCGTGCCGCCTAATTGGTGACACGATACGTATCGCTCCGTGCCGTAAGGCACGGATGGATACTTAATTCCTTGCTAAAATGTTATGCACGATGCACACACAAATCTTTGCTTCTTGACCATTATCGAAAATTTCCCAATTTAGAGACCTCCAATGATAAAAACATCCGACATAACCAATACAGATCCAGGGTGATGAAATTACACAACAAATCTACATAGACTGTTGTTACTCCAGGGAAAAGTGGACTGCAGTAGCTGTGACAAAGGAAAGAAGAGGTAGAGGCAGCAGCAGCTGAAACGATGAAAGAGTGAGGACAAAGGAGAGCATCTAATACCAAGGCTGTTCTCTAGCTGATTTTCTGCTGGAAATATGGCCAGTCCTTATTCCTTCTGCAATTGTCTTCACAAATATCTGATTCTGAACTCTACCATATCACATCCAGATCTTAACTAGAATCCAAAATAAATTACCAAACAGTGGATGGAAATACACTTCCACTGGGTTAAATTGGACAAAACACTCGAACTCCTGATCTTTTTTCAAAAAAAATTGTCTGTTGTCGTCATCTCATTATGCCAAGAAATCTGATATTGTCTGGCAAATCTTATGACCTGATTTTAAGTGATAGCAAAAACTTCATATGAAATCTATAAATTTCCCAAAAGGCATAGAAAGCTGGTCACCCTTCAATAGAACTGACCATTAGTTGGGTTTTAAGCAAGGAATCAAGTGCCGCCCCGTGCCGCTCTGCATGGGGCGGCACGGTAGGGGGGGGGGGGGGGGGTGGGGTATCTACCCACCCACCCACCCACCCCCGCGTCTCGGTGATACCCATTGGGTATCGCCCGTCCGAGACAGGGCGATACCCAATGGGTATCGCCGTCCCGTGCCAATATTCATTGATGAGTATAGTAAGCTATATATAACCAATATTCATAATTTTTTGACTAAATATTTTAAAACAATATTATAAAAGCTTATTGGGAACAAAAAAAAAAAAAAAAAAAAACCGTGCCAGAACATGCCACTGGGAGATCATGCGTATCAATCGGCACCAAGGAATCAAGTGCCGCCCGTGCCGGGCCGGCACGGGCGGCACGTACCGTGCCCCTCAAAGAGGGGCACGGTACAGGGGGGGGTCTCGCACCCCCCCTGTCTCGAGCGATACCCCAGGGTATCGCTCGAGACGGAGCGATACCCTGAGGGGTATCGCGAGCCGTGCCGGCCGGCACAGCCCGTTTTTCATTTTTGTTTTTTTTTTTTGTTTTTTTTTTTTTTGTTTTTTTCTTTAGATTTTTTTCTGTATTTTTTAAAACAGGCATAGTTAGGTGTTTTTTTTTTTTTTTTTTTTTTTTTAGTCACATGTGTACAGTAATGCATAGTAATTTTTTTATTTTTTTTTTAAAAGGTATCACATGTGCACAGTTTCTAGGGCAAAATTTCGAAGCGATTCTGATTTTGAGTCACAACTAACAAGTATGTTAATTGGTGAGTGTAGTAAGCTATATATAGTCAATATTCATAATTTTTATTCTCTATGAGATATAGTTATTTCTATTCTCTATGAGATATAGTTATTTCTATTTAGAATTTATTTATTATATTGTTATTTCTATTCTCTATGAGATATAGTTCTACTTTATATATTAAAAACAATTATCAGTATGTCAATTGGTAAGTGTAGTAAGCTATATATAGTCAATATTCATAATTTTTTGACTAAACAGTTCAAAACAATATTATAAGAGCTTATTGGGAACAAAAAAAACAAAAAAAAAAGCCGTGCCAGAGCGTGCCACTGGGAGGTCATGCGTATCCATCGGCACGCAAGCGTGCCACGTGTCGGCACGGGAGCGTGCCGGTACCATACCGTGCCAGGCGGCGAGCGACACGCCCCCGTGCCACGGCACTTCGAACCTTGATCGGCACACAAGCGTGCCACGTGTCGGCACGCAAGCGTGCCCATACCGTACCGTGCCAGGCAGAGAGCGACACGCTCCCGTGCCACGGCACTTAATTCCTTCGTTCTAAGGGACCTAAAATAAAGTAAATAGAAGCACTATCTCTGATTAAAAGCAAATTTACAGCAATGAAGCTAATTGTCTCATATGATATAAAAAACTTACCTTTTGAATATCAGAACCCCTAGAGCTCACAGCAATAGCATAATGTGACCCACCAACACTCGATGGCGGCACTTCAAATACCTGTCGACCAGCCATGCTGCAACACTGAAAATGTTAACAACAACACAGGCAAAAAAAATAATACTAAGACAAGCAATGGAGTGACAAGATGTGGATCCAAGTGCCTTCTAGCTTCATTTCTTGTTAGCTAATAGGTGACGCCAATGGTGCTGCAACTTTGAAGAGAAATGAGAAAATAGTAGATGAATATAGGATAAGGAAATACATACCTGCAGGATCTTTGATAGTTCCAAGAAAATTCACACTCCAAGACATAAAGATACAATCCAGATAAGGCAAGATAACAAGGATGCCACTCGGCCAAAGAATTGCCAAGGCCCTTAAACATAATATAAGTAAATAAGTACAAGTTGACAAACAAAAGTACAATACAATAATCCATAACATTAAATTCTTTAACCACAACATTAAACCATACCCTCCAAACCAAAATTCTCGCATTAGCAGCTAGATCAGCAGGATACCAAGGCACGTGACCAGTTTGGGGACATCCACCGGAATCCAGATTACTACTGTCCTTTGAGCAATAGAATAAATCTAGCAGTTCCATAATCTTGTGACATCTTTTCGGTGAAAAGTGAACACCAAGATTAGGCACTTGAACAGAAACCCGACTTGATGGGTAGCTCGGATGAGGAATTTTTATCTATAAAGGATAATCCAAGAAAAGGAAACATTCAGATTCCAAATACCACAAATTCAGGAAAAAGATAAACAACCCCTGTAAATAGAATAGGATTCGCATAAAAATTATAATATGAATTACATGTCCAGGCATAAGTAGATAACAAATATACCTGGTCAACTATGACTGACATTCCACAGCGGTCAAGAAGAGAATAAAAATAATTGGCATCATCTATAGCAGTTATAGTATCCCTGTCAACAGAGGTACCAACAATGAAAAAGGCAGCCATGTCCCTCCCCGATATATAAAAGCGAGAATACAGACTCTGCCTTTCTTCTAGCGTGCCATCCTGTAATTATATGCATGTTCATCAAGAAACAAGAATAAAATATGCCATGTGGGAGTTGAGAGGCGCTATTTACTCTGGTATGCAATGTAAAATGGCCAAAATCCAGAAGAAAATGACTATCTCTCGATGAAGACTCATTGGCATTCATAGGAATCCTAACTTTTGGAGCATCAAGATCTATATCCAGTCCAAATCTGCAATAAAAAAGAAATTATATAATGAATAATATGAAATCTTACAGGGCTAGTGTGTGTGTTTGGAAGAGAGAGAGAGAGCGAGAGGACTGATTTCATAGCTGGAAAAGAGAATATATTTCTTAGAGTTGATGATAAAATGTCTGAGCATTATTAGTTGAATATAGATTAGTGAGTTCTGCAGTGAAAAGATTCAGCTCAAAGCTGTGTCAAAGAGAATAGTTAACTACTACAACAAAATATCAGTAGCGAATACGCTAAACTCCATGAACTACCAGTCTTCCTACTCTAAAAAGATTGTCGAGACTATATTACATGCCTATAAATTTTTGCATAGTTGTTAACAGCTAAAAGCCTGAAACCAAGAATTTAAGTGCCGCACGGCACGGGCGATACATGCCCGTGCCATGCCGAACCCTTAGGCTCACGATACGTAGAGTATCGTAGAGGGTCATCATATCGCAATACATGCGCGATACTTTGCGAGACATTGCGGTACGTGAGATGTGCCGCAGTTCGCTAATTTGTTTTTTTTTTTCCATTTTGTTATTCTCTCCTCCCCCTCTTCTTTAATTTAGTTTTCTAATGATTCTAATCTTCTCTATTCTAGAATCTAATCTAATCTGATCTAGTATTATCTAATCTAATATGTAAGATCTAGTCAAATCTAATATAACATATATTTAAATTTATCTATTCTAATTTATTATTATGAAACCTAATAAGATCTAATCTAGAATTATCTATTAGGCTCTGTTTGGTTTCGGAATAAATCAAGAATAACAAAAATTATCCCCGCTATTCCGCCAAACGGTGTTAAAAAATAGCAAGAATAACTATTCCGGTCAAACCGGATTATTCTAGATAATCCTAGAATAATCCGGGAACAACTATTCCACCATTTTAGAGGAATAGGGTTATTCTCATATAATGGTTAGTTTATTAAAAATAATTACAGTAATATAAAAATATGGTTATATTATATATATAATTTTATAATATTCTAAAATATCTTATAATATAAAATAATAAAAATAATAATAATAATAATAATTTTTATTATTATTATTATTATTATTATTATTATTATTATTATTATTACTTTTATAAATTTATTTATATTATATGTTATGCTAAAATATACCATATAATATAAAATAAAATATTATATAAAGTAATAAATATATTAAATATATAATATTTATATATTTAATTATTATATAATAAATTATTTTTTTATATATTATATAATGTATTTCTATTATATATAATATTTATATATTATATTATATATTATATAATATATTATTTATATATTTATATAATATATTACATATTATTTATATACTACATTATATAATATTTATATATTATATAATATATAATATTTATATATTAAATATTTATATTATATGTTATTCTAAAATATATTTTCTTTATTTATTTATATATAATATTATAAAGTATTTTTATATATTATTATTGAATTATGTTATATATTAATATTGAAATATTTTATATAATAATATGATTATAATAGTATTAGATATAATCTTTTAATTATTTTATATTAAAAAAAAATATTATTTTTATATGTATTATTGTACATATATTAAATATTTTATATATAAAAGATATAATAGATAAGAATAATTTTGATATTTAAAAAAAATTTAATCAGTCTTTTGTACTATTCTTCATTATTCTTTATAAAATTACCAAACAAGATTTTGGTTATCCTAAGGAATAAAAAAATATCAAGCCAAACACAATTTTTTTTTTATTTCTCTATATTCTCGAATAGCAAGTTTTCCCAAAAACAAAAATATTTATTCCTTCAAATATTATTTCGTTACCAAACGCAGCCTTAGAGTATTAAATATAATAGAATATAACTAATTAAATTCAATTTACGTAATTCCAAATTACCTAAATTAATCTAACCTAGTTTAAAAATTCTAATCTAAAATTACCTTATATAATCTAATATAGAATCTAATCTAATCTATTTTATATTTTAGTTTTCTAATCTGATCTAGTATAATCTTTTCTTATGAAATAGCTAATGTAATCTAGAATTACTTAAGCTGGTCTATTCCAATCTAGAATTTGTAAATTATGATAAATATAAAATAATTTTGATTTAGTATTATTAGATATATTAGAATATGTTGTTGCTTAGAGTAGATTGAATAGCCAATTTAATATCTATACTAAAATAGTCAAATAAATCTTATATCTACATATGACAATATGCCATATGATCTATTGCGGTGATCTATGTGGAACTAAGTAATCATCTTTTTGTAAAAAAGTAAATTTAAATAATTTATTGTATTTATGAATTTTATTATTGTATTTTAATTTCTATTCTTTATGAGTTATAGTTGTACTTTACATATAAAAAAGCTTATAATTAAGCTATACATAGCCAATATTCATAATTATTTCACTAAATCTTTCAAAATAATATTATAAGAGTATATTGGGACAAAAAAATTAAAATAAACCCGTGCCAAAGTATGTCACTAGAAGGTTATGCATATCTATCAGCACACAAGCGTGCCATGTGTTGGCAGGAAGGCATGCCGGTGCCATACTGTGCCAGACAACAATCGGTAGAACCCGGTGCAACGGCACTTTAATCCTTAAAAAACACTAAGCATTAAGAGAAACAGCCATATAACAACAAAATTCTATCTGTTTAGCCATTCTACTAGAAGCACAATTCTCAGAGCCTCCTGATGTCCTGCATAAACTAAAGAGACTCCAGTTCTCAAATCACTGATACAATTTGGAAGGAACAAAAATGAATAACTCTAGTTTTCTAAGGTCTTGAGAATGAAACACAATGTATAGAAACTTTTGTTAAAAAAACTACTCTTCCTGTTGTTTTCAGTATAATATATAATAGTAGAAAAGGGCGCAAAATATAAATTTCTGGAAAAATGAGACTCAAAGATGGAGAATAGAAAAAAATTGAGAAAAGATGTTTTCAAGTCAAAACAACAAAAGTACAGCAAACACACCACGTGAGAGAGAGAGAGAGAGAGAGAGAGAGAGAGAGAGAGAGAGAGAGAGAGAGAGACCTGCTTTTTTCCTCCATTACCATCTGAAGCTGCTCCTGAGCTTTACGAGTTACCTGCTCCAACTTTATCTGTACCCAGTAAGGAAAATAACAGTTCAGTAGTATTTTCCAACAAAATATATATATGGTAAAAGATAAATTACTCTCCAAATTTACAGCAACGAGTACATGAGAATACAGATGACAGCCACCATAATTGAAGAACAAGACTAAGCAGGGATTTTATAGCTATACCTGTAAAGCTGTTGCAGTTTCCATTGCCACAGTTGGGCTAAAAGCATTACTCCTATTCACAAACTCTAGAAACCGTTCATAGCTTTCCATCCACACCTACAGCACAACGAAAAGAGGTGGTCAAAGGTCCTGTTTGGTGGATATGCCAGTTACCCTAGAAAGATGATGCTTTCACAACAAATAGTTGTTGTGGACATTTCCATGATGCCAAGCAAATCACGCTAAAAATACTACTTCAAAGTTCAAACTGCCATAAAAACTTTGATAAGACAAAACTTCTTGCACTTGTTTCTTAAATACATAAATTGCTGCTGGAAGGGTATAAAGGTACATATAATTGGTTCGCTAGTTTAAAGAATATATTAAAAATACTGAAGAAAGAACTGGAGTAGGTAAGTTGTATGAAATCACTAGCTATCAGTGAGGAAGTCCCTTGAAAGAACAAAACTACAGAACTTATATATATATATATATATATATATATATATATATATATGAAGGATTTAAGTGTCGTGGCACGGGGTCGTGCCAAAAACTTACTGGCACGGTGCGTGCCGGGCCGAACCGATGAGTGTCAGTCACAAAATATACATGTGTACCGACACATAATGGCATGAAATATTTAGTTTATTTAGCAATAAAATTTTTTAATTGCTTATTATATATCTTTATCAAATATTTTGAACTTTATTAAGAAAATTACTTAGTAATTTAAAGAAAAAAGGCTTTTGAGCCGTGCCATGGGCACGGGGGCTATATCGTGCCGGTATTTTGTTGGCACGATACGGTACAGTGGATACGACACGTGCCGATGGATACTTAAATCCTTGATATATATATATATATAGAGAGAGAGAGAGAGAGAGTAGAGCTTATATGCTTTTAAAAGCACAAGCCCAACCATGCTTGCGAATTTTTTACCATTGGATTTGCATTGAGATTTGTGCAATTGTACTTTTTCTTTCTCTCTTTAGTTGACTTTACAATTACACAAATCTCAATGCAAATCCAATGGTAAAAAATTCACAAGCATAGTTTGGCTTGTGCTTTTAAAAGTATACAAGCTCTACTCTCTCTCTCTCTCTATCTCTCTCTCTCTATCTCTCTCTCTCTCTCTATATATATATATATATATATATATATCTCTCTCTCTCTCTCTATATATATATCTCTCTCTCTCTCTCTCTCTCTCTCTCGCTCTCTCTCTCTATATATATATATATATATAGAGAGAGAGAGAGAGGAGTAGAGCTTGTATACTTTTAAAAGCACAAGCCAAACTATGCTTGTGAATTTTATATATATATATATATATATATATATATATATATATATATATATATAAAGGATTTAAGTGCCGTGGCACGGGGTCGTGCCGAAAACTTGCCGGCACAGTACGGCACGGTGTGTGCCGAGCCGTGCCGATGAGTGCCGGTCACAAAAAACACATGCGTGCTGACACATAATGGCACGAAATATTTAATTTCTTTAGCAAGAAAATTTTTTAATTGCTTATTATGTATCTTTATCAAATATTTTGAACTTTATTAAGAAAATTACTTAGTAATTTTAAGAAAAAAGTGTTTTGAACTGTGCCATCGGCACGGGAGCTGTATCGTGCCGGTATCTTTTTGGCACGGTACGGCACGGTAGATACGGCCCGTGCCGATGGATACTTCAATCCTTTATATATATATATATATATATATATATATATATATATATATATATATCAAGGATTTAAGTACCGTGGCACGAGGTTGTGCCGAAAACTTGCCGGCACGGTGCGTGCCGAGCCGTGCCGATGAGTGACGGTCACAAAAAATACATACGTGCCGACACATAATGGCATGAAATATTTATTTTCTTTAGTAACAAAATTTTTTAATTACTTGTTATGTATTTTTATCAAATATTTGAATTTTATTGAGAAAATTACTTAGTAAATTTTTAAAAAAGGGTTTTGAATTGTGCCATAGGCACGGAGGCTGTATCGTGCCAGTATCTTGTTGGCACGATACAGCACAGCGGATACGCCCCGCGCCGATGGATACTTAAATCCTTGATATATATATATATATATATATATATATATATATATATATATATATATATATATATATATATATATATATATATATGTGTGTGTGTGTGTGTGTGTGTGTGTGTGTTACAAATTCTACTATTAGGATAATAGGCAAACCCAAATGTAAAAAGACCTATATTTTGTAAATTTTAATTATTAGATTAAGAATCCAATTTTCTAATTTTCTTTCAACTTTTCACCAAGTGGTAGGGCTGACAATATAACTTGCTGTTTGCAAGCCAACTCGTTAATAAATGAGCCGAACACGAACTAGATTTCCAATTCAATATATTTTAACGAGCAAACCCGTGTTCAGCTCGTTCAATAAACGAATGAACATGAGCCGGCCCCAGCTGGCTCGTGTTTGGCACGTTGACAGCAAGGATTTAACTACCCATCGACACGAGCCGTATCCATCGTGTCGTATCATGCCAACAAGGCATCTTCGTGTCGATGGCACAGCTCAGAACCTTCTTTTCTTAAAATTAGTAAGTAATTTTCTCAACCAAGTTCAAAAGATTTGATAAAAATACATAATAAGCAATTAAAATATTTTGTTGCTAAAGAAAATAAATATTTCGTGCCATTATGTGTTAGCACACATGTATTTTTTGTAACCGACAATCATCGGCACCGTCCGGCAAACACCGTGTCGTACCATACCGACAAGTTTTCAGTACGATCCCATAATTTAAGTGTCGTGGCAGGAGATCATGCCGAAAACTTGCCGGCACGATATGGCACGATGCGTGCCGAGCAGTGCCGATGAGTTTCGATCACAAAAATACATGCGTGCCAACACATAATGGCATGAAAAATTTATTTTCTTTAACAACAAATTTTTTTAATTGCTTATTATATATTGTTATCAAATCTTTTGGACATTATTGAGAAAATTACTCAGTAATTTTTTTTTAAAAAAAGAGGGGTTTCAACTGTGCCATCGGCACGAGATATATCATGTCGGTATCTTATAGGCACGATACAACACAGTAGATACGGACCGTGCCAATGGATACTTAAATCATTGACTTACATCCTTGGTTGTCAGCCCTTTTGGCACGATTTTATTTTAGTTTTTTTTTTTTTTGTCCAATAAGACCTTATAATGTTATTTTGAAAGTTTTAAGGTAATAATTATAAATTTTGGCAATATATTAATTTGACCGCGAGCTTGAGCATCCGCATGGAGATCGCCTTGCACCGACTGTAGAGTTTTCACTAACACCAGCCCTCGATCTATTGGCAATAATAGATAACTTACACCTACTAGTTAATAACTAAATAAAGTGGTAACTTTACATGTGAAGTAAAATATAACTATGGCTCATAGAGAAAATTATATTTTTTAAAAAATTTATGAAAATTTGTAAGATCCATCCATATTTCTTCGATGAGAAACCGTATGTAGGGGTGGCAATCCAGCTCGTTGTTCACGAGCCAGCTCGTGTTCGACTCAAAATGAGCTTGAGATCGAATCGCTCGTTTAGTAAACGAGCCGAACACGAGCTGGGGTCAGCTTGCTCGTGTTCGGCTTGATAACAGCTCGAATATATATATATATATATATATATATATATATATATATATATATATATATATATATATATATAAACATATAAACTTTACTATTTAGATTTTAGGCCATCAATTTTTTGTGAATTTTAATTATTAGATTAAAATTTTAATTTTTTAATTTTTTTTCAACTTTACACATAATAGTAGGAATGAAAATCAAACTTGTTGTTCGCGGGCCAGCTCGTGTTCGGCTCATTAATAAACGAACCGAATTTTTTAGCTCGATATTTAAACGAGCCAGCTCGTGTTTGGCTCGTTTATTAAACGAGCCGAACACGAGCCGACCGCAGCTCGCTCGTATTCGGCTCATTGACACCCCTAACCGTATGATGATTAGACTAAATAGAATAGGACCGCAAGTGCGCCGATAGTTCCTTTTCATTTTCAAATTTTTTAAAAAACATTTGTAAAAAAAATTGAAGAAAACTATTTTTTCTAAAAATTTTTAAAAAATGTAAGATCTATTAATGAAAAATTAATAATAAACATATGATGAATAAATTAAGCAAGTTTACGATAAAAATTGATTAACTTTTTAAAAAAAAAAATTGATTTATCTTTATTTTCTGGAATTTTAAAAATTATAAAATACAAATTAGAGAAAATTATTTTTTTTCTTAAAATTTTTATGCAAATTTGCAAGATTCAACAAAGAAAATTACTTTCTCTTAAAGAAAAATTGTGAGATCTATTTATGAAAATTTAACAATAAACCATATGACAAATACATTAAGCAAATTTAAAAATCAATTGCTTCAATTTAGTTTTTGGTTTTATTAAAATTTTAATGTTTCTAAATCCAATAATAGACTTTTCAAAGTCAAAAATATCACAAATCTCATACAAAATGCTAAATCCATCCAAGAAAATTAAAAATCAGTCCATATAATGACTAAATCAAGTGGATCTATTTTTAAATTTTTGTAAATTGTAAATAAAAATTTGCATAATTTCATATTTCTTCACAAAAGGAAATAAGTTAAATATATGCTAAATGTATGGAAAAAAAAAATTTAAGTTGTAATTTTTTGATTTACCTAATAAGTAGATATTCAATTTTGCTATTTCTTTACCTTTTCTTTTAAGATCAAAGAAATCAAAGGAACTTTATAAGTTAAATATATAAATGTATGGAAAAAAATTAGAAGTTGTAATTTTTTGACTTACCTAATAAGTAGATATTTGATTTTGCTATTTCTTTGCCTTTCTTTTAAGATCAAAATAATCAAAGAAAAAAAGGAATTGAAAGAAGAAATTAGAGAAAAAAATAGATAGGAAAAAAATTAGAAGAAGAGATGTGAGAAGAAAGGGAGAGAGAGTGTAGAAGAGAAAAGAAGGTAGAAGTAAAGAGAAGATAAGAGAGAAGGATAAAGGTCTATGCGAAAAACAAAAAAAACAAAAAAAAGAAGTAAAAAATTAAAAATTAAAAAAAGGAAAAGACTGCGTGCGCGATACCCTCTATGTATCGCTCTGTTTCGTGCGATAACCAGGGGGTATCGCAGCACGGGAGGCCCAAGCAGGAGGCCCCCTATACCATTGGGGGCAAGGTACGATACTCCCCGTGCCGTACAGTAGGGAATGATACTTAATTCCTTGGCCTTAATTAATAGGAGTTTCATATGTGCATCTTATATGTTGCCTGTGAATAGACTACTCATTTCTTGTAATTAAAACTGCGTCCTTCTTTATCTTTTAAGAGGCTTAAAATATATATGGTGTGTACCTTGTTTGTATGCAACTATAAATACATAGACATTATTTATAGAACCATTCCATGATCTAGTTCAATATATAGAACAATACGAAAGATTAATCGACATACAATTTACCAAAAGATAACTCCATATTTATGTTGGCTTATAAAAATACCGTAGCATGACATGGAGCTATTTTCGCTGAAAGCCACCAATCCAAGTCCTCCCCAATAGGAGAATGAACAAAACTAGCTTCTAAAGCATTAATCTTTCTCTCACTAACGACACTCTGCAAGAAAATTCCATTTACTTGTAACCATGTAAGAATCAGAAGGGAAAGCATTACAAATATAAGCCAGGAAGAAGAAAATATGTTCATTAAAAAGAAAATAAAATAACCTCAGCAAGAGAACCCTCAGGAGAAGATAAGCCACAGTATTTTAATGACACGTCACAGTGGATGCTTTTGGGATATAGTTTGGTGGAGACATGAAGTTGTTCAAACCTGCCGCACGTAACCTCTATCTGATCTATATTGATCAACCGAGCAGCAGCTTGGCCAATTGATACATCCACCAGGAAATGATTCATATTTTGTGTATCCTTTCCTAGAGAAGTTACATCATCATCTGGTTGGTAGCTTAACAATTTATTGATTGCTTGCCATTCTTCCTTAGTCAGTTTTTCCTCCTCAGCCAATCGCACTTCTGTTGAATTACTTTGCACAGAGGCCTCTCCAGAGGTGCTCCTATAGAAACCAAGAAAAAGGTATAAATACAAGATAACTGCTTCCTCATTCTGATGAATGTAAAATCAAAATTATAAAACATATACAAAAAGCACTAACGTAAAACACGAGAAACGCATAAACAGTAAACTAGATAGTTATCCTACAGACCATCCAAAGGACCACCAGCTTCTCTTTGAGGTACTCTTCCTCTGCGATGCTTCCTTCAATTTTACGAACTCAACCTTTGCATGTGCTAGCAACCTGCATAATACAAATCATGGCCCAAAGGGCAGTTAATAAGTCAAAAACAACAAGGGATTTTATGTCCAAGTTTACACTTTAATATAAGATAACAGTGAGATATTAACGAGGCCCACCTCCAAAGCAATATAACTTTGGAATCAAGATTTCTCTCAATCTGCCTGATCTCAGAAACATCAGCACACGATGGCTGTTGCAGTGAATTTGCGTATAGTTGAACATAACGACGACGGAGCTGACAAAGATTCTTAATTCTTTCCCATGAGAAAAAGTAGCTGAACAGAAAATAGAAACTTCAAATAAGTTGAATACTTTATATACCCGATAACTCAACAAAACAATCTGACAATACTGAGAAGCTCAAACAATATCAGGAAATAACCGGTGCAAAAAAAGGCAAAATTACACTTCTTTAACCAAAGCAACATCTAAAGCTGATTTGCAAAGTAAAAGGAAAAAATCTTTATTTCCAAACAAATGGAAGCAAACAGTCCTTAATAGTTACCACTTATGCGGAACCATACCATAATTTCTTTTGCTGCAAGCCAGCCAGCATGGCATACCGCCACCATGCACGAGGATTTTCTAAAGCAGGTACCACAGGTCTTAAGTGAGATACATCAACACGTGTCTTATATTTCGAAAATTCTTCTAAGAGCTTTATACCATCATAGTACTGAGCCTGATATAAGTAAGAGCGGACATAAGTTTTCTGCTGCAATAATTAATAAACAGGACAAGTCTAATAAAACCTTGAAGAATTTAAATATTAAAATGTAAAGGACCTCTGTGACAGTTAAAGAAACATCACTAAGAATGAGTGAAGCTTTCTCGAAAGGAATTTCAGGGTCTTCTCTTTCTTGCCTTCCAAGACGATGGTACTTAAGAATTCCATTTATAGGCGAAACCAAGTATTTGCGATCTCTTGCCCAAAGTGAAGTTCCATGCACTGAGTTTTCACCAATCCCATCTTCAAATATCTAAAAACAGCACTTTGTCACCTAATAACATGGATATGAACAATAACAGAAAATTCTCATATGGAAATTCAATAAATAAGCTAACCTCACTCCACTCTGTAGGACTCAAATCTTCCCACTTCTTATCAAGTTTCCATGGATTGTTGTCAGAATCATGATAGATAGCTAATCTCTGCAGTTGCAAGAACTAAAACACGGGGAAAAAAAACATGAATTAGAATAGATCGCTTTGGAACAAAACATGCTGGTAAAAGGAGAAACTTGGAGGAATAGGGTAGATGAGCTGTAAATGAGTTGACATAAGCAGAAATAAAGGAACAGAAACATTTAGCAAACTCTTTTTTGACAAAAGCAGCGAAACAAACAGCAGATGAGTTATAGAAACAACAATTAGATTCATATAAATTAAAGATTAATTAACAACTAATAAAACTTGCATAAACTATTTATAAGACATGAAATAAAGGTTTAAACAAATAATAATGATCTCATCAACTAATTTTTGAAGACTAACATAAGTTACTCATAAGCTGCCAAGTAATATATCCACAACTATAATAATGATGATCATCTCATAAACTTAAGAAGTGATTAGGGCTAGCCATTGAAATCCTATCATGCGATATCCTGCAAAAAATGGTTAATAGAAACAAGTAGATATAGATGATTTTCTGAAAACAAAAACAAATGAACAGTTGCAATATACTGAATTTCAGTGTACCATACTAAACTTTGGCCAAAATGGGCAAAGTACAGATAAAATAGGGTAAGATGTTATTTGAAAGAATTTAGAAGAGTTTTGGATGAGTATCAAAACTTGACACAGCAGATGGAGTTCAAAACCTTCAGGTTTTGAGGAACTCGAGCTGGGGTACCGGTACTTGTGTGGAGTGCCAGAACTCCAAGGGTGAGAACAGTGCCTAGAACTCTCAGGTTTTGAGAAACTTTTGGGGAGTACCAATACTCCAAATGAACAAACGAAACACCACTGTGCCGGCCTGAAATTGCATAGTGTTGTGATTTCATTTGGTAGAGTCTTCTTAAAATTGTGTAAGTCTATAAGAAAACCCTACATCCCCATTACTGCCTCCACTCTCTTCTCCACTACGAAACATACACTCTCTCTCCAACTTTAATCTCCCTCTCGCTCTCTAGCATCAACTCACTCCAACAAAGGGATCTTGAGCAAGATCAAGCTTGGAAAGAGCTTCTTGAGGAAGGTTCAAGCTTCTAAACCAAGAGGAGGCCATCTCAGCAAGTGACTAAAGTGAGTTTTTTATTTTATGTATTAAGTTAGGATATTTGTTAAGCAAGAGAAAATTGAATTTTGTTGTGAATCTTCATGAGATCTATATTAGGAATTTTAAGAAATGGTGATTTCTTGAGAAGTTCTCTAATGAATAGTGATTTTGGGGAGAAAATTGGGAAAATCTAAACCCTAGGATTTTGATTCAAATTGACTCATGAAAACCTCTATTGTAGGGTCGTGTAGCGGCCTAGACAACATAGATTGACTTTATGATGAGCTTTCTTCGACTACGGTGCGATTTTTCAAGAATTTAGTGCGATTGGCCCTCGAAATTGGACGATTCATTGGTGAACGTCTAGAACTCGATTCCCTCGAGTATTACCTGCAGACCAAGGTGGGTTATGCCTTCCGAAGCGGTCGGATATCTCCCTGTCTAAATTTTCCCATTTGGGTTCTTGTATGCAAGAGTTGGCTATATGTTCCAGGGTCCAATGTGATTTTTCCATTCTTACTTGACATGAATGCATTTTATAGTTACTAGTTGGACAACTCATTTTTTATAGCTCATGATTTGCATGCATAAGTGGAGAATAACACTATTGTTACTTGGTAACCGTAAAACTTGATGACTAGTAGTTGAAACTATTTATGGATAAAACTTGATTCGCCACCAGATGATAGATTAACATAGTTGTCACCCATGGACAACACATGGACTTGTAACCTGTACATCTAGTATGACTAGAAAATGATGATAATGACAACTATGCACATTGGGACATTAGTATATGTAGCATAGCATATATATTGTCGTAGTTGCATTTCTCCTCGAGACAAGCATGTTAGGGATTGGTAGATCTTTCCAATTGTCACTCTGGTATGGTAGTGAGTTCTCTTGTGTAAGAGAACGTGATAAAGCTCACGAAAGTCTATCAAAGCCTGTGGAGAGTGCAACTCCACAAGCCATGTATTCCAGAGGTGTCACAATAAAAGGGTGGTAGGGTGCAATAGCGACTCCCCTTCGGTGGTAGGGCACGGAAGCGACTCCCCAACAGACGGCTGTAGTGGGTGGTAAGGCGCACAACTCCCTACAAGGCATGAAAGCGCTAGTAGAGCTGAACCGTAAGATTGGCCACTTATGAATGGGTCAAGGACCAAAGAGATAAAGTAGGTATTCGATACATATAGGAAACAAGTTGAACATACTGGGTGTGGATCATTATATTTTTCTTCGAGGCATAATAGTAGTTCTTGTTATTACTGTTCATGTGTTACCTGTTGTCATTTAGGCTACGTTTGGTTCAGGTATAAACTAAAACTATTTATTTCAAATATAGGTATAAGTTCAAAAACAAGCAGGAACAAACCCAATTTTGCGTTAAGATGAAAATTAAGTTGTTCCCGAAAATAAGAAAAATAACGTTTAGATAGTTAGATTGAAATAGTGAAAATAAGAGTAATTTTAATTTTTAAATAATAATATTTTATCTAATTAATTAACATAAAAATATTAATTAAATAATAATTTAACTTATTTAATTAACTATTGTTAAATAGCTCTAAATATTAATTGATAAAATAATTAACAATAATGAGTATTGTTAATAAATAATTTAATTAACTACAAATAATTTAATAAATTAATTAGTTAATTATTTAATAGTTAGATAATTAGTTAATAAAATAATTAGATTAGTCAAAATATTAGATTAATTGAATAGTTAATATAATAATTAAAATTATATTACTTTAATTAAGTTTATTCTCAAGTAGGAACAAGCTTGTTCCACGAAAAAGGCTGGAACAGTAGTTCCAACCTTATACCTACATGTTCTAGGAAGACGAGAACTGTTGTTCCCATCCATAACCAAACTTGTTTGGGGAACAAGGCTGGAACAAGGCCTTGTTCCCCAACCAAACGGTACCTTATAGTTTCTTTATCGTTTGGTTAACTATATATGCAATGTTTAGAGCTAGTGAGAAAGTCGCCATTTTCAGCTGTCGTACCTATTGGGAACTATTTGTAGTTTTCACCTCATGTTTTACAAATCCAACCACAACCAGAATGGTACAGGAGCAAGGCAAGGGCATCGCTTACTAGATAGCCGACTACCCTCATATAGCTAGTGTAGCCTGTAAAGAAAGAACCAGATAGTTGTATTTTGGGGAACAAATGTATATGTAGTTCATTTTGGCAAAGGGGACAAAATGTAATGTAAAGGTTTCATTTTGAGATAATAAATGCACATGATGTATATTGATAGAAACATGTAATCATTCTGGTAAATGATGTATGAAGTAAGGTTGTAAAAATTCAATGTAGCAGTTAGCTTTACTTTTATGCTCTTGTGATGCCTACCATATGCCGCAACTCTTATCTATGTATTATTCCTATGCGGATGAAATGTACAGGTTTTGTGAACACTTCGTGTGCACAAGGGAAACTCTGTCCTTGTGGCAAATCTGGGCACGTTCCTATGGAGCTTCCGCTAGGGACCCCGGGGCATGACAGAAGTGGACAAAGTCAACTGACTGAAATCTATGGAATGAAAGCAAGCTAGTTTAAAAGATACAACGACGGTCTTTGCCACTTGATGTCTCATTGATCCAGTAAAGTGTTGAATTAAAATTAGCTTAATTCAGATGTAAACTGGACATAGAAAAGCAGGAAAGGTTCCAAAGGCTGTAGGATGCAAGAATTGGGTCAATGTGCTAGGGGATCACTGACATCACCATAACAAGACAAATATCTCCAACCAACTTATTGAGTAGAATTACTAAATTAATTACAATAATAAGAGTATGAATTCTTGGGAAATGATATGATCTAGATCTGAATTACTAAATCAATGACTTAATTGTTGGGAAGTGATATGATCTATGTTAGGAAAATGTAAGACTCAAAACAGAACAACAACATAGATTACTACACTAGCATAATAGGCATAATAAAAGCTAAAAAACTAAGTTGAACTTTCTTTTTCCGACATATGCACAGTTACTATAAGAATAGATTTGCTAAATGAACATATGTTTGACAACATCTGTAATACCCGAGTTGCAAAAAACTATACTGGACTTTGACCAAATTAGGCAAAGTACAGTAAGGAGTGGTTTTGGCAAGGTCCGAGTGGTGTTCCAACGGTTTCGAAATGATTAGAAGAGAGTTTGGACTCCAAGGAGCAAAAATAAGAAAATTTAGAAAATTCCAAAGTTGAGTCAAGTTGCTCTCGGGGATCGGTCTCTCCCTTGAGAGACCAGAGACCGGTCTGTGACTGGTGGGTCCGGACTCCATTGAGAAGGACCAAACCATCCCTGCGAGACAGCACGGGCAAAACCTTCGAGGACCGGTCTGTCTCTGCATTCCCAGCAAGGTGAACGTTCAAGGACCGGTTCACCTCCCACAGACCGATCCACCTGAACCCGATTCGCCCACAGAGAGGTTGGTTAAGGCTGTGATTTAGGCACCGTTTTTACGAGTTCGTGGCCTTCTCTGACACACACGCACACCTATCTCTTTCTCTCTTTCACTCTCCCTCACATTCTGTTCTCTTTCTCTCTCTAGAATCTCTATCCTATCTAGGTATTTGAGGAAAAAAGCTTGGGAAAAGCTTGGAGAAGAAGAAGAGGAAGCTCGGGAGGAAAAAGAAGCTCGGCTTGCTCGGAGGTAAAAGTGAGATTTGTGGATTTTAGGTTAGGGTTTTACTAAAATCCTTTAAAATTGAGATGATTGTGAACACAACAAGATTCTAAACTAGATTCTTGCAAGAATCATGGATATTTTTGGGTTTATTTCAAAGATATGTGTTTATAAGGTTTTAAAGAGGGATTTTGAATTTTTAGGGTTTTGATCTAAATTGATCTTGCAAATCCCTAATTGAAGGTTATAGAAGCGCGCCTAACACGTTTAATTTGATAGGCGATGGAGTTTTGACGATCGATTTGAAGAAATAGGCCGAAATCGTTGATTTTGCATTCGTTACCCCCAAAACATATAGAGAAGTTGGAACTCAAATTGCTTGGGTTCACCAACGTTTAGCATCAAAACGTTTCCAAAATGGACAGATGTCCTTCTATATCTAAGTTCTTCTAGTAGATCGTATATTAGTATTTAAATATTTGATGCACGTAGGGTTGGTGTTGTGCATATGATCGCAATTCCCAGCATACTTCCAATTCCGGATTGAGTGGTATGAGTCGATGATCCAAAATCTAGAACGCATGAGGATTGGGTCATTCGAAAGACAAGAACCCTAGTAATGCGTTAAAAGGCTAGTATTGGGACTTAGAAAATATGTGAGAAAACTAAACAGAACCTAGTGACAACAACATAGATTGAGTGGCATCACATTTATATAGAGGGTTAGCTATGTTGATAGCGTATAGAGTGTTGAGGGTTAGCTAAACAGAATAAGTTAGACACTAGGGACTTGCAGATCCTCAGTTAGTGTCGTTGTAATTTGGTGAGTTCTCTGAATTGGAGGACGAGATCATACTCACATAGTCTGCCCGGCTTGTGGGGGTCGCTCCTCCACAAGCAGTATACTCCGGAATGTCACAACATGAGTTATAATAATTACCTTCCCATCAGACAATGAGCGATTGAGTTATAGGAATTATCTTTCCACTTGGCTTTGAGATATGAGTCGAGGCTCGATGTGTCAAGCCATTGATTAAGTTATGAGATAAAGTGATTGTATTGAGCATTGTACTTGATGCATACTGTCAAGGCATATTAGTAGTGTTTCTTTTTATATACATAGTATAGATGTTTATTGCTTTCTTATTCATTCTCTACCTATACCTTGTTTAGACCTAGTAGGAAAGACGTCCAGGTCGACGGCCGAACCCACTGGGAATTTCTTTTAGTTCTCACCCCTTGTTTTGCAGAGCCCTCACCGAACACCCTAGCACATGATCGCAGCAAGGGCATAGCGCCCTAGATAGTAACCTCGAGTTTAGGTCACCTTGTATAGAGTATATGAGCATTTATTTTTGGAGTGAACTTTGTAGAGGTTTATTTTGAGACATGTAAATATAAAATTGTATAAAAATTTGTAAGATAAATGTATGTAAAAAGTTAAATGCTTAGTTAAATTTGATTTTCTCGCTCAAAGATATCTTCTCTATATAATGTTGTATGATTGTATTTCTCGTTGAAATTCATACACTGACTTTGTGTACGTCTAGGGTAGACAGAAAAAACTATGTCCGTTTGGCGGGTATGTGCACGTGCCCAAAACCGACCAAATAAGCAGTCTCGAGGCATGACAACATCAATATCTCAATCAACGAAACAGTTGTTTTAAATAATGGCCGTTATGCTCGCCATAGCGGCCGCTAAAGTGGATTAACTACATTACCGCTACACCATAATGTTTAGAGAGCAAGGAATAAAGTGTCGTGGCATGGGGGCGTGTCGTTGTCCTCCTGGCACGGTACGGCACGGGCACGCTTGCGTGCCAACACAGGACACGCTTGCGTGCCGATGGATATGCATGACCTTCCAGTGGCAGGCTAGCACGTTTTTTTTAAAAAAAAAATATTCCCAATAAGCTTTTATAATGCTATTTTGAAAGGTTTTGTTAAATAATTATAAATATTGACTATATATAGCTATTTTTAAATTGAAGAAAAGTATTTTTTTCAAAAATTTTAGAAAATTTGTGAGAATTGCGTAACTTTTAAAATTAGTTTGATTTTATCTTTTTTCTCTTGAAATATAAAAAAATATAATATAGAAAATTAGAGAAATATTTTTTCTCAAAATTTTAATGTATATTTGCGAGATTGAAGCATATTAATTTGACGAGAGACCGCTAGATATTTAGATTAACCATAATAGGACCGTAATTGCTTTGATAACTTTTTTCATTTAAATTTTTTAAAAATATTTATTAAATATTTGAAGGAAAATATTTTTTAAAAAATATTAGATCTATTCATAAAAACTTAGCAATAAATTATATAATAAATAAATTAAACAAATTTAAATATTAATTAATTTAATTTATCTTTTAATTTTATCAGGATTTTCAATTTTTAAATTCAAAGATAAAATTTTCAAAGTTAAAAATATTTTTATCACAAATCTCATCTAAAATACTAGATCTATCTAAAATAATTAAAATTTTAACTATATAATAATTAAATCAATTATATTTATTTTCAACTTTTTATAAAATACAAATAAAAAAATTACCTAATTTTATATTTCTTAAAAAAAAAACTTTACAAATTAAAAATATTTAAAGAAAAAATAATCACGTAGGAAATATAAAGGCAAATCCCAAAAAAATAATTGGATCGAAGATATAAGGACCTACCAAAAAAAAATCATTAAAAAAAATAATAATAACAACGGATGAGAGGTACAAAAGCCCACGCAAAAAAAAAAAAAAAAAAAAAAAAAAAAAAAAAAAAAAAAAAAAAATCACAACAAAAAAAAATCAAAACTAACTGTGAGAGAGAGAAAAAAAAAACAACCGTAACAAAAAAATCAAAACTAACTGTGTGTGTGTGTGAGAGAGAGAAAGATTTGCACCCAAAATAAAAACAAAAAGAAAAAAAAAAAAAAAGATGCCGCGATACCCTCGCGGGGTATCGCGAGGTCTCGCGCGATACCCGCGAGGGTATCGTGGCACGCGGGGTGCCTTGGCACCCCCTTGTACCGTGCCCCAAATGGGGGCACGGTACATGCCGCTCCTTGCCGTTCGGCACGGGGCGGCACTTTATTCGTAGTTAGAGAGTGATTTAGCGGAGTGGGTTCATAGCGACCGCTTTAACGGCACTAGGCCCTTTAAAGCGGCGGCTATAAAGCGGGGTCGAAGCTGACACTATGGGCCCAAAAGCTTGAAAATTGAAATACGTCAAAAGTTCTTATTGGTTCAGGTTTTGAAGTTAAATAAAATGATCAAAACTCTGTAAATAAATTACAGTTTTTCAAGTTTTTTGTTCTTTTGTTTTGTTGAGTCATAAAATTTTGTAGTTAATCGTATAGATAATGGCCCTAAATATGTATAGGCATGCAATACTAAAAAAAGGTAATGGTTAGTTGTCTTTTCTTCAAAATGATATAAAATTTTTATAAAGAATATAGATATATTAAATAGTTTTTTGTGTATCCCACTATCGGTTTGTAGCGCCCGCTATGGTACCCGCTATTCGCTTTCCAGTATGTGAACTCCCAAACGCTATGTACCCGCTATTCGCTACTTATAACCTTGGAAGTAATTGAAACACATGATGCACAACTCGTTCGATGAAAAGTGAAACAACTCTCAATATAATTATCATTATGTCAAATGCAACCAAACACATAGCTACAAAAACGAGAAGTACGACAAGCTCATTCTTTCACAAGCTGGGGAATTGAAAAACATGTATCCTAAGCGAAGTATCCTAGCTAATACAAACATACTCAACAAAACTAAGTATCCTAGCTAATACAAACATACTCAACAAAACTAGGGGAAATTGCATAATTTGCTCCAACATAATCCTCCCTTCCTTATGAAGTTCAAGCCTTAAATGTCATAAAATAAAGTGAAAAGTAAATGTTTACGGTAGGTAGTCAAACAACAAAACTTTGTTTATTGAGAATAAGGACAGCAGAATAAGGCCTGACTCAAGTGGGAAGTACTAATCTACAAGTGCACAGCAGAAAAAGCTTCAAAGCAGGCTTGAAGGGCTTATTGTAAGCTCCCCTCCATTTCACCTAGTCCTAACATGCACAAATCTTAATAACCAGGTGATCACAATTAACGGACTCAGCTAAATAGGCGATTTTTTTTCAAGGTTGTAAATAGCGGATAGCGGGTACATAAAATTTGGGGGGTATCAAAGCTGATAGCAAATAGCGAGCGTCATAGCGGCCGCTACGAACCCATGGCAGAATTTATAATGAATAATTTAAATGCTTATATTCTTAACTACATATATATTTAAAATGACATCAACAACCTATTAGTTCCAAATATAAAAGTATAACACCTTTTACTTCTCTACATTTATATTTCAAGTAGTGTTTCTACTTGTTTTAGTGATCCTTCATAGCCACGGTGATCCTTAATGGCCACTGATAAACTTGTGTTGTTGTTATAGTGCTTTTCTCCCCACATGAATAAAATCATAATTTTCTAATTCGTTTCTTATAAGAAATATAATTGAATAGCTCCTCCAATACCTACTAAATACTTTATTTCTTCTATTAGAATATTTTTTAAAAATTTTAGTGATTTTAGGAATTAACTGACCAATTGAATCTTTAAAAAATTGAGATATAAACTGCATCTTCTTTTTATCCCGCTATAGCAGCCGCCATAACGGCTGCTATGATCCCAGTTCACTATATTTTGTTTTCTATAGTATAGCGTAGTGTTTACCCATTAAAACCGCTATAGCGGCTGTTATTTAGAACATTTTTTATTTCTAGCTAAATTCTGGTAATTTGAATCACTAGAGGAATTCTATCATGTCCACGGCACATAGTTTGACTTCAAGCAACTTTAATTGCCTATATTAGGCACTTGTGCGTTCACCTTATCAACCACAAAAAATTGGCTTAGCCAAATTCAAAATCAATAAGGTAAAAAATAACTAAATAAATTTCCTCAAGATGACTTCAGAGAAAGTAATGGCATCAAACTCTTTTTTTTTTGTGAGAAGACTAACAATTTTACTTTTCTGATGACTAAATTTTCTAAACTCTTAAAGGACCTACAGGGCTCAAAAACAAGAGAGAATAAGAAAGGAAGAAGAGACAAAGTATTGAGAAAGATAAGAAACTTATTGACTATTTGATACAAGAATACACCAAGACTTCAGCCTCCAAACATCTAAATAAGTATATTATAACGTCTCTGATTTTCTGTGGGGTTTTGGATCAACTATCCATTCTGGAATAATATGGTAGGAAATTAAAAACAGGCAAACTAAAAGTCTGGAGCCAGCCTGACTTCTTTTCACTCTGATCTGATTTAAGGTAAAAACAGAGTTCTTAGTTTACCATTTCAACGAATTCGAAATGGTCTCAAACAGCGATCGAAGTAAAGGCTACTTGAAACAGCCTAAATCGGAATCAAAGATTCGCTGAGTTCAAAAATGAGGCAGACCTGCTTGCATAGTCTACATGACAAAGGTGCAAGTTGAAAATGCACTTTGGTCAAGGTGGCTTATGCATGAAGGGTATATATCACCATAAAGTACAGCTAGGCTTTGATTTTTGGCAAATGCAATAGGGTGTCAAAGACAAAGTTGTCAAGAACATAATCAACCCTTTGAGGACATAATATTACTAATCTTTGCTATCCATCAACTTACCTCCATAAAAACATAAAATATGCAAATGTAAAATATGCAAATGCCCTATATTAAACAATTTACAGCCATTCGTCTCTGGCACGGAAAAAAAAAAAGAAGAAATCAAGCTAGAAAATGAAGATAAAATAGAAATATGAATTCCAGTACAAAGGAATGATGCAAGACTAAAATATAACAAAGGAATGTGCTATGCCTCTTGACTCCCACATGACAAAAAACATGTAAGAAACTTAAAGTTTTCTAACTTTCACAACTCAACGAACATCAAAAAAATGCCAAAGATCTTATTAACTAGAGAGTAAGATATATTCAGCTGATTCTAACCTTACGCAGCCTATCTAGGGCTACGCTCGTATCAAATGTTTCATTGCCATCCTCATCCATTGTAACAGCAGCAAGCTTTGATAAAGTGGCACCCAAGCTAAATGGATGTCCAGGATTACTGAAAAGTGATAGGCCATGTAAAAGAATCAAAAGGCAAGAAGTGCAGCATAAACGCATGTGTTATATCAATATACAAAGAATAGACATTCAAGAGCAGTAACCAACACACCTAACAGAATCCTCATATCTTATATGTACATTACTGATAGTGACCTTCAAGTTTCCAATTATTGTGGCAATCAGAGAGCCCAACCACGTAGTTCCACCAGGCACCTACCATGAGAATATTCTCGTTAAATTCACACACGTATCTCTAGTTATAATGACTGGGAAGAACACCAAAATAAAAGATGTCAAATGCATGACAAAAAGATCCGCAAGGCATCTACTATAAAGCTTAGTAATTGACACACCCATTAATAAAATAGTAATACAAGTCAAATTCCCCACGATCTTGCCATATTTATTTTTTATTTCATACTAGTATGCTGGTGTGCTGGCAGCATCATTACTCCTGACAAATATATGGTTGTAGAGCAAAACTAATGGAAAACATTTAAGAGAAAAGCTTTATTATATTATGCATGTCCCAAGAAACATAAATCAAATCTCTGTATTACATAAACTTTATTAGCCAGCATGTGTCCTGTTTTCAGAAAGTACGAGTTCCTTGAAAAATGAACCGTACTCATCATTACACGTGGAATTCTGAGAAAGTAGAATCAAACAGATCAAATTTACATTTTGCAAAGATCTCAAAAAGCAAGGAACTATACAGGAAAGAAATGATTAACTAGTTGAAAAGCGAAAAACATACTCCAGCTTTCAAGTTTCTAGTTGTTGCTTCAAGGGTTGCTGCCTCAGCCTCCTGTAAGCATGATCAACAATAACATAATAGAGTTCGCAAAATTTGATGCGCATAAACTGTAAATAGTTTAAAGAATAGCCATTTAAATAATGCAAAGGAAGGAGCCAAATATTAAGAATCAATATGCAATAGGCCAGAAGAACACAAACACTCCCAAAGCATGAAAACAAATAGAAATCTTAATTTGATATCATAAAAAAAAAAGAGGTAACCTTGGTTCAATCATTACTTAGTTAGAAATAAGAGACAAATAAATAGTCTCATAAAGCTATATAGATGTAATAGTAAAAATCAAAGATGCTGAGGGCGATCACTAAGTCAATACAATTGCAAACAAAGGCTTAAACACAACATAAATATAACAAATAACATGGTTAGTTTTTAATTTGCCATGTACAACTGATAAAATTTAAGTAAATAGTTGTTTAATTAGTGAATCAGCGAATATTTATACCTCAATCTGCTGAAGTTTAGCTTCAAAAAGTTTTTTTCTATCTTCCTCCTGAAAAGGTACAAGAGAAAATCAATATATAAGTTAGCATGGTAGTATTTCTTTTAATTTATTATGATAACCATCTTCTTAATGCATAAACAATTGAGACGCATTACCTTGAGAGCTTGCCCATTTGGAGAAGGATGTGCAAGAACAAACACGCGATCAATAAGAACAACCACTGGTTCTTTCCCGAGGCTTTTCCAAGGAACCTAATTGCAAAATTGGAGATTTATAAGTCGAACCAATTAAAGCATATGGAAGTAAAAAGAATCGAAACAAAAAAGAAGGAAAAAAACAAAACATATACCTTCGTAAATTATATCTACATATGAAAATAAATAATGCCAACAAACCTAAACATGCAACAGTGAGTTAGATAGTGAATCTTGGGACCATGAATAAAGAGTTGCACAGCACAGTATAGGATCAGAAGGATAAACAAAAGTCAAAAGACTTCGCTACAAATATCGCCTTGAACAATCTCTTCAACGAAGAACACAGAGATCAAATGCAGCTTACAAGTTTGATTTAGCCTCATGCTCACAATTGCTCTTGCTCTCGTGACACACCTTACAATTGAAAAGAAACCCTCCCTGAGAACCTCTAAATTTTCTCCAAAAATATATACTCAATTTATTGTGTGGAAAACAGTCATCATGCAGTCAATGCCCATCATCATCCCCTAGGCACCCCCATCCACAAAGATATGTCTCACTATTAAAAGAACGCATTAAAGAATTCCATATTCAAGCCATTAATGCAGGTCAAATAAGTTGCATAGATGATAGCAGGTATCAAGTATGTGAAGTGGCAAGCCGGCCAACATGTTAATTTAAATGGTAACGACCAAAAATAAAATTTTGACTATTTATTTAACCCTTTTCATATCCTAAATTGAAATAGCTGTCCTTTCTTCTTCCTCATCGCTACCCCCCTTGTTCGAAGGCCACCGCCTCTTCTTCCTGTTCACCATCACTTACAATCAAGGATTTAAGTATCTATCGGCACGGGCCGTATCTACCGTGCCGTACCGTGCCAACAAGATACCGGCACGATACAACTCCCGTGCCGATGGCACAGTTCAAAATCCTTTTTTCTTAAAATTACTAAATAATTTTCTTAATAAAGTTCAAAATATTTAATAAAGATACATAATAAGCAATTAAAAGATTTTGTTGCTAAAGAAATTAAATATACAATGCCATTATGTGTCGGCACGCATGTATTTTTTGTGACCGGCACTCATCGGCACGGCTCGGCACATACTGTGCCGTACCGTACCGGCAAGTTTTCGGCACGACCCCGTGTCACGGCACTTAAATCCTTGCTTACAATATCAAATCACAATCAGCTGTCCTTGAAAATCACTAACTTCAAAAATTTGCCACTCCAACACGATCAAAACTGCTGCTTCTCAGCAGCATGTTTGCCGTACCAACAAGTTGACAGTTGTGCAGTGTTAGACTGTGTGACACCCCAATAGTTTGTCATACCAACAAGTTGACAATTGTGCAGTGTTAGACTACGTGACTAATAGTCCAGCATCGGATAATGTGCAAAAGTAAGAGGCTCTTATATGTGGCTAGCACATTAGTGTTAATAACTAAGCTTAAGAATTTTCAGTTGGTGGTTTAAGCCCAACAAATTATTAATGCTAGTGGGTTGGGTCGTTATAGTTTATCCCATGCCGAGGTCTAGTTCCCAACACGTATGCCACTAACATTTAAAACTTGGTATCTAAGACTCCTTCACATACTAAAATTACAAAATAAATAGTAAAGAATAGTATTTTCATATACAAAATCCCTATACCCAAACCAATTAAAAGACTATCGATCCTTTAAATTGTCCACATAAGTATGTCTCTAATGTTAACTATGGACCAGATAGTAAACAGGCTGATCAAGCAACTGAACTAAAGGTTATCCACAAATTTTGTCACACTTGTTCCGGGCCAACTCTGCCTACCAATCAGCTTTGGTAGTGCTGAGTATTTCTAGTAACCAGTCTTTGACCCTGGTCTATTTGCTTCCAATCAATATCAAGCAATAGTAAATCATATCAAGTGACACCACAAGCAACTCTCCAACATATATAATGTATTAATCACATTCTACTGTTTCATCCAAGGTTCGAAGTGTCGTGGCACGGGGGCGTGCCGCTCGCCGCCTGGCACGGTACGGTACCGGTACGCTTGCGTACCGACACGTGGCACGCTTGCGTGCCGATGGATAAGCATGACTACCTAGTGGCAGTGTGGCACGCTCTGGCACGTTTTTTTTTTATTTTTTTTTTGTTCCCAATAAGCTCTTATAATATTGTTTTAAAATGTTTAGTCAAAAAATTATGAATATTGGCTATATATAGCTTACTATACTCACCAATTAACATGTTGATATTTTTTTATATATATAAAGTACAATGGAGTTTTTTTTCAAAATAACCAAGGATTTAAGTGTCGTGGCACAGGGTCGTGCCGAAAACTTACCGGCATGGTACGGCACGGTGCGTGCCGAGCCGTGCCGGTCACAAAAAATACATGCGTGCCGACACATAATGGCATGAAATATTTAATTTCTTTAGCAACAAAATTTTTTAATTGCTTATTATGTATCTTTATCAAATATTTTGAACTTTATTAAGAAAGTTACTTAGTAATTTTAAGAAAAAAGGGTTTTGAACTGTGTCATCGGCACGGGAGCTGTATCGTGCCGGTATCTTGTTGGCACGGTACGGCAGGGTAGATACGGCCCGTGCCGATGGATACTTAAAACCTTGAAAATAACCTTTTAAAATTTTATAATTTGCGAAATAATCTTATCAAAATTTTATTTGTAAAACTAACCCTATTTTTGCCATATCAGCTTGCCTATCAGCGCCACATATAGAAGGCTCACCGTCTTCTAAAGACGGTGGACCGCCTTTAGCTATAATTTTCATGATTAAGTTAATTTCAAACAAAATTACAGAGAGATACGTAAATAAAATGGAAATGTGGGTACGAGTCAGATTTTTAAGAGATTTAGGTTGTTATTGTAGAAAGATAAGATAAAATAAGAATGTGGGTACCGATTAAAATTTTAAAATATTTAGATTGTTATTATTTATTAACTAATATAAGAAAGAAAAAAGATAAAAAATATTTTTAATCATAAAACCTAAATCTTTAAAAGATTTAGATTGCTATAGTTAGTAAATAATAACAACTTAAATCTTTTAAAAATTTGATTTATAACCACATTCTCATTTTATCTTATCTCTTTACTTTTTATATTAGTTAGTAAATAATAATAATCTAAATCTCTTAAAGATACTCACATTTACTAACAACCTAAATTAGTTAGTGAACAAAATAATCTAAATCTCTTAAAGATTAAAAAAAATAAATAAATAAAAAAAAATGTACCGTACAATATGTGATTTTTTAAAAAAATAATAAAAGAAAATACTCTACGCATGTGATTAAAAAAAAAAAAAAAAAAAAAAAGGCCGTGCCGCTCAGCACGGCACGCGATACCCCTGTTGGGTATCGCTATGTCTCGAGCGATACCCACTGGGGGGTGCGATACCCCTCCTGTACCGTGCCCCCATTTGAGGGGTACGGTACGTGCCGCCCGTGCCGCTACGGCACGGGCGGCACTTTAAACCCTGGTTTCATCTTATTTTTTGTTCATCATATAATTTCATTTTATCTTCGAACCCCCCAAAAGGCAATAAAATTATACATGTTTCTGTGCATGTCATAGAAAACCATCACATGCCATCATACACAAAGAATAGAATGACGTGTGACTTGCTATGGAGCTGACATGCCAATGCAGGAGGACAATGAGCATAGACCTTTAGGGAACAAAATGTTGAAAAACCATATTAGTGTATGTATGTCTAAAGGTGTCCATATCTACATTAAGGATTGGAAGAGTGATGAAAGGACCTAAGATAATAAAAATACAAGCCAAAAATTAGGAAAGCATGCAAAGGTACACAGTATGACCTACCAAAGCAAGCCCAGATGGTTAGGGCTTGTTTGTTTCACCATAAGTGGAGAGGGGGGAAGTGGTTTTGGCGGAAGTGGATCACTTCCGCTGTTTGGTCCACCGTAATATTACTATAGTCGAAGGTCCACTTTATCTAAAACACCAAAATTGACTTCGTCCCACCATTGGGCGAAGTCAATTCGTTGAAGCAGAGTGAAGGAGAAAAAAATAATAAAATATTTACGGAGGAACTTAATTACAGTAATGCTAGTTATATTTCATCCAAATATATTTAATTGTGGTAGTAATTAATTTTTTATTTAGATTGCATGTTTAAAATATGATGAAGTTTGGTTAGTTAAGTTTTAATATATCTTTTATTTAATTTGCACGTGTAAAATGCGATGAAAATTAATTAGTTAAATGTTAATCATTCTTTAATTCAGGATTTTATTTGTTACATTATTATAATATCTATACAAAAAAATTAATATAATTATTTCACATTTTATTTTATAATTGCATAAAAATGTAATTGTATAATTTTTTATTTATTATATTATAATTTATTATTTATTAAGTTACAAAAGAGATAATAATGTTATGTGGGAGGTAAGTTTACCAGCGGTGTGGGGATTAAATAATTTTCGGTGAAACAAACAGAGGAAGTGGAGAACTGCACTTTTCACGTAATTCACTTCCTGGCAAATAAACAGCAGAACTGGCAGAACTTCACTTCCACAGCCATCAAAACATACAGTAGAAGTGAAGTAGTTTTCACCCGAAATCTAGTTCAACCCAAAGTCTACTTCAACCCCAAATCTACTTAGGTCGAAACAAACAGGCCCTTCGTGTATTGTTGGCTACTAGCACTAACTAAAAAGAAATAGCCCTTTGCATTGAAAGATGGCACAACCAATATCAAGAAGCAACTAATCTAATAATAATTCTTGCATAGTTCCAATGATTTAGGCCTAATAGCAATAATTAAAGTACCTTTAGAGTTATGGTACCAACAAACCCAGCTTTGACGATGACAGGAAGCCTAAGAGAGTTTAGTGCTTCAGCCTTCAACTTCAAATCTTTGAGAATAACATCACCTTTAACAGACCAAAGCAAACGTCAACCATAAATAATAGATTGTGCTCAATAATCTGCATTAAGTTACAGAAAATTTTCACTGGACCAAAATTTAAGAGCATCAACAACTATTGAATGTGGTTTACATCACCTAGTAACTTTTGAAACAAGACATGAAAGTTTTAGTAGACTGAGATTCCTACCCGTATTAGTTCGTCTCTTCAAATGAAGAAAGAGAATTCATACACAACAAGTATATGTTAATTCAAGGCAATGAATACAAATCTGAACATCACAATCAGTAAAGTACATGCATTCCTAACCAAGTGGTGTACGGACTATGGAAACTTTACATAAATTTAGATCACACTAAATTTATATTTTCCAAATTTTAAAAAATATAAACTGCAAAATTAGTAAAAATTATCTTTTTCTTAAAAATTTCATGTTTGCAAGATTCATCCAAATTGATTCAAAGAGGGACCATATGATGACTAGAATAACTAGAATAGGATACCAATTGCTCCGATAATTTCCTTTATTTTCATTTTTTTTTTTAATATTTACTCAAAAATTTAAAAAGCATTTTTTAAAATTTTTACAAAAAATTATAAGATCTATCCATGAAAATTTGATAGTAACCATATCACGAATAAATTAAGCACAATTAAACATCAATCGCTTCAATTTTTTATTTATTAGATTTTAACAAGTGTAAATCTAACCTTGGGTGTAATTGTTCTTGTTGAAATTTTCGTGAAAAAGTCCAAGATGACAAGATCAATCCAGAAAAGTTTAAAAATTTTAAAAATACGATAACTTGATCACGTGAAATAGGACGTGAATTACATATTCTTTTATTTTTAAAATTTTAAAAATACGAATTAAAAATTACATAAAATTATTATTTTGTCAAATTTTTTTGAAAAAAATGCGAGTTTCATCTACAAAAATTGAGGTAAAAACAGCGCGATGACAACATTAATAGAATGATACATCTATCCAATAAAATTAAAAAGCGGGCCATATAATGACTAGATCAAGTGAATCTATTTTCAAATTTTTTAAACTAAAAATAGAAATTTACAAAAATTCATATTTCTTCAAAAAAAAGAGCTCTATAAGTTACAAATATTTAAAATCTAAATAAAAAGTTTTTATTATAATTTTTTTGACTTACCAAATAAGTAAAACTAAGATTTAGGTATTTCTTCACCTTTCCTTCTAAAATAGAAGTTATAAAAGCGGCAAAAGAAGGGATAGAAAGAAGAAAATACAGAAAAAAAATATGAGAAGACAAGGAAGGAAAAGAAATATGAGAAGAGAAGAAAGAGGACAGAAGAGAAGAAGAAAAGATAAAAGCATCTGCAGGAGGGGAGTTTAAATAGAAATAAAAATACAACAGGACCAAAACCAAAAACAAAGAAAAAAGATTCTGCTGCAAAAGAAAAAGAAATAAAAGAAAAGAGAAAAGGCTCAGCTGCGTGCCCATGAACAGGCACGCAGTGAGGGGGAGGGACGCAGGGGGTAAAGTAAAAAAAAAAACAAAACAGCTGACGCATGCCACGACACCGGGGGCGACCCAGGCAAGTCCTTGGTACTGTGCCCCTAAATTAGGGCAACGCAACGGCACGCCCCATGCCATACAGTACGGGGCGGCACTTTAAACCTTGGTTTAAAGAATACACAGTTAAATGAATCAAAGATAACATCAAATAAGTGCTAAGCTGTGTGTAGTCGCACCAATAGAATTGAACTTGTGGATCAAGACTCAGATATTTACAAGTTAACATTCCTATCATTCTACAAGTCAATCACAAGATAGCAAATTATCCAGAATCACTGAAGAGCTCGGCTCTTCACATCCATTGTCATAAACCGTGGAATGAATGTCATGAATACAAAACATTAACATGTAGAAATTAGAAAGGAAAAAAAAAAAACTGACTATGATACAATTTTGGCACGAAAAATAGTGTACGAAGCTAAATAAACATTCAATGCAGACTCGATATAAACATACATTACATATAAAATGTTAAATATTACAAAAAGAAATAATTTGATGCATCAAATGCATCTAATTTAAAAATCGTTATACAGATTTCATTATACTTGCAGCCTTGTATACAGGCAGTTAAACATGCATATAAATAGAGAGCACAAAAATAACATGTTTATATATTCTTCAAAAGATCACAAACCTTTCCAAACGCTTATTCTAAGAGCTTCAACTGAAAGCCCCTCAACATATTCACCCAAATATTTCCGGAGCAAATATAAAACCTGTCATAAGAGACAGAAATCCATCATGATTTCAAAACAAAAGATCAGCACACAAAGATTGAGCATATAAAGTAGCTGAAGCATTCAGAAATAGAAAGTATAACTAGGGCATATTAAGGATTTAAGTGCCGTGGCACGGGGTCATGCCGAAAATTTGCTGGCACGGTATGACAAGATGTGTGCTGGATCATGTTGATGTGTGCTGGTCATGAAAAATACATGTGTGCATATGAAATATTTACTTTCTTTAGCAACAAAATATTTTAATTATTTATTATGTATCTTTATCAAATATTTTGAACTTTATAAAGAAAATTACTCACTAAATTAAAAAAAAAAAAAAAAAAAAAAAAAAAGAGTTTTAAGTTGAGTCATCTGCACGGGGGATGTATCATGCCGATATCTTATTGGACGATACAACAAGATAGATACGGCCTGTACCGATGGATACTTAAATCCTTAGAGCATATAAATTTGAAACCAAGATAAATTTCCAACTAAGTTTTCTTGAAGGACATTGCAACTCAATTCAAACCGCTTCTTTCAATTGCAGTCTTTGAATCACAAAACGACATTAAACATCTAACTTAGAAAAAAATTCTCTTTCATGTGACAAATTCAGGTGCAAGAAAGAGGTCAACAATGCATTCTTTAAAGTAATTCTAGAGAATATTGGGAAGTATCAAAACTGAATATCATATAGCTTAAAGGGCCCAGTTAAAGATTTTCAACTACCTAATCTTCGATGCACCCAAGTTAGAACCATATATATTTACTAAATGTACTAGTTGAGTGTAAGTGCAAATGCACGTCACAATTATTTTAATAGCAATCTCAAATCAACATAAATTTGTGCATGATTTTTATCCAAAAATTATTAATAAAATTTTAAATTCACATGTTATACTCTATTAAAAAATATCTATCATATCCTAACTCAAATTCCAATGATTGTTGTCGACCCTAATTATATAATTCTACCTTTTTTAATATATATTTAATATTTTTTAAATTCTGACGAAACAAAATTTTAAGTACGTGTTTTAAATTAAAAGTACCGAAATTTTTATTCACATTTAATTCAAAATTTAAAATTTAATTTTGATCCACTTTACTTAAAAGTTTTTAATTGTAAATTCAAATGTGATATCGAAAATAAAATTTCATTCATGATTTAAACTCAAATTAATTTAAAAATAAATTTTAAACTCAAATTAGTTTAAACTTAAATAAAAAAAAATTCGGGCAAAAAGTGGGTTTGTCAACATACCAAAATTCAAAATAGGTGCTTTTATATATAGTATAGATATAGATATAGATATAGAACCAAAATTTTAGCATGTGTTTTAAGCTAAAAGTACCAAAATTTTAATTCACATTTGATTTAAAATTTAATTTTGATCCACTTTACTTAAAAAATTTTAATTGTTAAATCAAATTTGATTACAATTTAAACTCAATTTTAAATTTTAATTTTAAAATTTATAAATTCACATTTAAATCACATAATTAAATTTCAACTCTGAATTTAAAATAAAATAAAATTTAAAAATCAAATAAGATTAAAAATTTAAATATATTCGAAATTAAATTAAAATTTGATGATTGATTGTAATCAATAAAAAGTTAATACAATAACTAAATATTAGTAGATAATATTCAGATAATCTGAAAATACTCATCTAAAAGGAAAAGATATAGAATGATATAAAAATATTTAATAAAAAAATAAAAGATTATCAGTTAGAGAAAAAAAAATTTAAAACTTGTTTCATTACGTTATTTGTTTTGCGTAAGAAAAAATTGGACCGAAATTTTTTTCCCGCCAAAAAGAGGGGTCTGTCAAGAGACCCAAATTCAAAATACATGCTTTTATATATAGCATAGAAAGATATAGATATAGATTTTCAAATTTTGACAAATCAAAATTTAAGTATGCGTTTTAGAATTAGGCTATTAATAGCACCAAGTCATTGGTGCTATTGAGTTTTCGGCCCTTGGATGAAGGAATGTGCGGTTAGGATAATAGTGGTACCCTAGGATTTAGTAGATAGTTGATAGAATAGTATGATCTAAGGGATGAAAATGGTAAAAAGGTAGATATAACGGTGAAAAATTTGGTAGCACCAAGTACTTGGAGCTATTGATAGTATTGTAACCAGACTGTGTTTTAAACTAAAAGTATCGAAATTTTAATTCACATTTAATTAAAAATTTAAAATTTAATTTGATCCACTTTACTTAAAAGTTTTTAATTGTTATTTCAAATTTGATATCCAAAATGAAATTTAATTCATAATTTAAAATCAATTTTTAATTTTAATTTAAAATTTTATAAAGTAAAATTCAAATCGTATAATTAAATTTCAACTCTAAATTAAAAAAATTAAATATATTTAAAATTAAATTAAAATTTGATGGTTGATTATAATCAATAAAAAGTTAATATAACAACTAAATATTAGTAGATAGTATTAAGATAATCTGAAAATATTCCTAATGTAATATTTTCATAAATATTTCATTCATTTATTTTACTTAATTATAAACGTTATCATTATCAACACAAAACCAAGAAGTCAAAAAAGGCAAAAAGAGAGAAAAAGCTAGCCATCCATTTAGTTGGTTATATGGTACCAACAAGTGTTAAATGGTCAAAGTAGGTTCTGAAAAAATTGATTCCGAAACTAAGCCGCCAAGGAATTCTGTTTCAATCTGAAAATAACAAAACGTTAGACAAGCACTAGATTCCCTGTAAACGGATTTTATAAAACCACTCTAAATAAGCTATTAAATCTGTTTTCTTAAACAGGATCATTTGATCATCTTCAAATTGGATAATCGGGTTAAAGAAGCCTACACCCTTGATGGCATCCAACACGCTAATCTACCAGCTGATATATTCTTCATCTCTTAAAAGCCTATGAAGCCAAAGAATATTTCGATAAGACTATTTTCAAGTTACTTCCTACTTAAAAATATTTTGATGATTCATTGTTTTATTCCAAAAAAAGTATAACCATGAAAAATTTTCTTTTCAAAAGTCATGGGTTTGATTATACTGTTGGAAGTCAAACTTGTGTCAAGTGTGCTAAGCTGCCTAGTCAACACTTAGCACAGCACTAACTTATTGGCACGTAGCCAGGGGAGTACCTTGCATCTTACCCTTATAGTTATAGCCCAATATATTAGCAAGTTCAACATGAACTTTTTCTCAAACAGGGCATTTACTTTTACTGACTGACTAAGTTGCTGCTTGCTACAAGTAACCCTCACGTCTGTTGACCACTGATAGAGTGACATAAATGCCATGTAGACACAGCCTAGCTAGAATTGCCCTTACACAAAGCCAAATTTATGTTAAAGTGAAACATAAGCAAAGCATGGGGCTAGAGTCTACACGTGTCTGACCAACAAATTAATGCTTAATAATACCAGGTCCGACATGGGGGGCATGTACTACGAATAACGTAATGAAGCTCAAGGTTTGAAAAGAACCTTAAACTTATTTTAAATTAAATAAATGATAAAAAAAAAAAAAAAAAAAAAAAAAAAAAAAAAAAAAGAGAGAGAAATAATGAGCTTGGCCAATCTAGATCTACAGATATGGGGGGAGAGAGAGAAGGAGAGTACTAGCCAATCTAGGCCAAAGAGAGGAGAGGGTGCAGAGGACACTAGTCAATCCAGGCCAAGAGAGGAGAGGGAGAGAAGACAAAGGTAAAGCCTTATTACCGAAAATTTATTTCATTCGAGATCTGAATATGTTATCTATGGTGGGGCTTATATATAAGATCAAAAATCTAAATAAACCATTAAAATAAGGGATTCTATCTAATCCTTAAACAACCATCATTTCAAATTTAGATAATAAACAAATCACTCAAAAGAAAAGAAATTTTCTCTTATTCTTAACCAACTATTATTAAACATGTAGAAACTAATCCCACTAAATATGGAGTTTACAATTTCCTCAAATAATAATTAAAATAAATTTATTTTATTTTATTTTATTTTCGTTTATGGACTTCATCACTACATTCCTAGTTTATAACACAGTCACGCCATGATAAGTCAATCCATAATTAGGATACTGCCAACACCATTGAATTACTATGAACAATATGTAGAGCTTGCTAGAGAACAACTAGGTCTGAACAAATGGCTTCTAAATCTTTTAATATGAATTTAACTAGTTTTCTATTAGCAAGTTCAAAAAATCTTCACAAAAAATCACCGTGGAAGCAGTATATTATTCCTCTAAAACACCTAAAGAAACTTAAAAAATTTATTCCACAAATCACATATGGTATTGACCTACTCTCTCATTCATCGAGCTCTATTGACTTAAGAAGAACATAGACATGGAAATACTGTGCAGTATATCACTAGATAGCGGTTTGAAACTTGCACCCATGAAATATAAATATATGTATATGTATGTGGTGACACTATCAAGTTAAAAGCAATGTCGATACATTTATGTTGAAGATCCATAGTTTCATACATGATTTAAGACTATTTGAAATAGCTAGAAACAAAAAAACATGACTTTAGGAGCACTCTTACCTCAAGATCAAGCGGTCCCAAAATTATTAGATATAAGGAACTTGTAAAGTTAACGGTTTAGACCAATACAAATTAGTTGATACCTTTGTTAGACAGATTTGGCAAATGTCTCCAATTTTCATCCAAGGTCCTGTACTGCTGTACTAACTGTGAATTCGAAATTTAATTTGATGTTTTGAATTTCTTTATTCGAAATTCGAATTATCAGGGGGGGGGGGGGGGGGGGGGTTTCCTGAAGATTTGGCTAATACGAGCTATCGGGATCCAAACGCGAAGAAGTAAAATCACCACTTGATCGGTCTCGTCAAGATGAATGACGCGATGTCGTCCGTTTTCATGTTTGACGAGCCAAAATCATCAAAAAGCGTGCCAAATTGTGGTTTTCACTGAAGATGTAACTAATGTGGCTTATCGAGACCTAAATGCGACGAACCAAAATCGTTACTTGATAGGTTTCGTCGAACCGCTCGTGGTGTCGTCCGTTTTTATGTTCGACAAACTGAAGGTCTCGAAAAGCGTTAAAAACAGTATTTTTCAGTGTAATTTTGCAAGAATGCTAATATTTTATGCTTTAAATTTCACCAAAATCCTTGGAGAGGGGCTTTTCTGTATTTTTCATCTACAGTGAGGGACCTAGCCATAAATTCTAAACTTTGAGGGGCTTAATAGCATCTTTTGTATGCTATTATATTGTGATCTCTAGGGTTCCCTCTTGGAAACCCTAGCCGCCCCACATTTGGTAACAACATCCACCCCCTCACCTCCTCTCCTTTCTTCCCCGAGCCTCGCAGCCGCAGGCCACCGCCCATCATTGCCGAAGAAGAGAGGAAAAACTAACCTCTTCTCTTGATCTCGGATTGGGTGGAAGAAGCAACCAATCATAACCATCTTGCACCCTGACCCTTCTGAGACTTCCATCTCTCTATGGAGATCGACCCCGAGGAGTCTAACCACCAGGCTCCGCCGCTCGACGCCATAAAAAGGAGAATATCTATCTTCTTCTTCTTCTCGGCTAGAGGTGAGTTGAGTCTCTCCCTCTCTTGATTTTCCTGCACCAAGACACCAATCAGGGTCTTTCTGATCTCTTGAGGATCCTCCTGGTGCAACCGCATCGCCTAAGGCTCTTCGGTTAACCGACGGGAACAAGGGAGCCGCCGAAACCCTAGAGTTGGCCAGAGTTTGTCAAGCGCCGCCTCTGGTGACCCGATCAGACATCCAAGTTGCTGGGCTTTCTCTGTAGACCCACAGGAGACCATCCACCAACTTTCAAGCCCTCTCGTTCAGGGTTGAAACCGCAAAGAGAAACCCTAGGTTTCTTGCTGTTGGACTTGGCCGAGCTCCGCCTTACGCCGCCGTCGTTGCTTCCCGACGCCAGCCAACCATCAGGTTAGCTTCCCCTCATCAAGATCATCATCCTAGTGCCCTCACATGGGTCTTTAAACCGTCGGGTCACTTTCCTCTCCATCTTTGCTTTAGGTGAACCCGAGTTTCACCTCTCCGGCCATCCACCACATGTGGCTGCCAAAGCTGGGTGCTGGTGGATGCATGGCACCCCCCGGACCTCCTAGTGTTGTTGCTTGCCCCTGGTTCCCTTCAGAGCCTGGGCTATGTGATTTTGCCCTTGCCCGAGCCCAACCACTCTAATCTTTGGCCGAGGTTGCTCTGCTCCAATTACTGTTCCAGCGACCCCTCGACTAAGGCAAGGTGAGCCTCTTAACCACTTTGACCTTCTGAGCATGATGCTCACTTCATTTTCCTATATGGTTGAGTGGATAGGTCAAAAGAGCAACCTAGGTCTTTAATGTATAGTGCAACTTGAGCCATTGCTATCCTCGAGCTTTGTGCCACCTCAAAATAGCAAGCACGAACTTCTATAAGTCGAGGGCCCTCTACTAGTGCCCTCGGATCAGCCTGAAAGTCCTCGAATTGTTGTAACAAGTCATAACTTCACAAATTTGGAGCTTTTATGTAATTTCTCGCTAACCTAGGGGTCTAAATGCAATTGTGACATCATGGGCCGTCTTGGGCAGCGTGTACGTGATCTATGAACTTTTCGTTCGAGGTCGGATGCCTTTCGTTGAGCGAGAATCTGATTACGAAGCGTAAATCGACAAAATTGCCGGTTTATCGTCGATTTGGCGGAAATCACAAAAATCGAGGAAATTAAGTGGCCAGTGGTGAATACCAGGTGTCCCTGGCTATTCCTGTCACTGTCCTGGCTGGCCCAGTGAGTTTAGTTTGTGTCGGTGACTTCCGAAATCGAAAACGGCATTACCGGAAGTGAACTTCGATGTTTATGGCACCATTTGGACTTAGGGTTGCACCCAGTGGATTGTTACTGTCCGAACGTCTTAAGTAAAGCGTTACGAGACAGCACGTCAAGTTTCATTAAATTCAGAAGCCGTAGGCATTAATCGGACCATAATTGGTCGATCGGCGGATTACCAGAAATTCCGACAAATCCCGAGTTTTAACTTAAGTCAGCGATTTAATCTATTGGTACATTGTGAATCAGTAGTTTGGGTACGAGAGAGTTCATTATTGACATTTAGTTATGATTCAGGCTCGAGCACCCAAGAGCCTTCCCGCCAGCTGAGCAGCGAATTTCAGGACCGCCTGAACCGAGGTGGATACTCCAATCTGGGCATTGTCATAATGTAACCTGATTAGGTACCGTAGTCCATTGGACCCTTTGGTTATCTTGCAAGCCCTTCTTCAGTTTTTACTTTTCGCATTGTGTTTTATCTTTACTTATGTACCACATGCCATGCTATTCAGTGCAGTTGACGCTCAGTATTATTGTGATAGATATCTCCTATTGCTACTATTGTCACTAGACTTAGTTTACTATGCATGCTAGAGCAGGATGATATGATGGTCATTATGGCATTTGTTGACACCATGAGTTATTCTGGATCCCTTTTTGGGAGGCCTCGGCTATTCGCCGTATTCCGATCTATCGACCACGAGATTGAGCATCGATATTGAGATTGACATGCACCAGCTGTACATATTCACGTTACACCAATGGGATGATCCCCCATAATGGTGTTTTTTACCGATAGGTTCAGAGCCAGACCGACTACCCCAATAGCACTCATCCATAAACCGGTTACTGGTACAAATAACATAAAGAAATGTAACCAACGTTTATTGGAAAAAGCAACCCCAAAGATTTGGGACCAAAAGCGGTTAGCAGTGACCATTGAATAAGTCTCTTCGGCTTGAGTTGGGTTAAAAGCACGGAATGTATTTGCACCGTCACCATCTTCGAATAAAGTGTTTTCCACGGTAGCACCATGAATAGCGCATAGCAGAGCTGAGAGTGGTTTGTTCGACCCGTGAGCCCTTTCCTTTGGTTGCGCCTGTAGGACCGGGTGATATTAAGCCTTTTTTAATAGTCAATAGGTGTGAGGTACATGTCAGATGTGGTTTGGCATTAGCCTAAGGTCCTCGTGACCAACAGTGGCACATGATTGGATATTTTTGCTTATTCATATGTTGACGCATGATATAGTTACTGCTTTCATATCAGTTATTCAGTTCCGTTTTCATATCAGCTTTACAGTTGTTGCTTTCATACCCGCATTTATTATTGCTTTCATACTGCTTTACTGCCTTTCGATTATAGTATACTAGTAGGTACGACTTGCTCGTCTCCGGCTCGCTGTACCCACTGAGATACATTCAGTTGTGTCTCACACCCTTTGGTGACCCCTTTTTCAGGTCTGTCGAGTGATGAGCAGTCGGGACGTTGATGAGAAGTTTCCGCGCTAGTACTATCCCGAGATTGCCAACTTTATCTAGATTATTTTCAGTACACAGTTTTATGATCATGACTCTCTCTGATTATTTATGCAGTTATCTGGATATTCGTATGTATGAATTAATTATGGATCATGCTTTTGGATTATTAGTTGTGGATTATGTTTTAGTGGGTTTAATATCATGTTGGTAAACTCTGATTGCAAATGATGGTATCTATTACTTGCCTAGCCGTGCATGTATAGGGGAGGCTCCGTCCGTTTGGATCGGAAATTCCTTATGTGCGTGGCGTATCTGGTTGTGTTCTGGGTTTATGTTTCCAACTCTGATTTTAAAAAAAAAAAATTAGAACGCTTTTAAAAACCCAGGACGTGACAACTACTAACCAGAAGCTTATTCAATTTTCAATATTTACTTTTATCCCCACTTGATTCATAGGTAAAGAGCTCCGAGAATTGTGAATTTTTATTTCTAGACATTTCAAATGTTCTAGATCACATCTAGTGAAACAGATTTTTTAAAAAAATGCTTCAACATTGATTTTGGCTCAACAATGATAGCATTAAAATACTATCAATGGTAACCCAGCCTTAATCTTCATATACGTATATTGTGTATGGGCCGTATAAGTAGGAAACTATGGTATTTCTGCTGAACACTTGACTATTATTTGCACTATTCGAGCAAACCAACCAAACACTTATCTAGTTATTCCCCAAAAATTGTGCAATTTAGAATAGAATGCATTTGACTTTATTCGTATTCAGACAATTTCCAAATAGTTAAAAGATACAATGTTCCTGTGAAGTATTGGCAGTGTATCGACTAAGTATCAGAAGAGTTTTTTTCAAATTTTTAAATTCCAGATGCCCATACAAAGGACGTGAAACATATCGGGCAATCATTTGAGCTAGTATCATTATTTAATGCATTCGACACTGACACACCAAGTAAAATGAAGTACCCATGCATCATAGCATAATACACATAGAAGAGCAACTCACAACTCACAAGCATGGAAATTTGTTGATCCTAACATGATATACCTATACCTGTATGACATGATATTATTAGAATGATAGAATCAGTAGTCTAAAATTTGTCTCGCAAAGCACCAGTTGCAGTATCCAGCGATCGTTGTTTATGACAGCAAAATCATGTATTAAAGCATCACTACACCACTCTATAACAACTAATATGATCCTCAACACTCCCAATATTCAATTGAAACATTCATTTACACAAGAGAGATAATACCTATCGATAAGTAAAAATTGGGAACCTCAATCCAACAAAGATTGGCACTAAAACCGACTCCTATATTAGCTCATACGACATTCCGATAAGCCAAAAAGGAGAAAAAAATTGCAGCTCAAGATGCGAAAACATTCCTACATCTTCTCATAAGGACAAAAAATGCATTTCATCACCCACCAGATATTATGTAGCAGAATCCAACAACTATTAGCACTAAAACCTACTTCTATGCAGCTTATACAACATGAAAAAGCACAAAAAAACGCAGAAAAAGCGCTGATCAAAGAAGCGAAAACCATCCAACTTCTTATCCCTTCATCAATAAATATTTGGAAAATTAGGAGGAAAAAAAAAACCAAAAAAAAGGAACAAGGGAGAGGAATCGTACATGAGCCTCGAACATCGCTACGCCGAGCAGGATCGACTGGAAAAGGATCTGAATCCGCGTCGAAGCTTCCCCTCCTCCGCGGGCGCGCCGATCCGAGCAAGAGGCGATACGATCGATCGGTTTAAGGAGAGCCGAGGAGGTTCGAAGTGGGGCGGAACCCGATCGCCATGGGAGAGGCTCGAGGAAAGAAGGGGCGGAGGGCGAAGAAGACCCAGAGGGGAACCGCTGAGGAGGGAGGGAGAGAGAGAGAGAGAGAGGTGACGTGGACGCCACGGTCCCACATTTAATAACCGAGAAACGATAAATTAATAAATGTCGCCTGCACCCGGAGCACGCGACGGTCCCACGTTTGATAGTGACCGGCTGGCTAGCTGAGGCGGTTCGGTTGCTCCGAAGATCACGCAAAATTATTTTTTTAAAAAAATTTATAAAAAATATATATTTTTTTATTGGCCAATTTGCATAGAAACTTTTATTAATTTTGAGATTTTATAAAAATATGTTATTATCTTATATTTTATATATTTAATTAGAATTTTTAAAAAACTAATTAAAATATTCTTCTTCCTTTTTCTTTTTCTTTCTTTTCTCTCGCACTCTCCTGCACTGTCTCTATGACGGTAACGAGGACGGTGTCGCCTTCTCTTCCTTGACTTCATTTCTTTGCCGGCTATTATGCTTGTAAAATGACTAAAAAATTAGTGCTTGTAAGGTTTTTACCTTTAGATTTATTTCTTTAACTAATTTCATCTTTTGGATCATGCTATTTTACCTATCACCCACTAAACTCAAAAAGTCCATTATTATCCTAACTGTATATCTCTTCATCCAAATATTAAAAACCTACAAACACCAATAAATTAGTATTTTTAAAAGCAGCTCAATTTTATATATATATATATATATATATATATATATATATATATATATATATAGAGAGAGAGAGAGAGAGAGAGAGAGAGAGAGAGGGTAGAGCTTATATTTTTTCAAAAGTATAAGCCCAACTATACTCAAATTTTTTTACTATTGAATTTGCATTGAAATTTGTGTTATTGCACTTTTTCTTTTCCTCTTTTTAGTTGACTTTACAATAGTACGAATCTCAATATCAATCCAATGATAAAAAAAGCACAAACATAATTGGACTTGTGCTTTTGAAAATACATAAGCCTTACTATATATATATAGTCCGATGAGAATACTTGGATGAAAGAATGTGCGGTTGGAATTACAGTGGTCCCCTAAAATTTTTACTATTTAACCAACCATCCACTAAACCCTAGGGGACCACTATCATCCTAACCGCATATTCCTTAATCCAAAAACTAAAAAATTGGTAGCACCAATGACTAGTGCTATCAATATAGTATTCCAGCCTAGTTCTTCATATATATATATATATATATATAGAGAGAGAGAGAGAGAGTCCGGCTACTATACTATCGATAACACCAAGCATTTCAACCCTTAGATTAACATCTTTAATCATTTTCACCCGTTAGATTTTGCTATTTTCCCAACCACCCATTAAACCTAAGTGACCTACTATCATCTAAACCACATATTTTTTAATTTAAGGGTTAAAAACTTAATAGCACACATGGTGCTATTAATAGCATTCCAATAAAATACTGACACGGTACATCTCCCATACCGATGGCATATTTCAAAATATTTTTTTCTTTAAATTACTAAAAAAATTTCTAAATAAAATTTAAAATATTTAATAAAAAATACATAATAAACAATCAAAAAATATTATTGTTAAAGAAAATAAATATTTCATGCCATTATGTGTAGGCACATATGTATTTTTTGTGACCGGCAATCATCGGCACGACTCGGCACGATGCCGTCAAGATTTCGGCATGATCTCATACCATGACATTTAAATCTTTGACATATATATATATATATATTATATATATATATATATATAGAGAGAGAGAGAGAGAGAGAGAGAGAGAGAGAGAGAGTGTGTGTGTGTGTGTGTGTATGTGTGTGTCTGTATCCGACTACTTTGCTTGTATAAGCACCAAACAATTGGTGCTCATAAGTTTTCTACCGTTAGATCTACCACTTTGACTAATTTCATCCATTAGATCATTCTATTCCATCAACCACTCACTTAACCCACGAGGCTACTATCATCCTAACCACACATTTTTTTATCTAAGAACTAAAATAAATCAATAATTTGATACTTTTAAAAACATAGGAGCTCAATTATTTATATCTATACTATATATAAAAGCAAATAGAAAATGACATACGAAATTTAAAAGGAATAAAATAATATGCCATAAAATATCTACATAGAAAAACTAAGTTTCATATTTTATTTTTTATTTTTTTATTTATTAAATATTTATATATTATTTTATATTTTTTTCTATATTTTTAAATTATCTCAAACAAAGAAATAATCCGAAACAAATCAAATTTTAAAAATAAATTACAAATCAAAAGAATCAAAATAAATCAAATATAACAAAATTAAAAAATAAATTAATTTAAATTTATATTCATGTCACAAATAAATATTCAAACCAGCAATCAAATTTAGAAAAAATAAAATTTATAAAAAATTTAAAAAAATCGAATTTTAAAAAAGAATAAAAAATATGCCATAAAATATCTATATAGAAAAACTAAGTTTCACACTCTATTTTTTATTTTTTTATTTATTAAATATGTATATATTATTTTATATATTTTCTATATTTTTAAATTATCTCAAACTAACGGGTATTTTTTTATTATCTTTTCTATTTTTTAAAATTATCTCAAACAAACTGATTTTTTTTATTATTTTTGTACAGCAAAAAAAAAATTATTTTGATCGTTTGGTGAAAAAACAAATCAAATTTAGAAAGAATCAAATTTATAAAAAAAAATTAAATTTTTTTAAAAAATAAAATAATATGCAAAAAAATATCTACGTGGAAAAACTAAATTCCACATTCTATTTTTTATTTTTTTATTTATAAATATTTTCAAATTTATATTTTTTTTGCTGTAAAGGAAATATTTTAAAATTTTGCATCCACTTTTTTTTTCTCTAGCTGATATTTTTTAATTATTTATTTATAAAAAATAAAAAATTTAAATTTTTAAAAAATAGAAAAATATGCTAAAAAATATTCACGTAGAAAAGCTAAGTTTCACATTCTATTTTTTATTTTTTTATTTATTAGTATTTCAAATTTTTTATTTTTTTGGCGGCAAAAGAAATATTTTCAAATTTTTGCATTTACTTATATTTTTTAATTATTTATTAAATTTGTATATATCATTATATATAATTTATATCTTTATCTCAAAATGAGTTTGCAGGATCAACACTCGAATCCTTCTTTATTTTCAAATGTGCAATGAAGCCAACGAAATTAATATATCAAAACGACTACGAATCTCATTTTAAGGTTTGACTTTTATTTTATTTGAGACCGAAATTTTCGCCACCTAAGGAGGTGATACGTAGCGTACACCATCGGCTGTGGACATCAGCCGATAGAGGAATAAGTCAACAGAGAGGGACCCGTGTCTTATACAAGACCGACCTCGGTTGCGTGAGAGTGCGACGCGTGAAGCACGCCATCGGCTAGAGGTGCCAGCCGATAGAAGAAACGGCCAATGAGGGGTATCGGTTCATCCAGAGAACTGACCTCGGCCGAAAGCAAATATCAGACTGCCTTAGTCGAACGGTGGAAAGGCGAAGTCAGGATCAACTCTCTGCAGAAGGAAAGACCCTGAAAGGAAAGAATATGATATTTGGACGTGAATCTAGTAACTGACTCTGGAACGGCAAGTGGCGCCCAGTATTGAAAGCACCGAAGATCACGCTTCGGCATGTCGATTAGGGGATGAATATGAAGGGAAAGCTGCTATTATCCTATTAAGAAGAACCAACTCAAAATGAAGTGGTTGAAGAAATTGTGATGATTTCCCTTAGATCACGCTGATTACTAAAATCAGCGGTTATACACATAGTTCGTAAATGTATAAATAAGCGAACCATCGAAGAAAAATGGGTCATGCAACCTCATGAGCCAGTGATCACTCCTGCTTTTTCATATCTTTCATATCTGCATTTACTGCTTTCCTTTCATACTTGCATTTACCGTATTTTCTATGAGTAGACTTACTTGTAATCGGTTCTCAGTTACTCCTGTAACCCCACTCCAAGCAATACAAATCTTTAATCGGCTCCTTAGTTGTGTCAAATCCTCGTTTCCCCAATCTCGGTTTGGCTACTCTAGGTCGAACTCTATTTTCTTCACAACCCCAGTTAACTAATCTAAGTCGAACTCGTCCGAGAGTTGATTGAGAAGAACGCGGCCAAGCGGATCCCTCCTCGGCCCGATCGCTTGATCCACTGGCACACGGCGCATCACACTCAGAGGGTCATCCCCACAGACCGATCGGTTCCGACAACTTTTCGACTCAACAATCTTCTTGGCACGCCCGGTGGGACGCTCAGGTAACTCTTACCATTCCTACGATAAAGATGTCGAATGACAATAACCTAAATCTCAGGAATAGAGTCGTTTCCGGACCCTCAGAGAGCGACCGGTCTAATAGCACTAGACACGCGGATGGCCCGCCATCGACGTTATCGGTGTTTTCCGAGACCATGCAGCGGAAGGTCGGCACCACCGGAGCATTGATCCATTGTTTAGTAACATTGTTAGAATTATTCAGGCATATGGCCCGAATAATGAGATCTCTCGAGAGAATACAGATGTCTCTCGAAAGAAGTGGCCAGGTGCAGGGTACCCGCCTGGACTCAGCATCGGCGACGACGGCAGCATAACCGCAAGGAATCATGCAGTCAATGGAAGTGGTTGAGGATTTCCCGATAACTTCCCCAAATCACGCCGATAGTTTAAATCGACGCCTAATAACTTGGTTTGGGATGCGTATAAATACCTAAACAATCGAAGAGATAGGGGTCTGACAACCTCATAAGCCCGGCACCACCCCAGCTTCTTTATTTTATCTAGGAGTAGGTTAACTTAACTATTCCTTCTCCTTTTTTACTGCTTTCTTAGGAATATGATTAATTGTAATCCTTCTATCCCTTTTCTCCCACTTGTATCCCCTTCTTCTTTATCAATATAGAGTGTAAACCGACCATTCGGCCATGTCTTTATCCTTATATTAAGAGTGTAAACCGGTTTAGCCGTATCTTTATTATTATTTTTTTCTTTAGAGTGTAAATCTGCCAATAAGCCATGCCTTTATTAGTGATTCTTTGTGCTTTCAACGTTGCAATCGACTCATCAATCGTACATTTATCTACACCCGGTTCAGCTATCCTAAGTCGAAACCGGCGATCCCTCTGTACCTCCGTAAACCCGCTCAGCTGTTCTCAATTGAGCGGTCGTGAGAAGTTACCAGAGGAGAACCCAGCCAAGCGGATCCTCCTCGGCCCGATCGCTTGATTGTTGGCACGCGGCACACTTCGACACCTCTGGAGGGTCACCCAGAAGGGGCCGATCGTGCGTAAGCCACATTTTGGCCCCGACACCTGAATACTTTTAGATTACTTCAATCCTATCTACCGACAATTAACAAGCAAATTTAAACTTAATTTTAAATATATATTTAAATTTTAATCATATTTGATTTAAATTTTTATTTCATCTTAAATTCAAAGTTAAAATTTAATTATACCTTAAATATTTTTATATACTCTTCAAATTCTGATGAATTCTAAATTTAAGTCAGTATTTTAAACTAAAACTATCAAAATTTAAATTCACATTTATTTCATATTTTAAAATTTAATTTTGATCCACTATAATTAAAAATTTTAATTTTTACTTCAAATTTGATATCTAAAATTAAATTTAATTCACAATTTGTAAAATAAAAATTAGAACTATATAATTATTATCGGCAACGATTATATATTTAAATTTGAGTTAAGATAGGATAAATATTCTCTAATAAAATACAAAATATGGATTTACTTTCTAAAAATTTAATTACAGTGGTCCGATGAGAACCCTTGGATGAAAAAATGTGCGGTTGGAATTACAGTGGTCCCCTAAAATTTTTACTATTCAACCAACCATCCACTAAACCCTAGGGAACCACTATCATCCTAACCGCATATTAGTGTTATCAATAGTATTCCAACCTATATATTTTTATATATAGAGAGAGAGAGAGTCCGGCTACTATATTATCGATAGCACCAAGCATTTCAACCCTTAGATTAACCTCTTTAATCATTTTCACCCGTTAAATTTTACTATTTTCCCAACCACCCATTACCTAAGTGACCTACTATCATCTAAACCACACATTTTTTAATTTAAGGGTTAAAAACTTAATAGCACACCTAGTGCTATTAATAGCATTCCAGCCTATATATATATATATATATATATATATATATATATATATATATATATATATATATATATATATATATATATATATAACATAATTAATTTATTTTTTAATAAATTACGTAATAAAATTTAATTCAATAGATGTGATCTAATTAATTCACGTAAAATGCCTATATACAAAAAAAAAAAAAAAAAAAAAAAAAAAAAAATTCTGTAAGAAAACGTGATGTATAATATTTTGTAGATCCGAGAAAAAAAAATTTAAAAAACGTGATGTATAATATTTTGTAGATCCGAGAAAAAAAAATCTCCCATCATCCTATCTTACTTTTCTATGAAAAATTATTGCCTGCACCTAATAGTTTAGATTTAAAAAAATTGTACATGAAATAATTTTTTCCTACTATTTTAATTTTTTTATTTACTGGTTCATATAAATTATTTTAATAGATTTCTTTCAAATCTTTTTCAGATAAATTTTTATAAAATAATTTAGTTACTAAATAATTTAATTACTAATAACCTACTATATAAATTTAAGTTGCACATATACTAATTTTAATTATTTTTATATAACTTTATATAATTAATAATTAGACTAATAAAATTATATAAAATTATAAATTAAAATTTATTATTAAAATATTTTTATATATCTACAACATCGTGCGGATCTTCTATTAGTTACTACTAAAAGCACTTGATCATTGTTTTAAAAGGGCAATTTCCTATATATCCCTAAAAATTTTTCTGTTTTCATATTTACTCCTCTTAGAAGGCTAATATTAAAACTACCCTTCTTACGTTCCAACTTCTTTCCAAAATACCCCTGAAGTTAAACTCGGTTAGTGTACCGTTTGAAACTGCCGTTATCTGTGTGTAATTACTATTTTGCCCTTTCAAATATACCCTAAACCCTAAACCCTAAAACCCTAAACCCCTAAACCCTAAAACCTAAACCCTAAAACCCTCCCTAAACCCTAAACCCTAAAACCCTAAACCTTAAACCCTAGAACCCTAAAAAATCCTAAACCCTAAACCCTAAAACCCTAAAAAATCCTAAACCCTAAACCCTAAATCCTAAACCCGGGCAAAATAGGTATATCTGATAATTTTCAACTCAGATTATTATTTAACTCTAGTTTAACCCTAGTTAACTTAACAAAGGAAAACGGTAGAAATATTTTTAATAACGGTGGAACGTATAAAGAGTATATTGAAAAAAAAAAAAAAAAGAGGGGTAAATCAGATATTTCTTCAGAATTCGTTACACAGGCAATTATTCCTTTTTTAAAACGCGAAATTAGATCAGAAGGCCTTGTTCGACGAACAAGTAAAGTGGCCTCTTATTTGATTAAGTAACAGCTATGTTTGCCGCAAGACAAAAACAAATTGCCCACTTTGTGAAAACAAGATTACATGCAAGGCGCAAAAATGGAGGAAAAAGAAGACAGAAGATGAAAAACTATGCCTACAAGGTGCATCAGATTACTGAAGAAAATAATGCAATGATTTACACAAAGGAGGTGGAATTTCTAGGAATTAAAGAGCTTGCGGAACGGCCCATCCTTCCGGTCTTTCGCAGCCTCTGTTAATGCGAGAAATCTCTTAAAACCAGTGGTGGCGGCTCCCCGCCCTAAAGCAGCGGCGCGAGTAAGCACGTCCTCTCGGGAAGCGAGAGCTGACGCTGGAGTAACCATGCTCGGTGTGCTAGACAAAGTCGTCGTAGTAGAGATAGCAGCTGTTGTTGTTGCAGGTGGAGCGGTTGGCGCAGTTGGAGCAGGCGGCAATGAAACAGACGGAGGCACCGAAGGATGCCTGATGCTCGTGCCATGCTTGTTGAAGTCTTCCAGTATAGCTTGTTGGTCTGCTTTCTTCAGTCCCTGCAATAGCACTTCTTTTAGTGAGCGAAAAGATCAATTATTTACTTAACAGAAAAAAAGAAAAATGATAAGAGTATCTCCGCCAGCACCGATGAAAAGGGAATGTGTTTGGTTTACAGCTCCAGATCGCAATAATTTAAGGAAATGCGAGCTTGATTAGTCGCTTTAATGGTTCTAAGGTCAATCCTAGCAGTTCAACAGTTTTATCATCAAAATTGTGGTATATTTTTGGCGATCCATAGAAAGGCCAATATTCCCCGGAGAAGATCAAATTGTACCGCTTTATCATGCAATCATTGATTTCGAAGTTAATTTGTAACGGCTTATGAAACAGGTTTATTATATCTATTTACCAGAAATATGAGATTTCTCAAGAATTTACTTAATGCCGTTCTTCGAGATAAGTTGTATAACTTGTGCTAATTCTAAAAAGAGACCTACAAGACATAAATGACAAATCAAATTACTTGTAGAGGACTTTAACATAAATGATATGAACTAAAAACTTGATAGAAATACAAACCTTGAGATCAAGTATCCTTTGGAACTCAAGAGGTGTGCCCTCAGGAAGTAATGCTCGGTATGTATTTGCGACAGAATCAACAGGAGATAAAATAACCTGAAAAAACAATATGCATAACCAATTTTTTTTCCTTTATTTAATGACACACCTCATTGCGTTTTGGAGAATATATTCAAATAAACATCTAACCTTCAAGAGTGCTTCAGCTTTACTCATCTCACGGCTTACAAATTTTGAGTAGCTAGCAGCGTGTGCAGTCTGTTCCAGGAGTATAATTAATCAACAACAATGCAAAGCAAGTTTGATAACCAAGTAGAAATCAAAGTTCCAGATACAGCTTAAAAGAAATAGATTTCCATCAATTCTATTTAAGGAAAGATCAAATTTAATAGAATGCCGAAACCAAAACATAACATATTTGGAGAAATTTTCAAGCATGCGAAACAACTATCAACATGGTTGAGTCTTAAACAAGTATTTTCTTTACCCCTTTCCACAGGTCAACTACTGCAATAGTTATTTAACAGGAAATGGGGAGAAACATTAAAAAATTTCCCCATCGTAGATGATAAGTCAGAATACCCATATATCCAACTTGAATGAGAGAAAGATTACCTGTTTCCCTAAAGTTGGGATGTCCAAGAGGATTTTCTTGACAGCCTGAGTGTCTAGCAGCATCTACAAAAAATAAATAGGATGGTGAAACAAACAGATACCAAACTGGATATGATTATTTTAGTGCTAAAGGATAATTAACTGGTTCCTGATTACTTTGGTTGTAATACAAGCAATCCTGACCATTTTAATGAAAGCAATCTTAGCAATAACAAGAATGATACCTGTTGTGCACCGGTTTCTGATATGTGTTTGCATTTATAAATGTTGAGGTAAAATCGAGGACCCAGAGATGCCGCTAGCTGTGTGAAATCATTAGTCAATAAAGCCAACCAGATAAATAGCAGGAAAAGAAAAGAAAACAAGAAAGCAAAAGTTATCCAGTAAAACATATGTGCATGATACTTCAACAATATACAACCAACAAAGATTGATCTTTCAACCATATCACATCTTTATCAGACAGTAAATAGACCTGGTTCAGTGGAACCAGGATAACTCCTAGCAATTAATTAGCTGATCTTGAACTACTCATGTGATAGCTATGAAACAAGTAGGATGCAAATTTCTATCTTTAAGACAACAGTTGATTTTGCATATTAAAACTATTTAGCAAAATGAAGGATCAGCAACCAAGCTCTCGAATACATACTTTCAGGCAAGGATTAAGTGCCGTGGCACGGGATTGTGCCGCAAACTTGCCGGCACGTTATGTGCCGAGCAAGGATTAAAATGCCGTGGCACGGGAGTGTGCCGGGCGTTGTCTGGCACGACGTGCCGACACATAGCACGCGTCGGCACGCACAACCTCCTAATGGCACACTTTAGAACGGTCTTATTTTAATTTCTCTGTCCAATAAGACTTTATAATATTATTTTAAAAGTTTTAGAATAATATTTATACATTTTGGCTATATATTGATTTGTCTTGATCTAATGTCAATAATAACTTACTAGCTTACTAGTTAATAGTTTAATATAGTAGTATTCTTTATAGGTGAAGTTAAATACAACTACAACTTATAGAAAAAATTATTATTATTTTTAATTTTTATAAAAAATTGCAAGATCTATTTGTATTGATTCGATGAAGAATCATATGATCACAAAGATTAAATTAGAATGAGACCCCAAGTGCACTGATAGTTTCTTTTCATTTCCAAATTTTTATAAAATATTTATAAAAAATTAAAGAAATTTGTTTAAAAAAAAAAATTAAAAAAATTATAAAATCTGTCCATGAAAATTTATATAATTTCATATTTCTTTGCAATAGAAACTTTACAAGTTAAATATATTCTAAATGTATGGAAAAAAAATTAAGCTGTAAATTTCTTGACTTACCTAATAAGTAGATCTTCAATTTTACTATTTCTTTACTTTTTCTTTTAAAATCGAAGTGATCAAAAAATAATAAGAGATTGAAGAATTTTTTTTTTAAAAAAATTATGAGAAAAAAGGAAAGAAAAAAATAGAAAAGAAAAAAATAGAGTAAGAGATGTGAGAGGAAAGAAAAGAAAGTGCGGAATAGAAAAAAAGGTATAAGTGAAAAGAAGAAAATAGATGAGAGAGGGATAATGGTATATGCAAAAAATCAAAAAATACAAAAAGCCGAAGTAAAAAAATAAAAATAAAAACACTATGTGCTTGTGTGGGCACGCAGCGGCGCGTACCGTGATACTCTCTGGATATCGCTCTGTCTCGTTCGATACTCAGAGGGTATCGCGGCATAGGAGGGCCAAGAGAGATCCCTCCTGTACCGTACTACCTAATTGGTGGCACATATGTATCGCTCCGTGCCGTAAGGTACGGATGGATACTTAATTTCTTGGTGCCGAGCAGTGCCGATGAGTGCCAGTCACAAAAATTATATGTGTGCCAACACATAATAGCATGAAATATTTATTTTGTTTAGCAACAAAATTTTCTAATTATTTATTATGTATCTTTATCAAATTATTTGAACTTTATTGAAAAAATTACTTAATAAATTAAAGAAAAGAGGGTTTTGAGTTGTGCTTCGGCACGGGGATAGTATCGTGCTTGTATTTTGTCGGCACGATACGATACGGTGGATACGGACCGTGCCGATAGATACTTAAATTCTTGCTTTCAGGGAGATAAATGTCAGTGGAAAAGAAATTTGATCTAATACTGAGTTAACTCCGATAGGATATTCATTACAATTCACTAATGAATTTTCCATTATAGGCTTGGCAGTTTTTAGCTTTAAAATAGTGACAATTTTTCCTAGCCTAAGTTGGAAGTTGAATTAGCCTACAATCTGATAAAGTATAAGAACATACTATCACCGGTCTTACACCACAATAACATCATGAATTGGCTTATAAAAAAAAAAAAAATCATAGGCAACAAATTTGACAGAAAGCTGGTCTGCGTATATCCATTTTGAACTCATCAGCACAAAATAAAATTTTGAACTGAGGTCTAGTTACCAAATGAAAAAAATGCAAGGTTAGCAAGAAACTATGATAAATTTCAGTGGACACAAGACATAAGTAATTAAGTATATAACAGAAACATATTGATCAACAAAGGAAAGAGAGTTCACAACAAAAAGAGGATAAAACTCTTGCAAGCTTTACCTTGTCCAGGAAAAACTGGAAGTACGTAGGAGAAAGAAGGCTACCAAGCACCGGAATGCTACTAGAAAGGATAGAATTGATGCCATTCACATATCTGCAAGAAAACAATGCAAATCTTTCTCATAAAAAAGCTTAAATGAGGAAGTTAAATATATAATGTGCTCGACAAAATCGACAACATGAAGACAACGACACTAGCCAGCCAACTAATCACCCTTTAGTCCCAAAAAGTGGGGTTGGCTACATGGAAACTTCTATATATTCTTGCGCACAAATTATTTTCCAAAATTAAGTGCTATCCTGTTTTTTCTTACTACAACCCTATTACTTTTAATCCTCTCCTCCTGGAAAGCCACCTTTTACCTAAATAAAAACCACTCCATACTGGAGCACTGTCTCTCCATGAGACTAGCCTAGTAAGAAACTCAGTGCTCACAAATGCCTTGAGATTTCAAATAAACAAAGAGAACATATAATCTAACATCGAGAGATTCTAAGATCTTACTCTGACTGGTCACCAACACTTTCAAGACTGGCCCACGGAACACGGGTCATTGAAACCATTTCAGCATCAAACTTTGTTTCAAGTCCATGCACCAACGTCATCAGTGCTTTGGTGATCACTACGGAAAACTCATCCTGCCCCAAAATCAAATCTCATCTCAGCGCTTTGAAAATTTCATAAACAATCCAACGACGATGTCAGAAATGATTACCTGAACTTCAGACATATCAACCTTGTCAACAAATTGAGGATCAATGATCTTAGAGACATTTTCAGCTAGTTCACCAGACTGCCAAAATAGAACTAAAAGTTAGTCAACTAGCAAGATAAGATCATATGATTCATAGTCAGGGAATTAAGTGCCGCCCCGTGCCGAGCTGCACGTACCGTGCCCCTACAATAGGGGCACGGTATGCGGGGGGGGGGGGGGGTACCCCCCCAACAGTCTCAGCGATACCCATTGGGTATCGCTCCGTAGCGTGCCGAGCCTTCTTTTTTTTTTTTTTTTTTAACACATGGTTTTACAGTAAAATAACTGTTTGACCGTACATTTTTTTGTTTTTTTTCTCTTTCCACGTTAGTTTTTGTTTTTGTTTTTGTTTTTGTTTTTTTTTTTTTTCCTTTCTCTTTCCACCGGTGAATGGGAAAGGAATATTTTTTTCCTTTTCCTCCCTCCCCCTTCCCCTCCCACAACAAATTTTTTATATTCTCTCTCTCGTTCTTCCTTTCTTTTCCTTTCTTTCTCCCGCAATTCTTAAATTTTTTTTTCTTTTTTCATCGCTTAAGAAAGAGGCAAAGAAAGTACAAATCAAAAATTTACTTATTAAGTAAGTAAAAAATATTATAATTTAAGTTTTTATTTAGAATTTTTGAATATTTTATAATTACAAAGCTCTTTTTTAAAAGAAATTTGAAATTAGTCAATTTTTATTTATAATTTATAAATAGTTGAAAATTAAATGGATCAATAAATGGATCTTCAAAAATTTTGAGAAAAAATATAATATTTTCTAATTTTATATTTTATAATTTTTAAAATTCAAAAAAAAAGATAAAATCAAAATAATTTTCAAAGTTGATATATATAATTTTCTCATCATGTTAATTTGTGAGTATAGTAAGCTATACATAGCCAATACTAATAATTTTTTGACTAAACATTTCAAAATAATATTATAAGAGCTTATTGGGAACAAAAAAAATAAAAAAAAACGTGCCAGAGCGTGTCACTAGGAGGTTATGCGTATCCATCAGCACGCAAGCGTGCCACGTGTCGGCACGGAAGCGTGCCTATACCGTACCGTGCCAGGCGGAGAGCGGCACGCCCCCGTGCCACGGCACTTAATTCCTTGTTCATAATACATCAAGAGTAAATCCAGGGACGAAGCCAGAATTTAATCAGGAGGGGGGCCAAAATATATGTAAATAAAAATTTTAGCACATAAATATAATTTTATCTAATCAATTTTTTTAAAAAAAAATTATTAATTTAATAATTAATGTAAAAATATTAAAATTAATTTTTAATTATAGATATTTAATTTTAATTATTTTATTTATATTATTATATTTAAATAATTATAAATTTTATTAAATCTAACTATAATTCAGTTAGCGATTGATCAATTTTTTAGTATTTTTAATAAATAAAATTATAACATTTAATGATTATTAGATGAAATAGCTATTAAATTTAATATAATATTTTATTTTGTTAAATAAAATAGCTCACTAGATAGAAATTTAAAAAAAAAAAAAAATTGCAGTTAAGGAATGTATTTCAAATACCTTATAAGTATGCGACTCTTAATATATTTTACATATTTAAAATATATATAGAGAAGAAAAAATATATATATATGGGCAAAAAAAAATAAATTAAGCAAATATTAAAAAGCTGAGGGGGGCCATGACTATCTAAAAAAAAATTATTAAATTAGTACTTAGGACTAATAAGTAATATTAAAAAGTTGGGGGGGGCCATGGCCCCTTTGGGCCTTAACATAGCTTCGTCACTGAGTAAATCAATGGAACCAAGAGAGGAAAAGGACAACATAATATCTTTTCCCCTACAATAATTATATTTTTTTATACTTCCAAAGATACTTTCAAACAGTACGTTTATCCTGAAACTGGAAATCGAACATAACTTAGATGTCATAACGTATGGCAGTGGATATGATCTTTTCTATTGATTACCCAATTTCTGGCTCCAACAACAAACAAATTAGCCCTATCCTAACTTTAATTTCAGATCATCTGTTCAATTCCTACTACGCACATACCATGAGGAGAAAATCTAACTAACCGTTTTGTGACAGTACTCTGCTGTATTTACGATGTAACATATCATCCTCTCATCTCTGTCGGAGGTCTGCAGCAATTGTTAAATAGAAAAACATAGTTAAATCTAGAAAGTATAAGCCTAGAAAGAAAAAACCAACAAGTACAAACAGGCTATGAGTAATGACCCTGATCTGTCCATCAGTGCCAGTAGCAGCAGCGACTATCCCAGTACCTCCTTTGGGTAATCTAGCATACAATCTGGTTGCATATGCTTTGAGAATTCTTTGAAATACCTAAAGGAAAAAGTTTATGTTTGGCGACATTTCTGAGAAAAAGACAAACAATGTTCTGGTGTTTACAGAGACAGATGAACCTCAAACAAGTTAAACAATGTCTGGTTCTTTGTCAAAGCGCTGCATCTCTTTAAGCTTCTTCTGATAATCAGAAATACCTGCATAATTTGAATTATGAAAGTAAATAACAAAATAAGTACCAGAAGGAAATCTCACACATTTTCAAGCCATAGGCAAAGAAAAATCTCAAAGAACTATGAATGCAAATCCTTTCATGCCAGAATTTAAGTGTCCATCGGCACGAACTTGTTGTACCGTGCCAACAAGATATCCGTATGACATGGCCCACATACTGATGGCATAGCTTAAAAAGCCTTTTTTCTTTAACATTAGCAAATAGTTGCGTCAATAAAGTGCAAACGATTTGATAAAGATATATAAAAAGCAATTAGAATATATTGATGCGACAGAAAAAAAAAATTATTTCATGTCATAATGTTTCGGCACATAGATATTTTGTGAACGACACATTTTGGCACGGCACAACACGCACTGTGCCATACCGTGCCGGCAAGTGTTTGGCACGACCCCGTGCCACGACACTTAAATCCTCTTTCATGGTATACAATTCTTAGATCATTTATCACCTTTAACAACTTAAAAGCATGGGAGTATTTTGAAGAATGTACTTACGAATGGCAGTAATTTTGGTCAGGGCTTTAGCATCTAGGGTTCTACCAATACTATGCCCATAATTACTAATCATTCACAATTAACAACATAAGTGTAAACTATTAACTGATTCCTCTATCTACGTATCTTTAGAAGTCTTCTAAACTTGGTTTCTTACTCATATAACATTGCTTTTTCTCTAATGTCCCAATAGTTGCTCCTTTATGTTTTCCATTATCAGTTCATCTTGCTGAGACTAGAGAATATTATTAGGTCATGCAACATAGGCATTCCACGATTTACGTAAGCATGTTGCATTATCCATGACATTAGTACAACTTCTTCAGGTCCTTGATCTGTGTTCATCTTTCAGCTCCAGCAAAAGTGGAATGATTAAATATACTACGTCCTATCTAAACCTCTTTAAGCCCTAATTTCCTTTCTTCACCTGTTCTGTCTAAGAAGGGCAGCAAAGTTGGATTTAAAAAAAAATAGCTCTCTATTTACCTGCATGCTACTTGATAATATATTTGTCTGACTGCCCTCCTCAGTTTCCCAAGTTTCTTCCTATAACAAAGTTAGTTGAGTGAGATACATAGCAAGAGAAAAGAAACTGTGCCATCCCAATACATATTTCCTGTTTCATCTACCTGAACAAGTTTATCCAAATGCTCCATCAAGGTTTTCTCCTCTAGCTCCACATACACTGCCAGATGTGCTTCAAAACAAGATGAGATAATACCACGAAAATTGAACTGTGAAACCCCAATTAAAAAATTATTAGTGCGTCTTAACAACATGGTTATAACATCAAATGAAAGAAATGAAATGTGTGAAAAGCTAGATTACTAACCCCAGCCCCAGGGACTGATAAATCTTTATGCTTTTCTTTCCCCTGAGGAAGAGTTTAAGTTAGAGGACAACCCACTACACGAACCATAAAACATTTGAAACCACTTAGTTCATACCAATTCAGTTCCATCACGAGGCAACGCAAGCTTCTTTTCATATTTCTTCCGTATATCAGAAACAATTTTGTTACGATTTTCTCCCTCGTCAGCTTCTTCCTCATCACTTACCAATTCCTTGTTTCTAGAGTTTGTAGTTCCTCCACTGAATTTCTGTGCCAACTCTTCTTCAAATTCAAGGGTTCTTTGCAGTGCCTAAAAATGTAGAGTCATGCAAAACAAAGGCTATAAGAGCCGGCATATAGTGCTTTCTTTGTAAAATTTTAACATGAGGCCATTTACAGGAACTGAAATGTATATCTTGCTATTTTAATAAATCACAATCGCATAACATATACCGATGAATAGATATCAAGGTTTACATATTTTAAAGGCCAAAGAAGAGGTTTGCTTGCACAATATAGTAACAAAAAGATGCCAATTTTCAAGAACTGTTGAAATTTAAAGATCCCAATTCCTATTATATTCACCTTCAAAAAGTAATCGCTAACAAAAAGAAACTACTCCAATTGCCTCCGCCCTAAAAACAAGAATGACACTATTTGCAATGTAAGCAACCATCGAAGGATCATAATCATGATGTAAAATACTTGAAAAAAGTGAGACACATTGTAGAAAGCCGAATGGTGTAAACTGGACATGGACATATAGCAATTCTTTGTTGACTAAAAAAAGACTATCCTAACGGATTTGCTGATTTCCATACAGATCATAAAGAACCAAATATCCAATATTCACAATAAGTACGAAAATTACCAGTAACAAAGTACCAACATCTGGCTTTTCTCTAAGGTTGTTGAGAATATCAACAAGTTGTGTCCTGAAAATTGAAAGAAGTTTATCATATTGAAAGTGAAAGATGCGATACAGGAATGAAAAGCCACTGCTGACACAACTAACATGACACAATGAATTTGTCACACTGATCAACAACATTTTATAAGCAATCAAAACCTTCACAACTAATTTATCAGCAGATACATCTGCAGCTATGTTGAGCATTATCCACGGACAGAAGAAACGAAAACTTCCAAAAGAGCAAGAAGGACAATCCTTAAAATGTTGGAATCAAGTAATTAATGTAGATCTATAAAGAAATGACACAATTGAAGCCAAAGAAAGGGATTCAAGATGAACAAACCTCGTTAGCTTACAAAACTGGATACACAGCAGATAGTCAACCTGCCAAGCAGGAGGAAAAATTTTCCAGATTTCCTCGTTTGTTCGCAACCGACGCTTAATCCATGCATATCTCCTTTCAGTCTTATCTAATTTTGCCAACTCTGTTTGGACAAGATAAAATAAAAAAGGAAAGCTTACAATTTGTGTCATGATACATAAACTTACAAGAGACTAATCTAAGTAGCAAAGCAAGCTTTGACCTGCTCCTTCAAAGATCTGCTTATATGATGTAAGCTCCTTACTGCAGAAATTTTTTACTAATTCTTCCCTAACAGATGGTTCAAGGGCATCAACAACCAGGCAAGCATCTGATAATTGCTGCAGTAGATTGGTTTCTTCACTTTCCTTTCCAGTTCCTAAGCTGAAATTGGACATTGAAAGTAACACAAGTTTAATAGCCCAAAGCAATTATGTTGGAATCAGAAGGAGATCTACAGATAGGTAGCGAACAATTCCGAACTAAAAACCTAATGTTGCAACACAGAATGGTTGATGATGGCATCTGAAAGCTAGCGAAGAAAAAGAGGAAAAACATATTTTCCCAAATTCACTTAACTACAGTTATATAATTTATCTCAACCTCATAATGCTCATACTTCTTCAATCTTCTCGTGTGCCTCTAGTCATTATTCATGGAGCAATCATTCCATTTCCTCTGAACCTATACCATTTGGTTAGCCGCCACCTGCTCCATAATCTTAGTCCTATCCTAGTCGGACCATCTTTTCTTCAATATTGCATTTTGACAATTCAAATTCAAATTTCAATTTACAGAAGAAAGGGACGATGATAGTTTTTCATTACCACCCGACAAAATCTGTCTTGGCTTGAATTTTATATGAAGAGGGGCTCTTATTTTTACTGTTTACAGTCGCCAGTAAAAGTACATTGTAACTAATATAACTGTTATTTGAACAACCTTAAACTCATCTGAATTTCTATCAGTGCATACCTTGAAAAATCAGAAAATACATGTGATTTCAGTACTTTCTTGATGTTTTTGAACTTCTCCCTAAGCTCGGTTATCTTTGGAACATCCCTATAAGCTTCAAAGTGACTGCAAAGCTGATTCACAGCCTGAAGAAAAAAGGAAATTCAACTACTTGTAAAGAAAACATATACAGTGAAGAAATTAGGGGGTGTTTGTTTGCAAGTAAAATAGGCCCAAAAACAAATTGTGGGCCGAAAAAGAATTTTCTACGTGTTTGATTCCACATTCCAAGGAAAATGGTTTTACGTGTTTAAGGAAAAACATTCATTTTTGTTTTCCGGATGTTTTCGGCAAAAAACACCAATTATAAACTGAAAATGTCTGTCTTTCCTCACTCTCTATTACTCTCTCTACTTTCTTCCAAGGATTTAAGTACCGTGACACGGGGTCGTGCTGAAAACTTGCCGGCACGGTGCGTGCCGATAAGTGCCGATCACAAAAAATACATACGTGCCGACACATAATGGTATGAAATATTTATTTTCTTTAGCAACAAAATTTTTTAATTGCTTACTATATATCTTTATCAAATATTTTGAACTTTATTGAGAAAATTATTTAGTAAATTTAAGAAAAAAGGGTTTTGAACTGTGCCATCGGCACGGGAACTGTATCGTGCCGGAATCTTGTTGGCACGGTACGGCATGGTGGATACGGCCCGTGCCGATGGATACTTAAATCCTAGCTTTCTTCTCCTTCAAATCAAATATGAATGCCTTGAAAACTAAATTCAATTCATGCCAAACGAAATGCTAATAAATATAGTTTCTTTTATTTTCAACAGTTTTACATTCAGCCAATCGCCCCCTAGCCTACAACCTAAGCAGTGAGAACCTATGTTCTAAATTCATTGAACACCTTGGTAAATGTTTAAGTTAGATAGCTATGTACCAATTAGCTTTCATGTTACCTCTAACTGGGCAGCTGCCTCCTTATACTGACGTTTTGAAGCCATTACTTGAAGTTGCTCAACAGCCGAGACTGTCATCAAGAGAAGTGATGCATTATGAATATACAGATGAAGACACATACTAGTATGTAATTTGTAGAGAGTTGCAAAACTTTAAGACGGATGCAACATATATAAATGTTGAAACTCAGAGAAAATTTAATCACATGGTTTCTAACCAACTAAAGCATCATATATTAATGCTATAGTAGAATAAACTGAATCAGTTCAATCAGAGATACCATATATACATCTATTTAGAAAACATATTGCTGTTGATAACAGGCCGTTCAGGACGTAATTATAACATGATATACTGAAAACCGAAAAGAACACAACATCTTTGTATTGTTTTATTTCCAACCCTTCATAACCATTATTTTTGCTTCTAAAGCAAAAGCTAAAATAATCTATCAAAATTTAAAATGAGTCATATTGAACAAATTTTGTGCTATTCGTAGCTGGCCATGCACACACAAGATTTACAAACAATGCAAGCACTATAAAGTTGGTGAGCTTAAAAATTAATCAAAAATTTATTAAGAAAGATCAAGTTCCATTTATTCCTGTGGTTGTGAAGTCTCATTTATTCCTGTGTGTGTGAAGTTCTTTAGCCAGATATCTCAAGCATTAACTAACAAAATTCTGACCTAGCATGGTAAGTCGGTGAAGAGCAGTAATTGTGGTGGTTATATGCTTTTTAGCAAAATCCAGTTTCTTAATGTCACGGCATATTTCTTGAACCATTGTTTCACTCTGTTCTGCCTTTGCTTTTATTTCATGTATCTTGTGCATAAGCTCCTGTATGTCGAAAGAGAAAAAAGAAATGAAGTATTTCTTAACACACCAACTAATCAATAAGCTGAAAAAAAAAACACATTGAATTGCCCAAAACTATTAGAGATCACTTAATTCTCTTTCTTTCCAAAACATTGATACTAAAAAGAAAGATGTTTTATCAAGGCAGGAGAGGAAAAGACCTGAACAGCATGTGTTGCCGCAGCAAGATCTTCCTTGGCTTTTGTGCCTGAGTTACTCTGTGCATAGATTATTGTACAAAACTAGTATTATTAACAAGTATATGATCATAGTAACAAGTTCAAGTAAAAGATAAGCATGTTTAGGTTCCAGGGGACCTCTTTGAAGTGAAAAACTGTTGTGCAAAGTTTTGGTTGCATAGTAAGTGCAAAAAAACTGAAAAATACTTCTAATCATTTGGTTCTAAACTATTTTTTTACTGTGCAGAATTCACTAAAAAAACCAAGAAGTGCAATCCAAGTTTGTATCTACACCCTTATTCTCATGTCATGATGACATAACACATCTCTAGTTTTCCTCAGATGCTGGGAATGTGTAAAATAAGGTTTCTGACAAATTTATGGTTTTACAACAGTAAAAGAAGGAATTTTCACATCATATTTCCAGCACATAAAAGTAGAAAAGAAACAAAGGAGACATTTTCACTCTCTTTTCCTGGATTCTGACTAATTGGAAATGTTAATGAGGTGGAATTTTGCTTTTCCACAAAAACTAGTTTTCCAAATTTCTCGTTGGAACTAATGACATTAATGTAATAAGAGCTTGAAAGTAGAAATCGAAATCTAAATACATAAAAACCAAAACCTGAAAAGTAATACAACCTGCTGACGAACAGCAGCTAGTATACTTGCATCCACACGGCGAATCTCACTTTGTATCTTTTGCATAAGTGGCTCGACACCAGATAATGACGCTTCTGCATATACGTTATGATTCATAGTCTTGGTAAATTATGCATCTTTGAAAAGCATAACCAATAATTTCAAGTCTATAAATTCTAAGTTGTCTTCACTATATCAATCAATCAAGACAACACGGTTTATACAGAAAAAATGATAAAATCTCATCACAGAGATAAGAACATTCAAGAAACTTTAAATGCTCAATAGCATACCATCTTTCCTATGTAGTTGTAGTGATATATATCAGACTAACCAACATGTATTTAGAGACAACATCTATTAAGTTGTTACCATACTACTACGTAGAATCTAAGATCCGAGCTAAAACAGTTCAGTAGTTCTATGCTCTCATATAGTAAAACTAAAAAAATATTACAGAAAATAATTTTTATGTATTTTCTTCTCTTTTTTTTTTTACTTTTATTGTCATCGTGACCGCCTGATCATCAAAGGCAGCAGCTAAGCTATAAGAAGGTCTATTACTGCCCTTGCAATTTCACAATCTTGGCACATGAAAGCAAGCACTCTAGCACCTATCCAAAATACTATCTTTATTTCTTTTGACGGAGCCCAAAATTCCAATGATTTAAAATCCGGAACCGTTTATGGCCCGAAAATATTGCCGGGTCATAGGTCAGTGGTTCAACCAGTGGTTTAACCACTGGGTTAAATGATGTTAGCAAGACGTCATAAATACTTAATTATTATTTTTTCATATCATATATAATAAAAAATATATACTAAGTATAGTATTTGATTTTTTTTTTTTAAGATGATTATATTATATATATAATTAAAAGTGATGTACCGAAGAAGATGTACAGTGCATCCAAACATGCCTTAAGGGCCAGTATTGATAGCTAACATGCTATGAAGATTTTCTGTAGCGATCGAACTCGGAGTTTGATTTTAGCTCCTTAAAAGGTCTAAGCAAACATAATATGATAGGATTGTGTATTTCACCTACAAGGTGATTTAACCTATATTATTTCACCCAAGAATTTAAATGTCGTGGTACGGGCTCGTGCCGAAAACTTGCTGACACGGTACGGTACGGTGCGTGCCGAGTGATGCCAATAAGTGCCGGTCACAAAAATACATGTGTGCCGACACATAATGCCATGAAATATTTATTTTCTGTTAGCAACAAAATTTTTTAACCATTTATTATGTATTTTTATCAAATATTTTGAACTTTATTAAGAAAATTACATAGTAATTTAAAGAAAAGAGAGTTATTAATTATGCCATCGGCACGGAGTTGTATTGTGACGGTATCTTGTTGGCACGATATGGCACGGTGGATACGAATTGTACCGATAGATACTTAAATCCTTGATTTCACCTAACTTATTACCAAAAAAAAAATGTCTCGATTCATTTGTAGACATTAACTCATACTTCTGATCAACCAAACACTACGAGCTTCTCGCCGAAACAAAAGACATGTCCCGAACAAGATGTTCATGCATCCGGCCATGCCCTAAAAGCATATATGCGGATATTAATTACATTCAAACATAAGAATACATGCTAAGGTCCCGAGTTGCACAAGAGAATGTAGATAGATGAGATCATACAAAATCGTTTGCACGAACAGAAAAAGAGCTCAGATTCGCAAATTCGCATCAATTAAGAGCAGCAAACCCTAGAAAACAGATTCGAATTGGCCGAACCTGTTGGGAACATCTGGTTAATGTACTCGAGAGCACTCGATTTATCCATCTCCACACCCAGATCTGCTCCAAAACCTTTTTTTTGCTCCGAAGGATTCGTGATGGATTGAGAAGACGAATGGCTTCAGCGCTGTCGCAGATTTATAGGAACCTAATAATTTCTTGAGACAGCAGCAGGAGGAGGAGGAGGAGGAGGCGACGGAGAGGGGAAGGAAAGAGAGAGAGAGAGAGAGAGAGAGAGAGAGAGAGAGGTTCGGAGAGGAGTGACGGTATCGAAGAGGCTAACCCCCAAAGAACGAAAACTCACTGTACCTGGGCTCAGTTGGTTTGATGGTCACTGCTCCTCCAAGTTAGCGAGTTCCACGTGGACGGGGTCCGTTTGGAAACGGTATTATTTGGGGGATAAAGGGGATATCTCCTTTATCCCCCACGCAAACGAGAGAAAGGAATTGGGAAGAACTGCTGTTCCCCCTCCGTACGCGTTAGGAGGAACAGCAGTTCCCCCCAACCTGCGTGGAACCTTGTCTCACCTTGTTTTATTTTTTTTTTTCAAATTTTTTTTTTTTATTTTAAAATTTTTAAATTTTAAGATATTTAAATTTATAAAATGTTAAATTTTTAAATTTTTTTTTATATACAAGTAAAATATAAATTTTATTTTTTTAATAAATATTTAAAATCATAGAAGTACAATTTTTATTTATTTTAAAAAAACTATTATGGTTGAGAGCAAAAATATCATTTTAACCGACTAATACTCTTATTCCTCTTATTCTATTATTGTGTCAAACATAAATTCTTTTATTTCTGAAATCATAACAAATACTTTTTAGAGCATATTTAAGAGAATTTAAAATTATACAGCTCAGCACCAATTTTTTTCTTTTTTACTTTTTACCACATTCTACCAGAATGACATAAAAAATGAATATGAAGATCAAAAACAAAAACAAAAGATAACTTCTCAAACTGCTCTTAAGCATTACTGCTTTGAAGTTGAACAAAATTTTCAATACATATAAAAAAGCACAATTTAACTCTATCTCTACCAGTCTCAGAATTACTATCGCTACCAGTCTCAAAATTACGGCACTCCTTTCATCTTCTTAGGCATAAATTCATCTGGACAGCATCTCTCCATGGGATCAGCATTTTTCACTATTTCATTCATCACCATTTTCAGCTACAGAGGCAAAATATCACTTTAAAGCCAACCATTTCTATGCATCCAACTCAACTCCGGCCATAGGGACAGTCCGATCGGCTTCATCCTCGCTATCTTCATCGCCCGCCTCAGCAGAATTGATATCACCATCAGAACCCTGATCTTTCATCCTATAATCCACCTTGAAATCATAATCGGCATCCATTTCATTCAATCTATTCAGTTTGTTCACCTTCCTCCGCTTCTTCTCGGCTCTTCGCTTGCGAGGATCTAGTATGCCCTCGGCTGTATATAACTTGTCGTTTTGCCTGCTTACACCACTGGCCGTAGATTCTAAATGAGACTCAGCATCAAAAGCCATAGGCTCAGCCCTATTCTCGGAAATTTCTGTTTCATCCTGCTTCGCATTATCCTGCGAAGATCAAGATATCAGTTTCCTTGTGAACAAGTATTGTAATTTTTTTTTTTTATTATTGATATGTAAAAACATACAAAACTATCAATCCACATATATCTCCCAACAAAACCTGAATTTCCTATTTGCCCTGCAAAAGTAAACATCTCAAAAATATACCCTGTTACTTTCAAGTTTTTAACACCAAAACTTCTCTTTGAACACCAAAATAATTTCTAATTCACTATTGGATGACTCCCCAGCCAAAGATAATGAATACACATTTGTAAAGAACTGCAGATATGAGGGGGTGTGGGATACATGAAAATTCGAAATCTACAGGATAATATATGTAAATAGATGATTTTGCGCCCTTCTTTATCAAGCACTAAAAATTAACCAAAAATAAGCTCCTCATAACAAAGTATTTTGCGTGCAATATGAGTACATTGAAAACAAAAAAATCATGACATAATTCCACTACTGCACGCATATAATATCAAGATACAATGTAACTATATATACAATAACATTCCCAAGGGCAAAAATCACGGCAATTGGTTTACCATCCAAGGAAAAAATTGATTCTAGTTGTGATACTCTTATCTAGGAAATATGATTTGTATAGGTCGATGTTACTAGAAATTTCCTTTGAACAGAGGAATATTTTTATTAAAAAAAAAAAGGTCAAAGAACAAACCTCCTGTAGCATTTGCTCATCAAATTTCGGAGGTGAATGGGGGGGAACTTCAACATGCCGGAAGTCCTCAACTGATGCTAGGCTACCGATAAATGAGGATTCGGTCTTGTACACTTCATCAACATCGAATTCTTTCCCAAATTCTGAAACAATTACTGCATCCAAATTCTCCCCCTGATCCCTCTTGGGAGGCTGTGTGTAATATGGGATTTTACCTACCAACATCAAAAAAGAAAAAAAAACAAAGGGTCAGCCTCGGGAGAAAAACAAATCAAGGAAATCAGC
>CM054954.1:9912121-9925535 GCA_029168755.2 Tillandsia fasciculata
TATATCAGACTAGCCAAACATGTATTTAGAGACAACATCTATTAAGTTGTTACCAAACTACTACGTAGAATCTAAGATCCGAGCTAAAACAGTTCAGTAGTTCTATGCTCTCATATAGTAAAACTAAAAAAATATTACAGAAAATAATTTTTATGTATTTTCTTTTTTTTTTTTTTTTACTTTTATTGTCATCGTGACCGCCTGATCATCAAAGGCAGCAGCTAAGCTATAAGAAGGTCTATTACTGCCCTTGCAATTTCACAATCTTGGCACATGAAAGCACTCTAGCACCTATCCAAAATACTATCTTTATTTCTTTTGACGGAGCCCAAAATTCCAATGATTTAAAATCCGGAACCGTTTATGACCCGGAAATATTGCCGGGTCATAGGTCAGTGGTTCAACCAGTGGTTTAACCACTGGGTTAAATGATGTTAGCAAGACGTCATAAATACTTAATTATTATTTTTTCATATCATATATAATAAAAAATATATACTAAGTATAGTATTTGATTTTTTTTTTAAGATGATTATATTATATATATAATTAAAAGTGATGTACCGAAGAAGATGTACAGTGCATCCAAACATGCCTTAAGGGCCAGTATTGATAGCTAACATGCTATGAAGATTTTCTGTAGCGATCGAACTCGGAGTTTGATTTTAGCTCCTTAAAAGGTCTAAGCAAACATAATATGATAGGATTGTGTATTTCACCTACAAGGTGATTTAACCTATATTATTTCACCCAAGAATTTAAATGTCGTGGTACGGGGTCGTGCCGAAAACTTGCTGACACGGTACGGTACGGTGCGTGCCGAGTGATGCCGATGAGTGTCGGTCACAAAAATACATGTGTGCCGACATATAATGCCATGAAATATTTATTTTCTGTTAGCAACAAAATTTTTTAACTATTTATTATATATTTTTATCAAATATTTTGAACTTTATTAAGAAAATTACATAGTAATTTAAAGAAAAGAGAGTGAGTTTTTAGTTATGTCATCGGCACGGAGTTGTATCGTGACGGTATTTTGTTGGCACGATATGGCACGGTGGATACGAATTGTACCGATAGATACTTAAATCCTTGATTTCACCTAACTTATTACCAAAAAAAAAATGTCTTGATTCATTTGTAGACATTAACTCATACTTCTGATCAACCAAACACTACGAGCTTCTCACCCAAACAAAAGACATGTCCCGAACAAGATGTTCATGCATCCGGCCATGCCCTAAAAGCATATATGCGGATATTAATTACATTCAAACATAAGAATACATGCTAAGGTCCCGAGTTGCACAAGAGAATGTAGATAGATGAGATCATACAAAATCGTTTGCACGAACAGAAAAAGAGCTCAGATTCGCAAATTCGCATCAATTAAGAGCAGCAAACCCTAGAAAACAGATTCGAATTGGCCGAACCTGTTGGGAACATCTGGTTAATGTACTCGAGAGCACTCGATTTATCCATCTCCACACCCAGATCTGCTCCAAAACCTTTTTTTTGCTCCGAAGGATTCGTGATGGATTGAGAAGACGAATGGCTTCAGCGCTGTCGCAGATTTATAGGAACCTAATAATTTCTTGAGACAGCAGCAGGAGGAGGAGGAGGAGGCAACGGAGAGGGGAAGGAGAGAGAGAGAGAGAGAGAGAGAGAGAGAGAGAGGTTCGGAGAGGAGTGACGGTATCGAAGAGGCTAACCCCAAAGAACGAAAACTCACTGTACCTGGGCTCAGTTGGTTTGATGGTCACTGCTCCTCCAAGTTAGCGAGTTCCACGTGGACGGGGTCCGTTTGGAAACGGTATTATTTGGGGGATAAAGGGGATATCTCCTTTATCCCCCCACACCCAAAAACGAGAGAAAGGAATTGGGAAGAACTGCTGTTCCCCCTCCGTACGCGTTAGGAGGAACAGCAGTTCCCCCCAACCTGCGTGGCTGCGTGGAACCTTGTCTCACCTTGTTTTATTTTATTTTTTTTCAATTTTTTTTTTTTATTTTAAAATTTTTAAATTTTAAGATATTTAAATTTATAAAATTTCAAAATTTTAAATTTTTTAAATTTTTTTTATATACAAGTAAAATATAAATTTTATTTTTTTAATAAATATTTAAAATCATAGAAGTACATTTTTTATTTATTTTAAAAAACTATTATGATTGAGAGTAAAAATATCATTTTATCCAACTAATACTCTCTATTCCTCTTATTCTTTCATTATTGTGTCAAACATAAATTCTTTTATTTCTGAAATCATAACAAATACTTTTTAGAGCATATTTAAGAGAATTTAAAATTATACAGCTCAGCACCAATTTTTTTCTTTTTTACTTTTTACCACATTCTACCAGAATGACATAAAAAATGAATATGAAGATCAAAAACAAAAACAAAAGATAACTTCTCAAACTGCTCTTAAGCATTACTGCTTTGAAGTTGAACAAAATTTTCAATACATATAAAAAAGCACAATTTAACTCTATCTCTACCAGTCTCAGAATTACTATCGCTACCAGTCTCAAAATTACGGCACTCCTTTCATCTTCTTAGGCATAAATTCATCTGGACAGCATATCTCCATGGGATCAGCATTTTTCACTATTTCATTCATCACCATTTTCAGCTACAGAGGCAAAATATCACTTTAAAGCCAACCATTTCTATGCATCCAACTCAACTCCGGCCATAGGGACAGTCCGATCGGCTTCATCCTCGCTATCTTCATCGCCCGCCTCAGCAGAATTGATATCACCATCAGAACCCTGATCTTTCATCCTATAATCCACCTTGAAATCATAATCGGCATCCATTTCATTCAATCTATTCAGTTTGTTCACCTTCCTCCGCTTCTTCTCGGCTCTTCGCTTGCGAGGATCTAGTATGCCCTCGGCTGTATATAACTTGTCGTTTTGCCTGCTTACACCACCGGCCATAGATTCTAAATGAGACTCAGCATCAAAAGCCATAGGCTCGGCCCTATTCTCGGAAATTTCAGTTTCATCCTGCTTCGCATTGTCCTGCAAAGATCAAGATATCAGTTTCCTTGTGAACAAGTATTGTAATTTTTTTATTTTTATTATTGATATGTAAAAACATACAAAACTATCAATCCACATATATCTCCCAACAAAACCTGAATTTCCTATTTGCCCTGCAAAAGTAAACATCTCAAATATATACCCTGTTACTTTCAAGTTTTTAACACCAAAACTTCTCTTTGAACACCAAAATAATTTCTAATTCACTATTGGATGACTCCCCAGCCAAAGATAATGAATACACATGTGTAAGGAACTGCAGATATGAGGGGGGGGGGGATACATGAAAATTCGAAATCTACAGGATAATATATGTAAATAGATGATTTTGCGCCCTTCTTTATCAAGCACTAAAAATTAACCAAGTATAAGCTCCTCATAACAAAGTATTTTGCGTGCAATATGAGTACATTGAAAACAAAAAAATCATGGCATAATTCCACTACTGCACGCATATAATATCAAGATACAATGTAACTATATATACAATAACATTCCCAAGGGCAAAAATCATGGCAATTGGTTTACCATCCAAGGAAAAAATTGATTCTAGTTGTGATACTCTTATCTAGGAAATATGATTTGTCTAGGTCGATGTTACTAGAAATTTCCTTTGAACAGAGGAATATTTTTATTAAAAAAAAAAAGGTCAAAGAACAAACCTCCTGTAGCATTTGCTCATCAAATTTCGGAGGTGAATGGGGGGGAACTTCAACATGCCGGAAGTCCTCAACTGATGCTAGGCTACCGATAAATGAGGATTCGGTCTTGTACACTTCATCAACATCGAATTCTTTCCCAAATTCTGAAATAATTACTGCATCCAAATTCTCCCCCTGATCCCTCTTGGGAGGCTGTGTGTAATATGGGATTTTACCTACCAACATCAAAAAAAAGAAAAAAAAAAAAAAAACAAAGGGTCAGCCTCGGGAGAAAAACAAATCAAGGAAATCAGCAGAATTACAAGAACCTAAAAGAGGAAAAACATACCCTCGTTCCAGTCATGAAGCACAATTCTAGCTGCAGCTTCAATGTCGACTACTCCACCCTTTTTCAACTTACCCCTAATAGTAGCCACTTTCTGAAGGAAGTCATCAGCTGAGCTAAAGCTTGGCAATTTGTACAAGGATAGCAACTTCTCAGCTGGGCAAAGGTTGAGAATCTCCTTCACTGCAAGAATTTCATAATCACAATATTTGGTAAATCTAAAGAGTGCCAAAATATATTGCACAAAAATGGCAAATTTATACGAATACACAAAGATTGGACAGCACAATGGCTTGGGTAGTAAACTATGATAGTCGATAGCAAATCAGCAAAACCTAAAATGTTACCTCTTCATTGAAATGCCAAAAGTAGTAAATGCAAAAAACAATGATCAATGAAAATAATTTAAGGCAGTAGAGCAATGACAGTGATGTAATCATCACTGTCACTGTATATTTACTTACCTATGCCGAAACCAATAAACTCCACAGTATTTCCTTTATTTTTAAAGCAGGTTTTTACCATAGTTTAAGCACCCATAAATTCTCTCTCAAAAAAAAGTGACTAAATATAAACAGTAATACATATTTATATTCTATAAATTTACCAGGAGTGAATGGATCATCCAACTTCTCAATTCGTTTACAGTTGCGAAGGGCGATGGACACATCACCCTCAGAGGACTTGAGCATCACTACACCAGGGCAGTCAAGTAATTTCACCTTCTTATCTAACTGGATTTCTTGCATCGATTTGGTAACTCCTGGGGCCGCACCGACGTTAACTACATGGGATCTCTTCAAACTGTTGATCAGACTGCTCTTTCCGACATTAGGAAGCCCAACAATACCCACAGTTATTGACAATTTGAGCTGTCATGCCAAATTAGACGACATAATAATAAGTTAAGCGGAATGCATTGATATCTAATAAGAAGATCGAGCCTAATAAATATAAACTTTTTGCAGATGAAATTATGCCGCACAGAAGAGGAAATCTTATCTTTTTAATATACTCTCCCCGACATCTATTTAATATACTACTCAAATATCTTATGTTGCATGAAGAACATTGCTAACAACTTAGGTTCAAGTCTTGGGCCAAAACTAGAATATTTAATGCCCTCTCTTAACTGAGATGTGAGAACCTTAAGCATCAGAGAAATAGGACTATTTTACCAGATGTTTTATAGCTCATTGTGATCAAATTAATTCCTGCCATCAATGATAGCATGCTAAGCCAAAAAGTTTGTCTTTATCGAGTTAAATACTTGTTGGATATCAGTAGTAATTTAATTAATGAATAGATTTCTAAATGTAAATAGTTGAGCATGCCAAAAACGATTGCACATTCTGCGCAAAACAACCAACTAATGATTATACAAGATGAGAGCAGGAACAACTTTTAAGCTGCAAATTGAGCATTCCCCATATGGTCCATATTAACTTAACATACATGAAATGATTTACTTCACCGAAGTGAAAAAAGAATGGCATTCTGTTACCTCTTGGCTTCTAGTATAATTCTTTAACAATTTGATGAGAGTTTCAGCACCAAGGCAATCACTTGTTTGAAGAAGATTGCTTGATTTAGAAGCCTTGGAAGATTTCCACCCCAAATTTGATCGTTGCTCCTGTGTACTACACTTGAAGGCAACTGTTGGCAATTCTTCTCTTAGATATGTGAGCCATTTCTCCACTGCTTCCCTAGGAACAAGATCTACAGTACATAATCAAATAAAAATCATAAATAATGAGATTGGGCACTTTTGATTTAACACAGCAAGAAAGTAAAAAGGTATAGACCTTAACTGAACGATTGTGCAATTTAAAATGGGTACTGAACTTCGAAAATTTTTGTACAATTTAAAATGGGTGCTGAAGTATAAAAAACTTTACAGGCTAAATTTATTGCACATTTAATTAAACCATCGTAGTCAGAACTTGAGGGCATCTTTTTACAATTTAAACAAATATTCTGCATCCTAACAAAATATTCCATTACTTGAAGGAACATTCTATAAATTCTCTGTTTCTAAAATAAATAAAAAAAACGAAAGTTAAGTGAGAAATCAAAATTTATAAAATATAGTGACCCATATTAATATACTCTATAGTTAAAGAAAGGTTTTATACATTTAACCAAACAATTTTATGAGTGTTTGCAGTAATACAAATGACACTAAAAATTGATATTGTATCCAATAAACTTGAAATTTATGAAAAACATCAAAGTTAGTTGTGTACCTATTTTGTTCAGAAGCAATATAATGCGCTTATTCGGATCCGCCTTCAGTACCATCTTTTCCATGTCAAGACAACGAGTACCAAGTGGATCCCTTGCATCAAGCACCTCCAGGATTACATCTGATGCTTCTATAACTTTTACCAGTTCCTTGTAGAAAGATCTCTCAGAATGGTCTGCCAGAAATGTACCAATTAATTCAGAAAATATTAAAAATGGAAGAGATAAAGCTATGGTCGAAACTCTAATACACCAAAACTTAATTACCATGGCTTTTGCTCACAACTGAATTATCATCTGCTTTACCCTTCTTTGCAAACTCATGCTCTTTGGCAGAAGCTTCGGAAGCAAAACTAGTCAATTCATTATCCTCTTCAAGTAAACCAAGTTTCCGCTTCTTAGCCTGCTTGTTCACAAAAAATGCATCCGTAAACTAATAGTACTACAATGCAAGAAATGGTAAATGCACACGAAAACCAAAATACATCAAGCATTTAGTTTTGGCACTACTAACGAACTGAAATGGTCTAAATATTCTAATCCAGCTAGCAAAAAATCTGGTGAATACATCGATATCTAATACGCCATCAAGGTCATAACATTTATGGTGAAAGCTTTTTTCCCCAAGCAAAATTAACCCACAAAACAGACAATTTGGCACAAACAGTGAACCATCAACCTGCTTTGTCTGTATGTTGGTATGCATTCGTGTATGCTACATGATCTCAAGATGCTTTGTGTAGTTCATTCCAGTTTTATCCGAAAATAATTTCCATATGACTTCCTGCTAGAAAACCTAAAATAGCTTATACAATCTATAAACTGTTCTAGGGAAATAAGAAATTATCCAGCAGACATTGTCAAGTTCCTACTAGCAATCACAAGTTTCCAACTACAATATACTAAACTCAGGTTTTGTTTGCAATCTGTAACCAGTAACAGCCCAGTTTTAAAGACATAATCACAAAGTTCTAAAATCACTTCGACAACCTCCTTCCAATTCTCTCTCTTTAACTCAAAGGTACCAGAAAATCCCACCAAACATCCCCTATATCACAGTTTGAGCAGCTTCCAGGCTATAGGAATTCCAACTTGATGTTGGTCAACAGCTTAGGAAAAAACAAAGCACAGATCTAATGCTTAGGTGCATTATCAAATCAGTTGATGTCAGACAAAGCAATTACAAAGAACCAAGGATTATAGCGTCGTGGAATGGGTTGTGCCGAAAACTTGCTGGCACCGTAGGGCATTATGCGTGTCGTGCCATGCCGTACCGATGCATACAGGTCCAAAAATAGCTCTGTACCAACACATAGTGGCATAAAATATTTATTTTCTTTGGCACCAATATGTTCTAATTGCTTATTATTTATCTTTATCAAATCTTTTGAACTTTATCGAGACTTTAAAAAAAAAAAAAAAAAAAAAAAAAGAGAGAGTTTTTAGTCATGTCATCGGCATGGAGGTCGTATCGTGCCGATAAGTTGTTGGCACAGTATGACAAAGTGGGTACGACATGTGCCGACGGGCACTTAAATCCTGCGAAGAACTAGTTGAGCATCTAATGCCAACATGCATCCCAGCTCCAACACATTACCATCACGATATCATATTCTACAAAAAGAAGTGCCAATAAAAAAGAATAATAATGAAGATCACTTCTTTCCAACAAAATTTTACGAACTTCAAGCACAGGAAGAGACTTTGGAAAAGCAAGTACCCTCTCTTTGCGAGCGGCCTTCTTCTGCTCCAGCTCCTCCAACGCGCGCTCCCTCCGCGCTTCCAGCGCTTTGAGCTCCTGTTCCTTGAAAGGCCAATCATTGGGAATGCCGGGGTCCTTCTCGACCTTCTTCTTCTTATTCAGTCCAAGCTTCTTAGCTTCCTTCGCCTTCTTTTTATGGTGCTCCTTCACCTTCCGTAACACCTTGTACTTCTTTTTAAGAGAAATCCTCTTACTCTTGCTCTCTAAATCACCCGAAAAATTAAGACCCCGATAAATTACACTACGCGTCATCAAAGAACAAGTTCATTGGAAAGCAACTATTTTTCTTTTTTCCTTTTTTTTTGGGGGGGGTACTGAACACTTACTTTTGCTCCTTTTCACCATCTTCAATTCCTCCCAAACTCACCCTGAAAATACAAAAAAACTCCCACAATTTGATTTGGATGGAATTGCAAATGAAAATTCATTAAATCATCCTAAGTTTGTAATTTGAGATTATTATTTCAAAAACTACAAGCAAATCCGGTAATTCGATGTTGGATTCGCCATATCGCCATCCAAAAAAACTCTCCTAAATTCTTCTACAACTAAATTTGATCTCATGGAATTTTCGAGTTAAGTAGGGAGATACAAATGGGGTCTCTTCGTTAGTTTTGTAGAGACAAAATATATAGAAGATTATCATTTATGGAGAAAGGGAGAAAAGGGAGGGAAGGCAGTAGCACGAACTTGCTGCGGTGGAGGAGGCCGAGGGGGGCGGGCTGCGGCAGACAGCGGCGAGGTAGAGAAGAAGACGGCGCTGGCGGGTGAAGTCGGCGGCGGAGATTGAGGAGGTGAAAGGTGAAGGAGGACGCCGGCGGAGCGCGGCGGGCAGCTTGCAGTGGGAGACGGGCGAGGGAAGAAATTAGGGTTAGGTTAGGGGTTTAGATTTAATTATATATATATATGGCTAAATTATAGAAAACCCCCCTCTCATATCGCTTTTCCACTTTACCCCCTGTTATTAAAAAGTCGACAATCTGCCCCCTCGTAATTACCGAATTGTGCAATAACCCCCCGCCATCAGTTGACCGTCAGTTGACCGTCAGTTTTTTTGAAAAATAATTTCATTACCCAAATACCCTTGAAAATATCCCTTCAAAAAAAAAAAAAAAAAAAGCAAACTTCGGAATAGAAAAGAAAAAAAAAAAAAAAAAAGGAGGGCTAATGGTCATTTTACCCCCTCCGTTAACGGTGTGCCCCCCTAAGACATTTCTGAAATTACGAGGGGGCAGATTGTCGACTTTTAAATGACAGGGGGGGGGGTAAAGTGGAAAAGCGAGATATTAGAGGGAGGTTTTCTGTAATTTAGCCTATATATATATAGAGAAAGAGAGAGAGAAATAGCTTCGTGTGCTTTTAATTTTTTAATTTTTTTTTAACTTTACACCTAATAGTAGGAATGAAAATTAAACTTGTTATTCGCAAGCTAGCTCGTGTTCGATTCGTTAATAAACAAGCCAAACACAAGTCGAATTTTTCAGCTCGATATTTAAACGAGCCAGCTCGTGTTCGGCTCGTTGACACCACTATTTATATATACCCTTTTATGGCGACTACTTAGGCGATGGCTTTTAAATCGATATAATCTAGTTCTCGTAGACATCAGAGTATTTAAAGTATTTTTTTAAAAAAAAGTTAAAGAGATTTAAAATTATCAATTTTTAAAATCCTGATAAGTCGTTCGTAAATTTAATAGTGTAAAAATATTTAAATAATATAAAATATTGATAGAATTTTTTTTATATTATATATAACTAGATCAATATTTTTGAATTTATATTTTAGTTTTATATTATCATTTTTTGTAAGATTTTTAATTTTAGTCGTTGATTTTGAATTTTTTAAATTACTAGATAAATAATAGGGATAATTGCCTGTGTACCCCTGAAATATGAAGAAATATCTGATTTACCCCTCTTATTTTTTCTTTCCAATTATACCCTTCATAATTCCACCGTTATTAAAAATACCCTACCGTTTCCCTTTGTTAAGTTAACTAGGGTTAAACTAGAGTTAAATAATAATCGAAGTTGAAAACTATCAGATATACCTATTTTGCCTGGATTTAGGGTTAGGGTTTAGGATTTTTTAGGATTTTAGGGTTTAGGGTTTAGGGTTTTAGGGTTTAGGGTTTAGGGTTTTTTTAGGGTTTAGGGTTTAGGGTTTAGGGTTTTAGGGTTTAGGATTTAGGGTTTTTTTAGGGTTTTAGGGTTTAGGGTTTAGGGTTTTATGATTTTTTAGGGTTTAGAGTTTAGGGTTTAGGGTTTTAGGGTTAAGGGTTTTAGGGTTTTAGGGTTTAGGGGTTTAGGGTTTATGGTATATTTGAAAGGGCAAAATAGTAATTATACACAGATAACGGGCAGTTCTAAACGGTACACTAACAGAGTTTAACTTCAGAGGTATTTGGAAAGAAGTTGGAACGTAAGAAGGGTAGTTTTAATATTAGCCTTCTAAGAGGGGTAAATCTGAAAACAGGAAAATTTTTAGGGGTACGTAGGAAATTGCCCCTAAATAATATGACCTTTAAAATTTTTTTTTTTTATTTTTTAATATTATTATTTTTTATTTTTACCGAAAAGTTTCAAAATTAACGATTTAGAATAAAAATCTTATAAAAAGAGATGATAAAGCACAAAAATTTTAAATCAAAGGTTTTGATTTTGTTTTATATAGTATAAAGATTTTTCTATCAAAAGTTCATATGATTTTGTTATTTATGTACCGTTAAATTTGAAACCGACTCACCACGATCATTAAAATTATTACATGTTTAAGATATAATTATTATATATAGAGAGAGTTAGGTTTGCGTGCTTTTAGAAGTATAATGAACTCTGTTCTACTAAGTCGTTTTCGATACTGAGACTTCCAAATTAATGATCGGCTTGATTAGACTTTGATACAAGATGTTTAAAATGTCTAGAAAATAAATTTCGTGATATTTCAAAATTATTTATCTAACGATCAAAATCATCAATTTTAATAGTCGCAGTGAGCCGTTTGCAATTTTAACGGTGCAGAAATATCAAAATCATGTAAAATTTTAATACAAATTTTTTTATACTATATAAAACAATATTAATATATTTAATCTAAAATTTTAGCGTCATATTATCACTTTTTGTGAGATTTTTATTTTAAGTTGATGATTTTTAAGTTCTTTCAATTATTAAGTAAATAATATATAATCGGTTTATTATATATATATATATATATATATATATATATATATATATATATATTATATATATAATTGAACTTCTATATTTTTAAAAGTACTAAGTCAGTGGTACTTGTAGGTTTTAGTCATTCGATGAAAAGATGCGTGGTTCGGATGATAGTAGGCCTCTTGATTTAGTGGGTGGTTCGTGGAATAGCAAATAGGGTGTACGATGTGCACCTCATCCATATTAGGGTGGGGTGAATTTTACCGATCACTTCGAAGTGACCGGTAAATAAATTTTCATCCTAGGGATGGGTGGAGTGTATATTCACCGGTCACTTCGAAGTGATCGTGGAATTTACCCCACCCTAGGATGGATGAGGTGTACATCGTATACCCATTTCTGGGTGTATGGATAGCATTGCTCTAGGGAAAATTGCTTCTTGCACACCCCAAACGGGTGTACATTTTACACTCCACCCATCCTAGGATGAGGTAAATTTCACACGTCACCGGAATACTATAGTGTGTGTGTTTAACCGAAATACTATCGTAAACGGATGCCATTATTATCGATTTGTTTTCGATGATGGGGCCTCCGAATCGATGATCGACACCGTTGAATATGATCTAGACCACTGTAACTATTTCAAAATCAAATTTTATATTTTTTCGATATTTTTTTCTTGTCCATCAAGTGGACACAAAAATGAAAGGCTGAAAATGAATATCCTTCGAAAAGTGATGATAGGAATCTTGTAATCAAAATCGAGAGTATAGATCTTGTTTTAAATAGTTTAAATAATTTTCTAACTAAAATTCAATTGATTTATATTTCTTTATACCGTTAAACGAACAAAAGTCTTATATCTACGATAAAATTACAAATTTTGCAAACATTTGATCATTAGGCTAATAATGTCAAAAAAATTTGAAATTGGAATCGGTGCTATTGTACTATCTCTTTCTCTTTTTAGTTGATTTTACAATAACACAAATCTCCAGACAAATCCAATAATAAAAAATTCACAAATATAATTGGGTTTTGGGCTTATATTTTTAAAAGTATATAAGCTCTCTCTCTCTCTCTCTCTCTCTCTCTCTCTCTCTCTCTCTCTATCTATCTATCTCTCTCTATAATATATGATATATATATAAGATATATAATATATATATATATTTATAGTTTAGTTGTGCATGAAATGCTATTAATAGCACAACCAACTTTGCCAACCTTTTGTAGCCCTTGGATCGCATTGAGATTCGTGCAAGTCCTTTAATTAAAAAGAAAAGCTTTTTAATTTTTAATTTTTCTTTTTACTTTTCTTTTTTCTTTTTTTCATTAAGTCCCTGCACAAATCTCAATGCGATCCAAAGGCTACAAAATGGGAGGCAAAGTTGGGTTGGAGCTATATCAATAGCATTCCAGCCCAACTCTCTCTCTCTCTCTCTCTCTCTTCTCCTCTCTCAGGGTCTCTCTCTATATATATATATATATATATATATATATATATATATATATAGAGGGTCTGGCTAATGCTCTTAAGAGTAAAAATTTTTTGTACTATAAATTTTCATCCCTTGGATGAAGGAATGTGCAGTTCGATTTATAATAGCTCATAAGATTTTTACTATTTTTCCAACAACTTAGTAAACCCTCGGATGACCATTTTCATCCTAATCGACATTCCTTCATAAAGGTGCAAAAAGTAGAGCGCAAGGAGTTTATATTCATAAGAGTATAGAAACCACGCTATATTTTTCTATATCGAAAATATATATATATATATACATATATATATATATATATATATATATATATATATATATAATATATATATATTTATATATATATAGCTACTGTACTGTCGGTAGCACGGAGGCCTCCGTGCTACCAGGTTGTTTTCAATGATGTGGCTTCCGAATCGACGACGGTTCCGTTAGATTGATCTTACCACATTGAAAATATTTAGAAATCAAATTTTATATTTTTTCGACATCATTTACCAAAAATAATCAAAGGTTTCAAAAGTGACAATTTTAATAGCCGATGTCGTACGTTTGTAAGTTCAATGGTGTAGAATAATCTAAATAACACGAAACTTTAATAGAAACTTCTACTTACCTAAAGAGTAGAAGATCAAAACTTCCGATTTAAAATTTAAATATTTTACCACTATTTTTATAAGATTTTTATTTTCAGC
>CM054954.1:9925635-9962477 GCA_029168755.2 Tillandsia fasciculata
TACTATACTCTTATGAGTAAAAATTTTTTGTACTCATAAGTTTTCATCCCTTGGATGAAGGAATGTGCGGTTTATCCAACAATCTATAAACCCTAGGAGGACCACTATCAGCCTAACCGCACATTCCTTCATCTAAGGGTGAAAAAGTTATGAGTACAAAGGGTTTATATTCCTAATAGTATAGTAACCCTACTGTTAGGGACTTAGAAAATTTTAGTCTAAGTCCCTAGCCCAAACCGAAGTGGGCTTGTCAAGCTAGCCCAACCTCATTTGTGGGAGGCAAAGATACAATTGGGAGGTGAAGAGACTTGCAAACCACCCCTTCATTGCCATGGGAATACCTAGAGTCCACCATTAATGTCATGGGAATGCCAAGGGTCATGGCTTATAAATGTAGGCTAGTGTGTGAGTTGTACATAAGCCTATAAATAGGGGAGTTGGCTAAGGCCAAAGACAACAAGAGTGAGAGTTGTTCAACAAGAGCAAGAGAGAGTTGTATCTTGTAGCGTTATTTTCTAAGTAAAGAGTGTACTTAGTTTTTTCTGCGAAACCACTACTTTTTTCTCTTTTCTCTACTTTTGCATTTAATCGTAGGACGCGAAGGTCCGGGCTAGCAAGTAGAGCGCAAGGCTTGCCCTCTTCGAGCAGAAAGGCGAGCGCCGCACGAACTTTTGCTAGGCGAAAAGCTTAAGTTCGTAACACTACGCTATATATATATATATATATATATATATATATATATATATATATATATATATATATATAGTTGGGCTACTGTACTGTCGGTAGCACGGAGGCCTCCGTGTTACCAGGTTGTTTTCAATGATGTGGCTTCCGAATCAACGATCGGTTCCGTTAGATTTGATCTGCACTACTGAAAATATTTAGAAATCAAATTTTATATTTTTTCGACATCATTTACCAAATAATCAAAAGTTTCAAAAGTGACAATTTTAATAGCCGATGTCGTACGTTTGTAAGTTCAATGGTGTAGAATAATCTAAATAACGCGAAACTTTAATAGAAAATTCTACTTAACATAAAGAGTAAAATCAAAACTTCCGATTTAAAATTTAAATATTTTATCACTATTTTTTATAAGATTTTTATTTTCTGCCGTTTATTTTTAGACTACTATACTATCGATAGTACAAAGCATTTGGTGTTATTAAGTTTTATATTATTAGATCAACCCCTTTAATTATTTTCACCCGTTAGATTTTACTATTTCCCCAATCACCCATTAAACCTAAGGGGCCTGCTATCATCTCAACCACTATATAGAGTTAGGCTGGAATACTATTAATAGTACCAAGTTATTGGTGCTATTAAATTTTTAACTGTTGAGTTAAAAGATGTGTGGTTGAGATGATAGTGGGGCCCTTGGGTTTAATGGTTGGTTGGGGAAATAGTAAAATCTAACGGGTGAAAATAATTAAAGGATTTGATCTAAGGGTAGAAAACTTGATAGCACCAAATGCCTGGTACTATCGATAGTATAGTAGCTGGACTATATATATATATATAATTGAGTTTCTATACTTTTTAAAGTATCAAGTTATTAGTGTTGGTAGGTTTTTAGTCCTTGGATGAAATGATGAGTGGTTATGATGATAGTGGACCCCTTGTATTAAGCGAATGGTTGGTGGAATATAATAATTTAAGAGATGAAATTAATCAAAGAGGTAGATCTAACGATAGAAAACGACTATATATATTATATATATATATATATATATATATATTATATATATATATATATATAATTGCTCCCATACTATATATGTATATGTTTATATATATACATATAGAGTAGAGCTTATATATTTTTAAAATTACAAAGTTAATTTATGCTTGTAAATTTTTTACCATTGAATTTGTATTGGGAATGTATATGTTTATATATATACATATAGAGTAGAGCTTATATATTTTTAAAATTACAAGCCAATTTATACTTGTAAATTTTCTACCATTAAATTTGTATTGGGATTTGTACTATTCTAAAGTCAATTAAAGAGAGAAAAAAAAAATAGTAAAAAACACAAATCCCAATACAAATTAAATGGTAAAAAATTTACAAGCATATTTTAACTTGAACTTTTGAAAGTATATAAGCTCTACTATATATATATATATATATATATATATATATAGAGAGAGAGAGAGAGAGAGAGAGAGAGAGAGAGAGAGAGAGATTCAGCTACTATGCTTGTATAAACACCAAGCAATTTGTGCTTGTAAGTTTTTTACCGTTAGATCTAACCTTTTGACTAATTTTATTTCTTAGATCATTCTATTCCACCAACCACTTACTCAACCCAAGGGGCCCACTATTATTCTAACCACATATCTTTTCATCCAAGGACTAAAAACATATAAGCACAAAAGACTTGGTATTTTTACGAGCATAGAAGCTCAATTGTTGGGAATCTGCCCCGGTACCAGATTCTGTGAATCCGCAACCCGCTCCGGTACTGCAATCCACGTCGGTACCACCTAATGTTTGAGATTCGGCAATGGAAGCATCAAATCGAATTTTTTACCATAAATCCGTCTCCTCAACAAAACTGAAACCAATACAACCAGAAAAAAATCAAATAACATTTATTAACCAATAGAAGAATTATACCGACTCATTTTCTACAATATAGTAGCTTTCAATCAAACCCTCTTTCTGAATCTCTCTCATTCATTTTCTCGTCTTCTATAAACCTATAAGACTTCTCTCTTTTCTCTCTAATACAGTCTTCCTCAAGAGTCTCATACGTACTCTTTTATATATATATAAGCTCTCTAAATTAGAGATATATATAAACTCCGCCCAAGATAAATCCAAATCTACTTAAATTAGGATTATATTCTACTTAATATTTAAATCCAAATTAATTTATCTCTAATAGATTTAAGTATTAATTCTAATCTAATTAAGATTTAATTACAAATCTAATCAAATCCTAACAAATTGCATCATATTTCATCCTAATAGTTTGATTATAATTTTTATATCATTATAGTTCAGTTGTTGAAATAATTTTCTATACTAATTTTAATCTTCTAAATTGATCAATCTCAACACCTCTTAGATTAAACTTTCCACAATACTACTATCTTATTTGAATGTTGATAACTGTATAAAATAGAGATAAGATATACTAGGGATGTCAATGGGTACGAATATCCAAAATTTTATCCGAGTTCGAATCCGAACGAAATGAATTTATCCAATGTTAAACGAATATGGATTCGGATATAGATATAAAAAATGAAAACCCGACGGATTTGCATTTGAATATGAATTTTGATTGTACCCGGCCCGAATCCGAATTCGACCCGAACCTGAATTAATTTTATATTATATAATATATGCGTATATAAATATTTAATATTATATTTAAATTTATATTTTAAAATTTTAAATTTAATATAATATATTTTGAAATATTGTAAGAAAAAAAAAATAATTATTTCGGATTTGAATTTTCGGGTTCGGATTCGGATTTTGAATTTTTAATCGGGTTCGAATTTGGATATGAATTTTTAAAATCCGTCAAATTCGGATTTGGTAGTCGGATTCGGGTTCGGGTTCGGATTTTAAAAATTCTGCCCCAAATCCGACCTGTTGACATCCCTACCCGCAACAGAGGTGCATCAGTAGCTTTTTCTTATCTTTACTTCTAAAAATATTACATTATATTTTGGCTAAATTATAATAAAATTTTTGCACTTTACCCTTGTCTTAGGTATACCCTGCATTAAAAATTGCACTAATTAACCCCCAGCACTTCACCATTGTTGAAAATAGGTACAAAAGTTTTGGAATATTTAATTGCTGAGTTCAAGTGCAAAACTTTGTAGAAACCAATCGTCAGAAAAAATTAGATGCTATCAATGCTAGCTATAGAACCATATAAATTGAATAAAGTATTAATCTGCCTTCTGAGTTACAAATTAGACAGATTTTTTTTTTCTTTTTTTCTTTTTTTTTGAGAATAAGGTAACATGCTACCGCTTCAATTTAGCTACAAACTAAGAAAGCTGAGTCTCAACCTGCTAACGAGAAAAAAAAAAAAAAAAAAAAAAAAAATTCAAGGCACGCAGAAGGCATCCCAGGACCTCCGCAGCATCCTGATTTCATCCAACAAAAGCCACGCCGCCTGCTTTTTTGACTCGAAGATTCTTCTATTCTTTTCTAACCAAGTAACCCACCAAGTGGCAGCAACCGTCGCTAGGTCCCTCGTTTCCAGTGTTCCTTTCTTGAGACTACCTTCTTCCCACAATCTAGCCAGCGTATCACACGATAAGGCCATCCGGTAAAAGAGCGGTCAGTAGATACTTCGTATAAGGGCATGCCAAGAAAAGATGATCCACCGTCTCGACCCCACCCGAACAGAGTGAACATTCCCCCACCGCGGTCCAACCCCTTTTCCGAAGGTTGTCGGCAGTGAGCACCCTTCTTTTAAGCACCAGCCAAACGAAAATCTTTATCTTTAGAGGGGTCCGAAATTAGACAGATTTTCATATATGAAACAACATGATATGCCTTGCAAGTCAAGGCCAGCACTCACCTGGAAACTTTAATCTTTGTCTGGCATCATGTTGTGACAGAACGGCTATAGATATCAAACTTTCAACCTCTCAGACCTTACTTAAAATTGCAGAAAAATTACATTACATACAGTGAGAAAGAGAAAGCTCCATACCATAGTCCTATTGCATGATTTAATCATACCACACTACCCATCTACAATTTACTTGTGATACAGGAGTAACAAAAGTTGCTGAAAAAACTTATTTATCTCACTCTCACTTGCTGCATTCTGCAGGCAACCTCCCAACACAGCAGTGACAGAAACTTACGGGGAAAGAGGAAACAAAGAATGGAGGGATTCAATGACCTGAAATAGGAAAAATCAACAGATTTTCGCATAGATGAATTATGGAAGTGACTCTTGTATTGAAATTTGTTCATAATTTCATGGCCTAGAAGCAGATATAACGACTAACAAAACAAAAGTACAATCAAGTAAGAAGATTGAAAGAATACAAATGGAGGACTGTCAAGTAATAATAAAGATACTTGGGCCAACCAACAAAATTATTATAAACAACAGTAATTAATAAATCACCACTGTATTGAGCTGGGACTTTACAAAAACCGCAAACCCTACTCACCCTTGAGCACGGAAATAGCAACAGAGAGAACTCCCGGACGTGCTAATAAAGCCGGCTTTCGCTCTCCTTAAATGAAAGCTCATTTCTTGTTGCTTGAGGGCTGCTTTCCCCCAGGAGCAGCAAACCTCGGCAAAGTTAATAGCGTGTTCATCCGCGAAACCCCTTCTAGGGCGGACCACTCTTCTCCCTCGTTCGTGGCGGCGATATCATTATCATTCGGTTCTTGGTGTGAGAGAGACTGAGATAACTGCTGCTTAGGGCTTTTCTTATCATCGTCAGGAACGACTTTTCGTAAAGCTTCAGCTGAATCAGATGATGCGCCCTCATCTTTGGTCTTGAGATCGGGGGAATCGTCGATGGCATCGGTATTGAGGAAGAGGCAGACTACAGCACAGTCATCGATTTTCGAAGTCGGGTATTTGAACCGCCATGCTCGAATCGCCGACTCAACAAGCGATCGTGCCGCGGAGGACCGGAAGGAGCTGAGGCAATAATGTCGACCACTTCTTTGTTAGTTAGCACATCCCATACCTGTAAAATGTTAAAGGAAAGAACTATGTTTCACATTAAGATCTTCAATATCTTAATATTTACGGGCGAAGAGCTTTCGCGTATTACTTCAATGGGGAGCTCTCCAACGAGGAGGGCGGACATGAGCAGTTGGATTGCAATTAACTCGCTTCTGTTTGACAAGATTTGCAATCTGCTTGCTCACACCCACCCTCCATGAGAGCTTTACTTATTTACCCTGGCTGGAACTTCTGGCCAAGTGCTGCTTTAGTAAAGCCATTCAAGAAAGCACAAACAGCTTTAATTATTAAAATCCTCACAACATCTTTCTACCTTAGTACAAGCAGAAGAAGCTTCAATTCAGGCTTCTACATTTGCCCGCAATAGATTCAGAATTTTTGTTCGCCAAATACCTGGTTGTTGCTCTTTTGGTTTAGGAAAAAGGAGGGGGCGAAAATAAAAGCTATGGAAGCCAAGCCAAAGGTATGTTCATGGAGAATATTAGGCCACATATGACAATAGAGAAGTTAAAAGTTTGCAACCTATACGAGGACCAAAAGCAATGGCTCTTTTTATAAACTAGTAAATTTGCTCACCCCATCAGAGGCCAGCACAATGAACTCATCCCTTTCAGTAATGCGTCGGTAGGAGACATCCGGCACGGAAATTATACCGAACTCCTTCAGGCAAAAATCCCCAAATGCCCGTGCCATTGCCAAGCCTGGGGAGTTAATGTTCGGCATCCAAACACGAGCAACCTCTGGCTCATCACGAAGAGCAAAAACCCTCCCCTTACATCGCCTGATTCTTTCAGCTTCCCCTGTCAAAGAACATCTACTTAGATTTTGATATATTACTTAGTATCTCAAGAATCTTTTTTTTTTTAATACTTCTCAAATACCTTTTCCAAAAGAAAGATGGGAAATTTCTTATGAGGCCTTTTCGAGTCAGAAAAAAAGTCAAACTTCCATCCAAGGTTTTAAGTATCCATCGGCACGGGCCGTATCTACCGTGCCGTACCATGCCAACAAGATACCGGCACGATACAGCTCTCGTGCCGATGACACAGTTCAAAACCCTTTTTTCTTAAAATTACTAAGTAATTTTCTTAATAAACTTCAAAATATTTGATAAAGATACATAATAAGCAATTAAAAAACTTTGTTGCTAAAGAATTAAATATTTCATGCCACTATGTGTCGGCACGCATGTATTTTTTGTGACCGACACTCATTGGTACGGCTCGGTACGCACCGTGCCGTACCGTGCCGGCAAGTTTTCGACACGACCCCGTGTCATGGCACTTAAATCCTTGCTTCCATCACAAAAACTAAATATGCTTAAATGAACAAAAAAAATATAAGCCACTCGTTTCTGTCATAACGACTAAAGTAGAGCAATTGGATCACATTGACTAAAGTTGAATTTGAAATTTTTCTATAGCTTACTGCCTACACAAATAACCACAAAATTGGCCATGCTTTGGTGTAGTGGTAATCTTTACGCTCAGAAGTAAGGCTACAGGTTCAAGTCTCGAGAGCAGCAGCTTCACGTATATGTGTTGAACAACAGTACTAACAGGACTACCTCCATATTTTTCTTCTGAGATTCCCAATTCGGTGGGACCATAGAATGGTAATGGCAATTTTCTTTTTATTTTTTTAAGTAATAAAGTGCAAGCATACAATCCATGGTGCTGTTATGAGAAAATCATACGCTCAAACTTTTGAAAAGACCAACCACATAGACATCTGATGTAAATCGGGATAAAGCTTAACAGTTAACTTTTCTTAAGAAACTACAGCACTATTCAAAAAATTTCATTGAGAATGGCAAAATTGCATGAAAAAAAATAAAAACATCCTCAAAGCGCACTCTAGGATGAAAAAAATGTAAGGAAATTGATCTTGTGAAAGATAGATTTATTATTATTCTTGGATGTTTAGGACAATCAAGATGATTTCATGAGAGACCTATCTCTTAACTCCTGCTTAGAGATTCAATGAAAAGGCTTAAGGAATATTTTATTCTACCTCTTACGCTGCATGGTGCAGGTAACAAACAGAAATCCATCCAGGGAATCTTGACATACATTATAATTGCACCAGTGTCATTTGCTGTATGTCATACATCAATTTGTCCAAGGACAGAATCTTAACATCAGAAATAAGCACTAAATGTTTCCCTAATGGGATCTTTTCTTCCTTTACATACTTCTCTTCCATATAATGTATCATTATTGACGATTTCCCTTTTCGATCAACCTTAGATTACGTGGATGAGGTACTTGGTGGGATCTCATTTTCTAGGTTCAAGCCTGGATTATGGCGAAATTTGGGCAGGTATTTCTTGGGTTGGGGAAAGGAAGCCTAGGAGCTATACAAAAAAATTAGTTATAATAAAAAATAAAAAAAAATATCTGACCTTTATTAAATGGTGTTATCTATCATGAAAGAATTATTTACTCAGCAAAATGTTGCAACTCAGAAAGAAATAATTGATGAATAAAGGCCAGCTCAGGTACATGTATACAAGGTAAATACAGCAAATATTTTATTGATTTACAAAATATAAAAGGCAAATAGGTACAATTACATAGTTGCGTTTTTACAGGATTCTGAAAATCTGCCACAAAAAAAAATATAAATGGCATCCGGTGGCTGTTTTGAAAAACAAAACGAAAAAAGAAGCATGAACAACATTGACTTTATGGGGAAAAAAGGTAATAATTCCAGTCGTCATTTAGAGATTAGTGTGAATGAAGTAAACAAGGATATGACATTGGTTTCACCCGAAGTAACTCCAAAAAGACTAGATCTAACCTTCAGTATCAGTCCTTTACTGTTCCTCTTTCTTGTGATTTCTAGAAAAATTAGACTTATTCTGCCTTCTACCTAGATGAATTCCACCTCTTCATCAGCATTATCTTCAGTTGTAGTTAAAGAGCTTTGATCTATTAATTTTTAGTTTTGTACTATTTTAGATTGTCGCAGAAAATAAGTGTAGAATAAGAAAAGATATTATGTGTACCTACAAGCAAACCAAGCAAAAACTAATCTGTTCAGTTCTCCCAGCTACCCGCAAATGAGGCAACTTCCAAGAAATTCACAAATCCACATTGTAATTGCCCAACTGGTCCACTCATAGTCACTTGACAACCGTCTAATATGCTACTGTCTCTAAGTCACGTCACACTCACACTGTGCAATAGCTAGACACTCCACACTCCACACTCCACACTCCACACTCCACAGACGCGTGTCCGTCACACGTCCATTGTGCGTCCATAATCCTACTCTCTTCACATCTCCGTTACATGTCCATGGTGTCCCTCACGGCCATGCACATCCATTAGAAGTCCAAACTGTGTCTATTATATCTAATATAAGAAAATTTGAGGTAATGCAAGTAGTCAATTTTCAATTTATTTTGATATAGAGTTTGGAGTGATTGTTGAAATAAATATGCTAGTTCCTTACAGTGCATAGGTAATTCTTTGAAATGAAGATAAGTTTTGATACAATTATTCTTTGTCAAACTTAACGTAACTATTTTCTGGTTTTAGTATCTGTCAATCAAGAAAATTTGATTGCTTTCTATTGTGAGGAAATTATTATGGAACTGCTGTTTCTTTTAAAAGAAACGTAACGAGAACGTATCAAGCTAGAAGATTTTCTTCAGCAACTTTTCATAATTTATCGGGCGTATCCTGCTGTGTCCGTATCCTAACTTTTGCCATTATTTTCATAACTAGTGGTAAGCAAGCAACGCTAACTGCAAACACTAGATCCAACTTCCCCTTTCTTTTATGTGGACAAACCGGATAGCTAGAAGAATACAATTGACTTGTGAACCTAATTGCAGGACTAATAGTATCCTTGATTAGGCTATTAGCCAGTAAAACATGATTCAAACACCCAGAAAGATGTCCAGCATATTACGAACCTTATTACAAGTTCTAACACCAGAATAATCAAATAATAATCAACCAGTGCAATCAGGTAGATCAAAGTAATCAAGGTAATAGAAAACGATCCAAATTCCCTGATGCCTAAACAGTTACAGCTTTGAAGCAGACGCATAAGCAGACCTAATATAAATCATTCAAGCAGATCAGTTCCCTGATAACTTGCAATCCAAGCTTCGAAGGAAACACTTAAGCAGGCCAAAGCATTCATGCAGATCAGTTCCCTACTAACTTACAATCCAAAGCCTAATACTTGACAGAAGCCTCTTCCTTGGTCACCATCAATAATTATTCCCAAGGGATTGTTAAAATACTAGAATAGACTATCCATGAATACATGCATAAAAAATGAAGCTGAGGTGAGATGTAAGATGATGTAGCAAAAGAGAGCCCACCGAGAGGGTAATGAAGACAACAGAACCATTTTCCTAAGCCTCTCGGTATAATAATCTTCAAAAGAAATAAAGCTAATGGAGATTTTAGTAGCTCTAATTACATTATTATATTTTTTACGTTATTATGGACAAAGTCTTCCAAAGAGGGACAAAGTTGTAAAATTTTATAGCTTAATCTCCTTCCACAAGACAAACCACTAGATCTTCACTATTACTATCTCTATAGCTGATTTACAAAAACTGATACTATTTGTAAAGGCATACGATAGAAATTAACAATATTAAGAGTCGTAATACTGGCATTTTCTTCTCTTATGTGAGATTTGTGAGAAGCATAAGCAGTTTTCCGATTCCTATGTTGATCCTTAAGATCCAGAGCGCATACAAAAAGATTTCCTCTCCGATTCACTAAGTCTTTTCCTGCAGATTTTCTTTGTTATCTCTTCTATTTCCTTTGATTGCACGACGGTTTTTCTCCTTTACCAGAATCTAAATACTGCTCCATGCTCAGATTGATGCAGCAATAGAGTACAATGCAATAGAGTACAATCCTAAGCAGTCCAACAAAATTCTTGAAAAAGTCATACTTTAAATTCATTATTTACTTGAGTACAAGAAAATTCTTACAACCGATTAACACAAGTCTCTTTTGCACTAAAATTGGCATTACGAGATATGACAATATGCTTTCCTGTTCAGATACCCATAGAATGGTATAAATATATAAGCATGTTTAAAAATGGCCTTTTGAGCATCTCGCAAAATTTCGCACAATCGACTAAATATAATAAAATTGTGCATTTAATTTATAACTTATAGGTGCTAAGGCATCCAACTCATAAGCACAACAAATGATTCAAGGGATAAAACAATTGATTTCATGACAGCAGAAACAAAGGAGGCTGCCAGAAAACATAGTGACTTAATAACATAGAATAAGTAAAGGAAGATAAATCAATAAAATCAAATATCATTAGAAAAGCCAGATGGGAGTACTATGCATGCCTATACGTAGCACGCAGCTTTTATTGCAACAAAAGACAATACAAGCTTCAGTAATTGACTAAACATGAAATTTTGTGAGAAGCTGAAAGGAAATTATACATACAGAAGAAAAACTTATTCACGCAACATCAAGAGTCCTCATCATTTAAATCCTTAATGATTAAGAAGTGTCAAGAACTTTCCAATCTACAAACGACTAGACAATTCAGTAAGTAAAGCAAGAAAACGATCAACAAATGTTATCTTCTTTAAATTTAGAAAGGCATATGTTTGGTAACAATGACATATTGTCAGCCATTCAACATCCTATAAGTATTGATGGATCTATAAGATTTTCATTATAGGAAAATCAAGAAAAACAGATGAAATCACAGCCATAGCAAGAAACAGAGAAAAGACATACTTGGAAGATTTGGTTTAAGGTCTACAGTCAACTGAACAGCAATCAAGCGATTATTTTGATCTCGAGTCCCCAAGACAGCTCTTGAGTCTCCCAAGTTCCCGATCACAAGATCTTGATCCTAAAAAAGCAACAAAGACACCAAGCCATAGTCAGAAAACACCAAAATTAACTCGGCACAAGATTACTTGAACAAGGCAACAAAAAGACTACTGGCTACAGTTTACCTGCTTGACCAGTGTGACCGCCGTTGTCCCACTGTAGCAGCAATCAATGTTGCCATGCAGTTTCAATTCCTTATCCATAACTTTAAAAGCCTTCAGGAATGACTCCTTCAGAGTTGCAAAGATATCGGGTTGCTTTTCTTTCTTTTCAGATTCAAGAGTTACATTGGTCTCCTCGTCTAGGCATACGAATGAAGTTTCTTCTGAAGTTATGCTCCCCGAAATACTAATAGTGCCCTCTCTACTATCATCACTTCCTAAGTTTGCACTTAGCTTTAGAGGGAGAAGATCTCTTACTCTCTTCGCAACCAAGTGGCCATAAGGTCCATGACCATCAAAAACCCCACAAAATATTGTGTCTGCTCTTGAACCAAAATTCTGTGAGTGGATAGTAAACGAACGTTATCAGACATTACTATATTGAAAGTTCATTGCATGTACTCAGTCAAAAAATTAACACCGACAAACAAGCGAAAGAAACAAAACGAAAAAGAGAAAAAGAAAAAACGATGAGTTGAAAAGGTACAATGAAAAGTAGGGGCTAAGTACGATAAAAGGAAAATAAAGGACATGATCTATATCTCTGATTATATTTTCTTAATCACAATTCACCTAGGGGTTCCAAAATTCTCGATTGATAAATCCTATAATCAGTCCATCTTTTTTTTTTTGGCGATCATTTAACTTAAGAACCCTTAAATTGTTAGTTTGAAGCATCATCATGATAAGGCATAATATTATAAAAAAATGAGAAAAAAGTTATAGCAATATAAAGATTGCTGGGTAGGACCTATGTGGCGTAAAGGAAGGAGACAAATGAATAGCCGAAAGAACTTGTCAAGAGAGAGGCACCAAATGGAGTATTCCATTCAAGTGGCTTCAATTATACATGATGATTACCACGTTGAAAGCATTATGGATAAGGATAAGAATCTTGTGGGTGCTATATAATAGCTAAAAGGTCCCAACCCAAAAAGTAATGGACTAAATAGCATGATGCTTCTTCCCCAATGGCTGGGAGCACAAATAATGTTCTGTCAACGATGTTTTGTATGTAACCACTACAATTATATATATATATATATATATATATATATATAGAGAGAGAGAGAGAGAGAGAGAGAGAGAGAGAGAGTGTCCGGCTGCTATGCTATAGATAGCACCAAGCACATGGTGCTACCAAGTTTTTCACCGTTAGATCTATCCATTTGATCATTTTCACCCCTTAGATTATACTATTTTTTCAATCACCCACTAAACCTTAAGGGCTCACTATCATCCTAACCGCACATCCCTTCATCCAAGTGTCAAAAACTTAATAGCACTAATGACTTGGTGCTATTAATAGTACAGCAGCCTAGTTATATATATATATATATATATATATATATATATATATATATATATATATATATATAATTAGACTACTATACTATCAATAGTACCAAGCACTTGATACTATCAAATTTTGGCCCTTGGATCAAGAGATGTGCGGTTAGGATGATAGCAGTCTCCTAGGGTTTAGTAGGTGGTTGGTTAAATAGTATGATCTAAGGGGTGAAAATGATTAAAGAGATAGATCGAGCAACATAAAATTTGATAACACTAAGTGCTTGGTTTTATTGATAGTATAGCAGCCGGACTCTCTCTCTCTCTCTCTCTCTCTCTCTCTCTCTCTATATATATATATATATATATATATATATATAGAGAGAGAGAGAGAGAGAGAGAGAGAGAGAGAGAGAACTAGGCCACTATACGATTAATAGCACCAAGTCATTAGTATTAGATTTTCCGCCCTTAGATGAAGAGATGTATGGTTAGGATGATAGTGGTCCTCTAGGGTTTAGTGGGTGGTTGATAAAATAGCATAATCTAAAGGGTGAAATTGGTCAAAGGGATAAGATCTAACGGTGGTAAATTTGCAAGCACTAAGTGCTAGGTGCTTTTAAAAGCACCATAACCAGACTATCTATCTATCTATATATATAGAACTAAGCTACTATGCTATTAATTAATAGCACCAAGTCATTGGTGCTATTAAATTTTTTACCCTTGGATTAAAAAATATTTGGTTATGATGATAGTGGACCCCTAGGGTTTAGTGGGTGGTTGGTTTAGTAGTATGCTCTAAGGGTTGAAAATAATTAAAGGGGTTGATCTAACGGTGAAAAGCTTGATAGCACCAAATGTTTGGTGCTATCGATAGCATAGTAGCCAGACTCTCTCTCTCTCTCTCTCTCTCTCTCTCTCTCTCTCTCTATATATATATATATATATATATATATATATATATATATATATATATAGAGAGAGAGAGAGAGAGAGAGAGAGAGAGAGAGAGAGAGCACTAGGCTCCTATGCTTTTGAAAGCACAGAGGCCTCTGTTGTTTCTAAGAGATATTCTCTTTCCCCCTCTCTCAATGTCTCTCTCTCTCTCTACATATAGAGAAAGAGAGAGAGAAAAAGAGAGAGCTAGATTCTATGTATCACTGACACTCTTATAAACCTCGCGTGTTCGTGTCGAATACGGATGTGTCCATGTCGGACTCGTGTCCAATGTAGACACGCTTTGGACGTGCATTCAATGCGTATATAATGTAAGATGATAAATAATTTAACTTTTTGACGAACGCATATAATTTTATTTTTTTGACAATATAAATAAACAATATATGTATGGTGGAGAATTTTTTTAAAAAATATATATAAACTAACAATGGTATGAAAAATAAAATAATAATTTATATATAATAAATATATATATTATATTAATAATATTATAATTTATTAGCAGTGTCCATGCTGTGTGCGTATCCTAATTTTTTGAAAGCTGCCAAATCGCTGTGTCCGAGTCGTGTCATATCTCGTGTGAGTGTCCGTGACACCTAAGCTAGACTCCTATGCTTGCGAAAATACGGATGCATCCGTGCTTGTAAGATATTTTTGATGATGGGAGATCATATTCGGCAATCAGTTTCGTTAGACATGATTTAAAGTGTTGGAACTATCTTGAAAACAAATTTTATAATTTTTTTACTTCATTGCCTAATGAACGAGTAGTCTAAAAATGAACCGCAAAAATAAAAATATTATAAAAAATGAAAAAAAAAATTAAATCAAAAATTTTGATATTACTTTTTATATTAAGTAGAATTTTCTATTAAAATTTTACGTAATTTGAATTGTTCTACGACGTTGAACTTACAAGCATGCCACATAAGCTATTAAAATAGTCACTTTTGAGATCCTTTGATCACTTGGTAAATAATGTCGAAAAATTATAAAATTTAATTTATAAATAGTTTTAATAGCGTACATCAAGCGTAACGAAATCGATAGTCGAATCGAATGTCCCATCATCAAAAATAATTTATAAACACGGCAGTCTCTATACTTTTGAAAGCACGCATATGGAAAAAAAATAAATAAATAAATAAATAAATAAAATGAAGCGGTTAATCCCTCTGAACAATACAATACAGTAGCATCGATCAAACTAACCTCTATAAGCAATTACTGTATTATTCGGAATGGTAAAAAGTATATTCATTTTTTTCCTAATTTTAAAATATAGTTAAAGGTGAAAATAAATAAAACAAAAAGAAAAAAGGAAAAAGAAAAAATAAATAATAATCAGCTCCACAGAAATTATTAAAGATTGCATTACTTTTATCTTGTTCTTGTTGGAAGGCATTTGAAATATCTAAATCTAAAGCAAAGCGAGAGCATTGGATCATAAACAAATGAATCATGATATATCTATCATCCAAATCCAGCCATTAAAACCACATGTAAATGAGGGACGAGATCTGGAGGGGAGGGGAGGGGAGGGGAGGAGAGGAGAGGAGAAACGCTTCGCACCTCCCAGACGATCATGGCGTCCTGGTTGATCCCCTTCTTGCCCTGCTGCGTGAACAGCGAGGCGACGCCGCTGGCCCCGCTGCCCGCGATCCGGCCGGGGATCCCGTGGAGCCCCCCTCCTGCTGCGCCTCCGGCGGAATCGGCCGAATTGCGCCTCCGCCGATTCGCGGTGCCGCCGCCGCCGCCTCCCGCGGCCTTGCGGAGGCGGCGTGAGGGGGAGGAAGGGGAGGAGGGGGAGGATTCGGAAGAGGAGAGGGACAGACAGGAGCCCATGCGGAGGGCCCTGACGACCTCCAGCAGGCACTCCAGCCCACCCAGACAGCCGATCCCGTCTCCCCCCGGAGGCTCCGTCGATCCCCACCCTCCTCCTCCTCCTCCTCCTCCTCCTCCTCCTCCTCCTCCCGCCGTCGGATTCCCCCTAGATTCCTCCAAACCCTCTCCGCAGATGCTCTACTTCCACTTCCACTTCCACTTCCACACACGACGGCAGCAGGAGGAAGGAGGGAGGGAGGAGGAGGAGAGCGAGCTAAAATTTTTGAATATAATTAATTAAAATAATAATTGAGAGGAAAAACCAACATTTCCTTTCAGGAAAAGTGAAGAACATCATGGTAATAAAACAATAAAAGGAAAAAAGGAAAAAAAAAAAAAAAAAAAAAAAAAAAAAAAAAGGAAAAAGAAAGAAAGGGAGGGTGGAGAATGGGTGGGGATAATGGTGTAGAACGCGCGCGAGAGAAACGAAAGGGACGGAGGGAATGGACGTACGGGGAGAGAGATAGAGAGAGAAAAAAAAAAATTAAAGGAGAGAAGAGAGAGAATGAAAATGAGAATGGGAATGGGAATGGGAATGGGAATGGGCTACTTGAGCGGATCTCCACCGGATTCCATTCGCTCCTCTCTCTCTCTTTCTCTCTCTTCCAAACCCGTGGTGGATATATTGCACGTTTGGTCCTTTTACGACACTGCCATTTTAGTTTCTAAATTTAAATTTTCGTAATTATTATAATACAATTTTATAATTTAATTTAATTAATTAAATATTAATATAGAGACGTAATAATAGTTTGAGAGCCAAACATATAATTTATTTATTTTAGTATTTACTTTGTTTATGTCTTGTGCTGCCAATTTTTTTTTTTGGTATATATAAGTATACACCTTTTCGGGGTGTATATCTTATACCCCATCTCATTTTAAGATGGAATAAATTTTATCCGTCACATCGAGTGACGAGTGGAGATATATTCATCCCAGGACGGGGTCGGGTGTAGGATGTACACTTTTTTTTGGAGTGTACATCTAGCATTTTCTAAAATTTATTTTTATTCCTGAATAAATGAAATGTAAGATGTACATTTTTTTTTTATGTACAAAAAAATATTTTTCGTATAAAATTTGTTGTCGGTAGGTATGTTTGTTTTTTCTAACTGGATGAAATAATTTTGGATGGAAAATATTTGTATTTATTATTTAGTTTATGAAATATTTAGTTTAGTCAAAATTCTAATTTTTTAACAATTAATGCATAATTAATCTTCTTTTGGTTTGTTGATGTACCCATTATGAAAAGAAAAAGGATGGAAAAACAGATTTTTTTTATATAGCTTCCTCCTAAATTTTATTTTTATTTTTTATAATTAACTTTTATGAATTTATATTTACAGAAATAATTATTTTTCTACCATACGAATATCATGCTGGACAGACAGGTAAATATTATAATTTATTTACCATGTTTAATGTGTTCTCTTTGATTTAGTCTGCATATTGTTAAGACAAAAAAATACGATATTTATTTACTATGTTTAAACACTATAAATGAATTATCGTTTTCAACTCGAAATTTCAACATGGTAATCACATGATAAAAAGAGAATTATTTCTGTAAATATAAATTTATCAGAACTATTTGCTAAAAAATAATTATAAGGGGATAAATGGAAAAAAAAAATAATTTTCAGTGGGTACTGTTACCAATAACAACGATCTACCTACTAAATTTACTAAAAATATAAATAAGATAATCTACTGTAGAACCTGATAATAAAAGTTAGAATAAACTTTATAGTTATTATACCTCTAAACTACTAATGCTCACAATAAATAAAATTGCTGGATATGTGTATAGAATCATATACCGAAAGTAAATAAGTGCACAACTAGATAACAAATACTCACTAACATATCCCAAATCAAATGATGGCCTCTAAGGTTCGGTCAAGCATGCGCCTACTACTGCCATGGCACCCCGGAATGACTAGTCAAATGTAGGTCACCCTATCTATGATTAGAAATGAGCGCACAAATTAAAACAAAATTAATAGACGATCACGATACAAAAGTAAATTTCAAATATAAGACAAAAAAAATAAACACGTAGATTTACGTGAAAAAATTTTTGCAGAAAAAAAATTACGGACGAAAAAAAAAAATTTCACTATACGAAAAAAGAAATACAAAATGTTCAGATTATATCGTTCGATTTCTCTAGGGCAAAAGAAAAGAGGTTTTTCTTAGCGGACATCTAATTTTTTTTTTTTAAAAAAAATTATCAAAATTTGTCATCGCACCGCAAAACCGTCCGAGAACCAGAAATACAAAATCGAAGAGATTTTTAATTTCAGAATTACAACTAACACCTACTACCATAACACCACCATCGAAATGGTCGGTCAATGTAGAACGCCCAAATGAGGCTGCTGCGACATCAACGCACTAAAGCCGAGCATTGGAACGGCACTCGAGGAATGTGACCCCATCGAGAAAACTACATATACTGTCGATCTCAAATACGACTCCTACATTCTATAGTCAATACCAATGATCAATTAGATCATGAAATCTACTATCTATGCCCCTCTAGCTAGCACAATCCGAAATGCAACACTACTCATATGAAGTGCATAAAACAGCTACCACACAAGATGATGACATGCAACACTACTCATATGAAGTGCATAAAACAGCTACCACACAAGATGATGACATCTGAACAATGCATATAAAACAACTAGCTAGATGGCAAATGTGTCCCAATACATTAATTAGATTAATTGCAGGTATCCAGCCTCACAGTTCTAGCTACCACTCACATGGCATAGACAATAACAATCCAATGGTGATATTCAAATATTATAAGCCCCACAACCAGGAGGTGTTATAAGTACTATTGCATCAAAACATGATCCCAACATGCTGGAGAATCTGCACTATAGGCATAGAGAGAGTAACTCAGTTGATTTTGGCATTTTCAACCCACCTCCATAAGCAATCCAACCACGGCAGCGAACGGCTAGCTTGAGCTCACCCCTCTCAGCCCAGGTATCAACCAAAAATTACCTTATTATCGTTTGGATTCGGTATAGAACCGAGAATAGGAGGGATATCTCTCTTATTCTTCCAAACGCAATAGAAATCAATTGGTATAGCTTGTTCCGACACAACTAGAATAAGTGAGAATTACTGTTCTCACTCTTTCCAATCACCCTTTTATATTTTTCTTAAATACCCTTTCATGTCTACCGAGGCACCATCTCTCATCTTATTATTACATAATAAAGTTTGAGTGCAAAAAGTTAATTTACCCCAATTAAAACTCTTTATTCCTCTTATTCCTAATTCTCATACCAAATACAAAATCTCTTATTCCTGAAATCATCCCAAGCGCTTTTTTATACTAATTTCGTATTTTATACTTATTCCTGAAATAGCTAGTTCTGTCTTATTCCATTACCAAACGGACAAACTTGTTCGGAGAATTCAGCACACACTTTGCTGAAAACACAAAAGTTCAGAAATCACTCAAAACTATACTTCAACCAACTAAATTCTGAAATTTGATCAACATTAAGCTAACCTACCTCTCACTCAACCTGTCGGTGGCTCCAAAACAAAGTGAAGTGAAAGAAAAATCAGTAATAATCCACCAATTGCTCAGCTATATCGGATCGTTGGCACTACCCATTAATTCGAAAAGTTCGAACCGTTAGAAATATGCAATTAATTCACTTAGAACGTACAGACACAGCGTCCACGGATCTCGATCGAAATCAACCCATCTGGACGTTGGATTTTTTGTTGGGCCTCTTACTGTTAGGTCTATTGTGGACCGCAGTTTCACTCAACTTATTGTGTTCATCCAACTCAATTTATTAGTTTTCTTAGTTTATTGTTACAGAACAGAAAGTTGAATTTATTTTTAACCCATAAATAAATAGCCAACAATATATATTGAAACGAATCAAAAAAATCCACCACAATCGAATGAAAACCTCAATTCCGTTCAAAAACTCCAAATTCACCTCAATCTACCTCAATTCCAGCTGAAGGAGATCGATGCACGAATTTTTCTCCTTAGTCACACCGCGAGCAACACCCATCATAGCAATTTAAAGCTCCAATTTACTCCAATTGCAAGCTTCCAAGTTGCTCAAAATAGAAAAGTATTTTTGTCTAATTTTTTTTGAGAAAAAAATTTCGCCTAATTTTAGTTCAACTGCAGGTCAATTTCAATGTAGAAATCAATTACAGACAAATAAACAGAACCTACCGTCTCTATTTTTATTCACCCAGTATGTTACATATGATACTATGATCTATACTGTATAAATCAATCTATACAAAAAGAATCACCAGTTATGTTTTTTGTTGTTAGCTGCTCTTCTTCGAAATAATTGTTGGGGATATTGCTATCAAACAAATTACGCGTAAGTTCCAACACAACGGTCAACATTCTTTGGGATGGGAGTATCCACAACGTCGGAATCATTAGGAGGGAGCTTGCTACTATCGCAGCTACGTGGTGGGTCATCTGGCTGGAACGCAATAGGCGAAGATTTGACAACAAAAAACACTGCTTGGCTAACCTTCTAGCGGATATCCGATCTCTTCGCTCGGCCTGAATTTTATTCTGTGCCGGTTAATTTTTATTTTATTATTATTGTTTTATTAGTAGTACTACTTTTACTATTACTAATATTTTATTATTTTTTTTCTTTTTTTCCTTGGGTACGAGACCGGGTTGTCTAAGTAATGTAGTTGAGTTTATTTTTCTTTTGAATGAAACGGCAACATACTGTTTTTTCTTAAAAAAAAAAAAAAAACCAGTTTATCATAATAGTTGCTCTAAAGTAATACTCCTTGATCCTGTCTTAATGTCGAAATAATTTATTTAGTGATTACTTATACGCTCTAAGAAATTATTTATAATTTTGAAATTGTTTGTAATTTTGAGCTTTAAGTTTTATTTTTTCTCTTTTATTTTTTCTTTTTGTATGCTCATGTTTATGCTATGATGCTCATGTTTATGCTATGAAGTTATTTTCTCCTATGAGATATTATGAGGAGTAAGGAGTATGAAAATGATTTGTTAGAATAATATTTATATTATTTTTAAAAATCATGGCTTAAAAAATAAATATATATAATACACATTTTCTAGACATATCATACTTTTTGGCTGCGAAATATTATATTTTTACAACATAAATAAAAAATATGTATATATACTATACAAAAAGTTTATGTGTTCAAACATAATGAAAAATATATATATAAACATATAAAACATTATACTTAATTAATATTCAAAATTAGGTTATAGGAACATATTTTTAGAACACTTCACAATAATGTGTCACTATACACCCTAGCGACGGTACATATAGCGACATTTTTTTTAAATTTTAGAAATACTTAAAAGTGTCGCTATAGCAAAGTTTTGTTGTAGTGGAACTTATTTTAACTATGAACTATTTGTTGCCTATTTATTTACGAATTAAATAGGTCTAATTTTTTGTCCCGTGGCAATAGATTCAGAAGACTAATAAGTTGAGTTGGGTGTAAGTTGAGTGGGGTTGTGGTACACGATAGACCTAAAAATGCCCAACAATAGACCTCATGTCCCGTGACAATAGACCCAGAATACTAATAAGTTGAGTGGGGCTGCGGTTCACGATAGACCTAACGACAAGAGACCCAACAATTGACCTAACGTTCAGATGGATTAAGTCCAGTCGAGACCCGTTGGCGCTGCGTCTGTATGCTTTAAGTGAATTGGCTGCGTATTTCTAACCGCTCAAGCTTTTGGGATTAACGGTTAGCGCCAACTATTCGACACTATTTTGAATCGAATATGTATTTTTTAAAAATTTTAATTTTATTATCTAATATTTTAATTTATTTGATTTGAGCCGGTCAATGAAAATTTGATTTTAAAACTTAAATACGCTATTTATCTTTATAAGTTTAGTTAGAAATATAAATTTTGCAAATATAAATTTTTTAAAGTAAATAATTAGTTGAAATTTTAAAGTTAAAATATTATTAACGAAATCAAATCAAATAAATTAAAAACTTAAATAATAAAATTAAAATTATAAAATATTTAATAATTAACTTAAAATGATCCATAGTTTATATAAATTTTAGGGTTAATTGTATACGACTCTCTGCAAACATATCTAGATATATCCCTACAAAGTTCAACTTTTTATATTTATCCTTGCAAAAGTCCAACGTTATTTATGTATATTCTTACCGTCTATCTCTGTTAGAAAAATCTAGTTAATCATAGGTTAAATACTTAATCTTGATTAGTTAGTGAGGTAAATTTATTTTTTTACCCTTTCAGATATTTCTGCATTATTTTTTGGAGGTACATTTTTGAAAAGACAAAACTGTCATTTCACATATAATCGGTTAAAAAATAAATAGTGAACTAACGATAATAAACCGGATGAATATATATGAATAACGTTGAACTTTTGAAGAGATAAATATGAAAAGTTGAACTTTGTAAGAATATATTTATTATTCGATATGTTTGCAGAAAGTCGTATGCTTATTATTCAATATGTTTGCAGAAAGTCGTATGCAATTAACCCAAATTTCGTATGCAATTTACCCAAATTTTATATATTTTTATCAAGCATGGGGTTGATGTGGAGGACAAATTTCAGGAAATAATAAAACATAGATTTTCGTTTCTTCTAAGCTTCTTGATCTTCTCATTGCATCTTGTGCTTTCAAAATATTTTAGTAAAACATTTTTTTCTTCTAATGAGGATACCGAAGAGAAATGTTTTAGTCACCCCTATGCCGTTTCTTACGTTAATTACTCTCTATTAACTCTATTAATCCCAATATCTATAACTGTACGATTTTTTTAAAAAAATTTTAATATATTTTTATTTGTCTCTCGCTATTTTTCTATCCGACATCCGTTTATTTTCTTAGAAGAACTACATTTACTCTATTTTTTAAAATAAAATTTTACCTTCTGTTGTAATTATATTTTTTTAGTGGTCTTTTGTTTACTGTCCTCAAAAAATTAGATCGGATAGATGAGAGGGTACGAATAGATAGAAGGGCTCGGGAGCCTCAACAATATTGCCCTAGAAACGATGAAACGTCTACAATTATAAAAATTATAAGAAGATGTATCGCGGCGTTATCATTATAAACTTTAAGCGATGGAGCTATAACGCCACAAAATTATAAGAAGATGTATCGCGACGTTATCATTATAAACTTTAAACGATGGAGCTATAACGCTACAAACTCAATAATATTACTGTAAAGTGTTCATACTTTTTGATATTTTATTCATATTTTGCTTGAATTATAAATTATTCTATAACTGTTCCTATTTTATTTGTGCATGTATTTTTACTTATCTTCGTTGATTCAGATATTAGACGATAATTACATGTAGTATACTTCAGTTTTCTTTTTTTCTTAATTATGTACTTTTCTTATTTTCTTCTTCTTTTTAAAATATTATTTATTTTACCTATATTTTAATTTTTATTATTTAAAAATATTTTTATATTTATTTTTTAGGTAAAATAATATTTTAACTTTAGCAATATTGTGCGGATTACTGTACTAATATTATCAAATTTCGTGCATAATTCACACAAATTTTATTATAATATGATTATTAGCATATTAAAAGCATGTGACGTTTTGTTTCTCAAAAGTCATTCATCTTAAAACGATTTTAATTTTGGAATACTTTAACTCTCTTAATTTTTTAGACTTAACCACCGTATAAAATATTATCGTCGTGTTAAAAAATTTATCCCTATTATTCAAGTATACTCACAAAGTATCAGACGATGTCACTTTATAATTTGTAAAGTGATCCTTCACCGCATCTCCGTGGTTCATTAGATGAATGAAATGTGAAATAAACATCATGAATAGAATGTACAAGTAGCATTTTCCTAAGTTACACAAACACACACACACAAAAAAGTTAAAATTTGAGAAAAATAGTTTCACTTGGGAATTTTGGTTATCTAATAATTCTTGTACCATTATAACCATCTAATTTGGCAGAAAACAAAAGATTGAGTTATAATAGATTTAGTTAGGTTTGTTATATTTTTTTATGTTAAATTACTTTAAAAACTTAAATGTTGGTTGATAAGTTAAAAAATTATTAAAAATTAATAAAGAATAAAAATTTGTAAGGGGTTTTAAGTTTTGATATATTTTCAGAATAGAGAAGTATTTCAAAAAAAAAAAAAAAAAAAAAAAAAGAAACTGATAGAATTAAAAAAAATTTCCGCCTTTTTACATATCTGATAAAATATAGATACAATTTTATATAGGGCTTATTTTGATAAATTAAATTCACCCTTGTAGTATCTCCCAATGATTTAAAAATTAGATCAAATTAATTATTTTGATCAAACTATCGTGATCCGATCTATAAAACTATCCAGTTCAACCGTTTGAATCAAATAAGTCAAATAATTATTTTGATCTGTTCGAACCAACAGTTCAACCTGTTGGGGGTAAAATTCAAAATTCTCATTATTTATTAATTTTATTTATTTCTTTTATTATTTATTTATTTATTTATTGTTATTATTAATATTTATTTTTATTTATTTATTTATTAATTTTTTTTGGCGAGAAAGAAATTGAACGGAATGTGATTTCCGTTTCTTCCGCCTAACGGAACTTGGCTTCCGTTTGTGGCCTCCGTTTCTTACGCCTAACGGAACCGTACGTCGGGTGAACGTTACTCAACGTTCGGTTCCCAACGTTCGGTATTCTTCGTATATTTATATGTCCGTTTCTCCTCCGTTCTTACAGGATAAGAAAACAGTGGAAGAAATAGATACACAATTTTAACCATATTATTTTTATCTTTTCATCTTTTTCTTAATTGGGTGTTGAAAGAATTTTCGTCAACCTCCACCACGATCGTGCTCGCAGGAGGAGGAATTCTGGTCGTACCTTGGAGTGGTGTTCTCGGTTAATCCCGCACGTAAGGACGGGAATACACCTTAGGGCAGTGCTACGCACGCTTCCGGACCATTAAAAGATTTTGGATTATTTACATTATCTGTAAGTTTTTATTTTATTTTATCAAGAAATCAGTTAGATATTAATCATAATTAAATTCTTTAAATATTTTTCCTAACACAACCATCAAACTGATAAATCGATTCGATTTTAATCAAATTGGTCAGTTTTGTTCTATTTTTTTTTTTTTTTTTTTTTTATGAAGTCATATCAAAATCTATTGACTTAAAATCAATTTAGCTGATTTTATTTTCTATTAATACAAATTAGTTTTATAAAAAATAAAACTGAAAAAATTATATCTTCTTATTTTGACATAAAAAAATCAATATTTCATAACTAAGTATAATACTAAAATAATAATAATAATAATATATATAAAATAAAATAAAAATTGGTATTTAATTATTATAAGATTATACTTAAGTCATTGGGGATCCAATTTTTAAAAACATTTGTATCTCCAAATAATCTTCCCACCTAATTTGCTATTCAGTTCTCATCGATCATTTATTAGTATTTCTTGAAGAAGAAAACAAAATCAACTCCTGTATGATTTAGAAGTCGAGATAAAGATGTAACGAAATTAAGGAGAAAATTGAAGGTATGTGACTAGTCTTCCGACTGGCAATCTAGTACTCCAAATTTTAGCATAGATTATCAAAAATTAAATAGCTCATGTGTATCTTATATGTTGTATGTTGTATATTAGATAAATCATATTAAGCATGTTGGATTATGTAAAATTATATTTCGAGTAGATATTATGATATTCAACTCCGTGACGAATTGAATCGGTTAGATTTGATCTCCAATCTTGTTCCCAAAGATTAGGAATAATTTAGAAATATTTTAAATAGGATATCGACGACGAATTGAAAATTCGGATGGACGGTGGAGATCGTTTTCTATTAAAATTAGGTTTTTAAAGTTATATTACCTCTTATGATTCATCTTTTATTTTTTAGAGCTTCATTGAAAAAAATTCTAATCGAAAGGAAAAACGCGAAGAGCCTACGTGAGAGAGTTTCTTTTAATCCAATTTTACTCATTATTCTTTTGTGTCGTGGATTAATCGAAGAACGCATTGAGATGGTCTTGTCCGTGGACGTAGGTCGACACATTGTTGGCCGAATCATATAAATTTTGTGTCCTTATATTTTCTTATTCGTTTTATTTATTTACTTATTCTCGTGTTTGTTTTCTACGATCGTTCTCGTTTACATTCATCTACGAAAAATTCTGTTTTTGCTGGAGTGCTGTGTGGGCTGGCTGAGGTGTGCTCAACGCAAACTCTAATAATGGATACTAGATAAATCATATTACGTACATTTTTTTTTAAAAATAAGAAATAATGACGAAATATTAATTCGGATCCGATAGAAAAGGATACGAGATTTGGTTTTAAATTGTTACATCTTTACTCATGTGCTTTAATCTATTCATGATGTCATGCTATCTGAAATTATTTATTTATTTATTTTTTTTTTTTTTTTTTGAGAAGTAGGTAGCAGGCTACCGCTTCGTTTATTTTTGAAATAAATTTAGCTGAAAATATGAAGTAAGAAGCAACTAGGCTTCCAATTCGGATCCCGAGTATCAACCATCAAGTCTTTTGCCACTTACATTAGACACAATTGATCTGAAAAAAAAATTAAATCAATAAAAAATAATCTAAGTTTTAGTCTTGAGAAAGTTGAAGAGGATGTTGGGGAAGTCTAGAAGAGAGAGACAAAAATTTCAAGTAAAGAAATATATTTATACCTTGAGTGTTAAATATATAAAATATTCATTTTTTTTAATTTTTTATAAGTTTAAAAATATTTTTATATTTAACACTCTAATAAACTAATGATGTGAACTTAAATTAAATAATTTTTTTTAATTATATTAGGATTTGATATGACTCAAATTCTGAACTTCTTATTTTGATATTATGTTAAATATATAAAATAACCGTTATTTTTTAAAAACTTAAATTAATAAAAAATATTGTTTATATATTTAACAGCATATGATATACGTTTTCTAGTGTCTCTTTTAGGAGCCAGTTTAGTTCACAAGATTTAAGATTTTTACTGTATATTAATTTTTTTTTAAATAAGATTTTATGTATAAAATATCAATGTTGTAGTACTAATTTAATTTGTTTGATTGTATCCTAGAAAATATTAAATAATATCATTCTATTTTAATTTAATTTAATTTGTGTTAGAAAAATAATCATATTAAATCTAATTATCATTAAATATCTAATAACATTGTGATTAAATAAAATTATAAAATTCATCGTTTAAACGCTACGAAAATATGAGAAATTATTAAAGAAGACAAACGAAACAAAATTGATTCAAAAGCGTGTATTTTCGTTCTTTGTACGGATTAATTGGAAATACCGTCCCAAGATCTTTGTACGGAATAATTGAAAATACCATCCCAAGAGGCTACTCGTTCGATCGTGGTTTACGATCGTGATTGAGGTTGACAGAGACTCTCTAAACAACCGATGACAAAATTATTAAATAATACAAAATATAATTAAAAATATTTATCAAATAAAATTTTTTCTCTCTCTTTTTCAGTTCAGCATAGGAATAAAATTATTTAACAAAAATATACAAATTTTAGAGACAATATATATTCGACATTATTTTATAGCGAAAAAGGCAAATTTTTTATGGTGATAAAAAAAAAAAAAAAAAAAAAAAAAAAAAAAAAAAAAAAAAAAAAAAAAGCTTAGGGAGTGTTAGGTTGTACGAAAATTCATAAAGAATAATTTTTTTTGTGAAAAAAAATTACATGTTTTGTACCGTTTGATTTGTAAATATATATATATATATATATATATATATATATATATATATATTTATATATATATATATATATTTGATTCGGTGAAAAATAAATAAATAAAAAATATTTTATACAGATTAAGTTTTTATTTTCTACTGAAAATCGAAGAAAAATAAAAATACTCTATTTATTTTCAAATCCGTAAAAATAATATTTCAAAATTTTTTTTTTATGGCTAAACAAATACATAAAAAACAAATGTTCAAATCAAAAAAATAATTTTCAGCATATTTTACTAACTTTCAGTCATGTTAGATTTTTGTTGTGAATTAAACACAACAATTCTTAATTTCTAATCCAAATTCTCAAAAATATTAAAAAAATATTGTGAACCGAATGAATAAAACAATTTCTAATTATATTTTTCACATTAAAGCATGCAGAATCAATATACAAAAATAGTCACTTATACTTTTTTATTTTTTTCTCATTATCTCTAACAATATATATATATATATATATATATATATATATATATATATATATATATATATATATATATATATATATAAGAGAGAGAGAGAGAGAGAGTTTGACTGGAATACTATCGGTAGTAAACGGACGGCTTTATTACCGATTTATTTTCGATGATAGAGCCTCCGAATCGATGATCGACATCGTTGAATATGATATAGACCATTAAAACTATTTAGAAATCAAATTTTATATTTTTTTTTATTCTTTTCTTGTCTATCAAGTGAACACAAAAATGAATAGCAGAAAATGAATATCTTTCAAAAAGTGATGATAGGAGTCATATAATCACGATAAATGATTCACCGTGTTCAACTAATTCCAGCACACGTGGAATTAGTTTTATAATTTAAAATTAACCTCAGTCCGCCGACGTGGCGCACACGTGGCAGCCATAGAGTTATTTTTATAATTTAAAATTAAAAATTTTGAAAATGCTAATTAAAAAAAAAAAAAAAAGCCTATAATTAAGATCGAGAGTATAGATTTTGTTTTAAATAGTTTAAAGAATCTTTTAACAAAAATTCAATTGATTTAGATTTCTTTACACCGTTAAATGAACAAATGTCTCATATTTATCATAAAAATTATAAATTTTGATCATTAGGCTAATGATGTCGAAAAGATTTGAAGCTTTATTTCTAGATAGTTTTAGTGGTCTAGATCATATACAACGATGTCGATCATCGATTCGAAGGCTCCATCATCGAAAATAAATCGATAGAAATAAATCGATAGTAAAAACGTCCGTTTACTACCGACTCCAGTTAAACTCTCTTTCTATATATATAAATGAATTAAGATTACTATGCAATTAATAGTAATAAGTCATTGGTGGTATTAGATTTTTGACATTTTGGATAAAAAAATTTACGATTAGAATGAATTTAATGGATGGTTGAAAAATATATATTGCGGTTGAAAAATTTATAAAAATTTTGAGCCCCTTCAATCATTAGATAGATAATATCAAAAAAATTTAAAAATTTATTTTTTAAATATTTTAAATATTCTAAATTAAATTTAATAAAATCGATCATTAATCTAAAATCTTTATTATTGAAAATAACTTATATAGACTCCATAATTATAAAAAACTTACAAACCTAACTCTCTCTCTTTTCCTATATATATATAGAGAGAGAGAGAGTGTGGAATATTATTAATAGTACCAAGTCATTGGTATTATTAAGTTTTTAATACTTGAATTACAAGATGTGTAATTGAAATGATAATGAGCCCTTTGGTTTAATAGGTGGTTGGAAAATAGTAAAATTTAACGGATGAAAATGATCAAAGAAATTGATCTAAGGTAGAAAACTGAATAGTATAGTAATGAACTATATATATATATATATATAATATATATATATATATATTAATTATCTATTTATCTTTCTTGGTTCCTTCTACGTGCACTCATTATGCTTCCGTACATTTTATTTCATCCTTTATTTTAAAAATTGCTTTGCACTTCCACAAAAAAAAAAAAAAAAAAAAAAAAAAAAAAAAAAAAAAAAAAAAAAAAAATACCAATGCCTTATATTGCGGCCTATGTTTCATGTACGAACGAATAAAAACTCTACACATTCCGTGTACCCGTTCATCAGCGGTGTGCAAGGGAGAGCAACAACTAAGAAAAATGCTACTTAAAAGGGACCACATCAGTACCCTACTGTTATTAAGGAGAAGATCAATTAGGGCACCCCAGGAAGGAGAATTAAAGCGATTGTCCACATGAGATTTATGTCCCACGGATTATGTCGGTTTATAAATGATATATGGCTTAAAATATCATTATTTTGTTGTGCGGCGAAAAGTCAAATTTGATCGAATTATATTTAAAATGATGTGAAATTGAATTTGACTAAATTATGTTTAAATTAAATAACGTGAACTTTATTAGATCGAGTTATAATTAAAATATATAGACATTGTATTTATACATTTTAAATGAATTGATGGCATATTTTTAACAGTAGTGCTAGTGGTACACCCCTGTTAGGGGTGTATATCCTACACCCCTAACAGGGACGGCTGGGATTGAAACTAAAAATCCCAGCCGGTATTCTCACACCCTCTTCCCTTCTCTCTCTCTCTCTCTCTCTCTCTCTCTCTCTCTCTCTAAAACGCCTCTCTCCACCTCTCTCCACTCCCTCCGCCAAAACCGCCCCCCATTCTCTCGCGCTCCGTCTCCAGTGGTGTCTCTCCGCCAAAACCGCCCCCCTCTCTCTCGCGCTCCCTCTCCAGTGCTCTCTCGCGCTCGCTGTCTCGCTTGCTAGGGCTCTCGAACTCTGTCTCGCCTGCTAGCCCTCTCGAACACCATCCGAGGACTTCTCAAGCAGGGCTTTCTCCCCTCCGTCGGTGTAGGGTTTCCTTCACTCGCATTTCGCAGCACCCGAGCACCGCTCTCTCTCTCGACCTTGAAAATAAATATTATTTACAGGTACATTCAATCCCATAAATCCCTGTTATGTCTGCTGCTATATAGCTCTCCATTCCAAATTCATATAGATGGGTTAAGCACAGTTATATATGTTCCATCGACAGCTATCCATGGCTTTTGTACAAATTCAAGTTGCCACCCAATTAGACCATTTCTTTTGTAGAGAGAAAAGTGTACCGGTACAAAGGGGGAACACAAGCCCTGTACCGGTATGTATGGTTGTGTACCGGTACACACTGGCTACACAAGAGTGTTCAGAAGTTTCACAAGAGTGTAAAACTATTGTGAATTGTGGTTAGCTTATGATATGAAGATAATTTCATACTTCCATTTTTCATTCCATACGTCACCAAACCTTGAACAATGGATTTTGCAATTTTAACTTAAGTTTCATACAAAACTGATCCTCCAGCTTATTATAATGATTGTGCAATCCATCCAATGTTTCGGCATTTAGATTAGCATATGTTAGGTTACAGAAACCAGAAAACAGCCTAAAGTATCAACTTCTATATATAGATTGCCCATATATCTCAAAGCCTGAAAATATACAAGCACAGAAAAGCAACAATTTCCACTGAGAATAACACATCCAACATGCTTAAAGACATACCTGCTTCACAATTGGAGAGAAATTTCCTCATAGAATCAATTAGTAGGCGACAAGACAAAGCCTTACCATCATTAAGTTGAAGAATCTGAACAATAAAATTAACATGTTACTATCTGCCATCCAAGTCTTGTTGCTTATAGAGTTTCATCACCATTACACAGAATAGACAAGCAGACAAATTATGCATCCTATATCAGCAAAGTTATGGCAAAGCTAACAGGAACCAAACATTCAGAATGCCATTGTTGTTCAGGTCATCGTCTTTGTCATCTAATGGAGCAGAAAGGAATTTAATATACCAGAATCAGTAATAAAGTATAATGCAAGATAGTATGCTTTTGTTATAATGTTTGATTCAGTATTTAAAAAAAAAAGAATTGAAAACAAAATTCACATGGTAGTAGGCTTGTGTTACACTTTATAATGCAGCAATTAAAGAAATGTAGAGATGTTTGACTAGTCCATATTGCTTTGAATAGTTCATAAATTCATGATGTACTAATATATGATTTTATCAATACAAACTGATATGGTTATTATAATGCAGCTGAATATATGGTTTCTACCAGAGCTATGTCATCAAGCAGAGTGGCCAAGGAGGCCAGCACTAGTAGTCATTGTAGGACAAAGAGCCCAACGAAGACTCAATTGGTTTGTGGAAGATGTTTTCCAAAACATCTATACAATACGATGAATGTACAAGAGTCTCCCAAGACTGAGGCCAACTATACCACTGCTGGCCCAGCACTAAGGGAAGTTATATCTACTGAACAAATGGCACTCTTGAGAACAACGCCATTTGCTTCATATATTGACCTTCCTCCTCTAAAGCAAGACCTTGTATTAGTCGATACTCTCCTAAGTTTTTGGGATGAGGAGAACAGAGGTGTTAGAATCGGAGACACTTTCATTCCCCTGATTCCAGATGAAATAGCTGTCTTGGTTGGGTTACCGACGCAGGGGGAGCCGATAGAATGGTCAAAAAAGAGTATAAAGTCTAATATATTTGATAGATACTTTAATGGCGAGTATAAGCACGCCGATAGAAGAAAACTTCGTCATATCTTATACACTCTTGCTGGACAGCAGGGTGTGGACGCTGTGACCGATTTTGTCTCCATTTTCGTATTATATGTTTTTGCGACGGTTCTCTTTCCCACTAGCCACTACAATGTGCCGAAGGCTCTGTATAGATATATAGATGATATACATAGAATAGGCGACTATGCCTGGGGGCATACTGTATATAATTTTCTGGTAAGTTCTATTTCGAAAGCATCCCGTCATGTAAAGCGTCGGAATAGAGGGGACGAAATAAAAGCCGGGTATATTGATGGGTGTACAGTAGCGTTCACGGTGAGTACAATTCTAAATTAGTGTTTGAATATATTTATATTTAAAATATTTATATGTTCATTCCATTACTGATAAGTCATTATGACTCTGCATGTAGAGCTGGGCGTATGAGCATATAAAGGGTTTGGGTACTTCTGATGGGGATAAAGCTGTCCCACGAATGAGAAAATGGAAAGGTTCAGTAGCATTTAGGAGCTATGATAAGCTTAGGAAAAAATTGTTGTCTTATTCTCCTTCAGAGGTAATAAATTCTTTACGGAATTTTAATTTTATAAATCTCCTTTAAAATATTAAATGTAAATATGTAATGATATATATATATATATATATATATATATATATATATATATATATATATATATATATATATATATATATATATATTTTGCAGGTTATACCCAACTTTACCTATCGTCCTGAAGAAATGTATATATTAAATCGTATGGCACGTGTTTGGCAGCAGCCCCAGGTATTGTATAAGTTAAGGATTATATATGTTATGATGTGGTTACTTTACTAATTTCCCTACTTACCGTCTTTGTGTTCTTCTTTATTGATACAGATTCAACCGGCTACTCCTGTCGCTACTACCTCTACAGCTGGGGATTGTACCAATATCAGAAATTCACTTAATAATTTGGAACAAACTCTTTATGTCCTTGAAGAGCGGATTAAAATCTTGGAAGCAGAGAATATCAAGTTAAAGGATATAAATAAGAAGCTTCAGGATAAAATTGATAGCGGCTCTGCTGTTGCAGCAGAAGGGGGCGCGACACTCGATGTTGAAAAAGAAAATGTTGAAGATCAGGGTGAAGGTGGGCACCACACAGCAGAACGTAAAGGAACTTTCGAACATCCCGTTGATGGTGGTGAGATTAATATAGTGGTGCCCACTGCCGATATTAGAATCGAAGTCCCGTCAAGAATTGAAAGGATTAAAGCCCGTGAAAGGAAACGAAAGGAATTATCTGACGATTTCACGGCCGGGACAAGAGGACGTAAAGCATATTATACTAGAAAGCGCCGCCTTCATTCTAAAGAGCAGGGGTCGAAAGAAACTGAAGCATCAGATTCTGCTTCCGGGGCCATTGCCGACGTCCTTATGGTATTATTGTATTATGTTTGGTGTATTGAAGCTTAACAAATTTATAAAGTATGACAGTTGCATTATTTTTTTAATGATAACAGGCATTAAAAAAAGAGTATGATGATCCAGAAGGTGGAGTTTCATCCATCAATGTTCCGGATGAACCCTCTCTGGATAGCTCACCCGGTTTCGTTATTGAGTCTCGTCGCGAATATCCGGGTCGAGATAAGATTCCTAAAGACGATGAATTTGCAATCAACTTTTTTATAGCACAACCAATAACTAAGTTAGTCCACCATATCATATATTATTTTAATTGTTATATATGTCTATTTCCATTTTCGCATTACTTACTATAATATTTCTAATTCTTTTTGATAGGGGAGCTATATGGGAAGATAGCACCAAAGGATCGGATTCGCCTTCTATTAGTGGCGAAATCCTCCGACACTTCTTATTTGGAGGGCCGACCCGCGATGAGGTTCGTGCTATGAAATCGAGAAAAATACAGTTAAATCTTGATATATATATAGATATATATATATATATATGTGTGTGTGGTGTGTGTGTGTGGGTGTGTGTGTGTTTATGTGTGTGTGTGTTTTTAACATAATTTATTGTTGTTTTCTAATATAGGTGATAAATGTATATTTTCATATTCTTAATACGAAGAATATGAAGGGTGTACAGAAATTTAGGCATCCTGCTCTTTTTTGTCGAACTGAAGTTTCGGTGAGTTTCATATTTGTTTCAGTATTATATTAATTTTATAAAGTTACATTTATATTTATATAATCTTAATGAAACCAGGAATTATCCCTGAGTGTCTTTTTAAGATGAAATTTAGCTTTTTTGTATATATATGACCTCACATTTTACAATTTAGTATATACTCAATCTCACAATTTACATCTCTTATATTGTGACTTTCAAATCTGATTCCTGTTCTATTGCACAATTAAAATGCTGAAACATAAAAGCATTGTTACTGGTAATAACAGTAGTTAATAAATATTTATTACCTTTTGTTTATTTACTTATGTTGCATTATTCACCGTAATTTCATTCATTCAACCCTGTTGTCGTGATAAGCATTTATCAAAACCAAGATTGGAAGGATTTCATGATTACATTGATGTTTTAACTATATTCCCTTTTATGTCCAGATGCACATACTTAACAAGATGGCAGGAATAGGGCCGGACCAGGCCATCACAGCTGATTTCATCCAGAATGTTGCCTATGAATCGGCTTCCGTACGGCACTTTTTGGAAATAATAACTCCGGAAAGTATTAGCTGTAATAGATTTATAATTATTCCTGTAAATAGTAATTGGCATTGGCATTTGCTTGTTATTGATTTGAAGGAATCCCATTTTGAGAGTTGGAATTCTTTGTGGAGTCATCGTCTGGCAAAGGATGCGGCAAACGTATTGGTATGTATATTACTTTTATATTTATTACATTGATATATGAATAGAAGATAGACTTCACTATTTCTCTTATGCAGGCGAGGTGGTTTGCAGCCTATCTTGAGTTTTTCTTTGAACAACGCATCCGCCACCCAAATGTCATCTGTCAGCTTGATTGTCAGCAACAAGGTTCGACTGAGGTTGATTGTGGCATGTACACATGCCTATTTGCTGAAAGAATTGTAAGAGGCGGCTCTCCCGATCTTTTGGTTTATCAAAAATATCCCCCGTATTTCCGGGCCCACATGGTGAGCCAAATCTTACGAGATCCCTCTTGCGTGACTTCTAGTTCGATGCATACAAGCCTTGCGTCAAGATAATTATGTACAATAAATACTTTGGTTTAATTTATATGTTGACTTGTATTCATATGTTGTATATTCGATGATTATTGTATGGAGTCATATATACGATTCATTGTATTCCATTTTTTTTCAGTTTGATTTTAGTTTAATTTGAGTTGTATTGATTCGTTGTAGAGCATATGAATGTAGAGCAGATGAATATTGTATGAATTCTCTGTATCCCTGTTTTTTTCAGTTTCAGTTTGATATTGTATTGTATCAATTTTTTGTAATTTTTATGAATATTGTATTGATTCCTTTTATTTATTCATTGTATCTTAGTTATGATTGGTTATTGTTTTATGGTGAGTTGTAGTCATTCGCTGCAAATGTGATTATTTTTTGCTGATTACCTAAATACTTGAATTTTATCCTATATTTTACATTTTCTAAATTAATTTAATATTAAATATAAATATTTTATTAAATTATAATTGTTTCAAAATTTGGTATTTATAAATTATAATCTATATACAATTCTTTTATATAATTGTAAAGACAAATTTTACTCAGGTCCTCAATACTATTGTACCGTTAGTGAGGAATCCAAGTGTGTGGTGTTTCTGGTTTTGAGGACCAGAAATTTGTACAGGTACACATTGTTCAACTTTTTGGTTCTGATGAACTTGAATTGGATGCGGATGCGGCATTCAGTACCGGTCCTCATTATTTAGTACCGGTACGTAATATTCAGTACCGGTACACAATATTTCGTACCGGTACATAATGTTCCGTTCCGGAACATAACGTTATGTACCGGTACATAATCCTTATTTCCGGTACTAAAAATTTGTACATACCACAATATTTCGTACCGGTACATAATGTTCCGTTCCGGAACTTCTTTATACAGAATTACATCTCCATTTCAAATCCCCGAATCACATTGCAGTCATCTTTTCAGATTTACAATTACAATCCTTTACAACATACAAGTTACCATAGTACAGTCATACATCTTAGATTTGTACATGTGAATTAACCATATACCAATCACAATCAGCTTGGCTTATGACCCCCTTTTATACACATATTGCCACAATTATTATTACCCTAATGATTTACAGATTAGTTCCCTTTAAATCTATTTACAATTCAAAATCTACTCATATTTACATGCATCATTAATTCACTTGAAAAATTTTATTTACATTACCCAAGCATTAACAGCATCAGTAATTAGAAGAACATGGGGAAAAAATAAACACATTTGCAGTTTGATAACCAACCAAGCATAACAACATTTGCAACCCTCCACACCCCCCCCCCCCCCCCCCCCCTCCCCCACTCACTTGTAGTATTTCGTCAACATCATCAATATAAGAAGTAAACACCA
>CM054954.1:9965077-10147348 GCA_029168755.2 Tillandsia fasciculata
TCACGTAATATATGTATTGTTAGATGTGTTTTGAAAGTTAGTTATCATTTTTAATTTTATATTACTGATTCGACTATAATTTTGTAGTGCGATAAATTTTAAAAAATAATTTATAAAAAAAAAAAAAAATGTCTACGGTGAAACAGAAGGTTCGAATTCGAATTAACTAACTATGGTTCTAAGAGATGAAAGTAATTAAGGAAGTAGATTTAATAATAAAAAATTTAATAATACCAAATGTTTGATGCTATTGAGAACATAGTAACGAAACTCTCTTTCTCCGCGCGTGTGTGTGTATATATATATATATATGTAAAATTGAGCTTTTATATTTTTAAAAGCAACAAGTCATTGGTGTTTGTAGGTTTTAAGTCTTGAATGAAAAGATGTGTGATTAGGATGATAGTGGGTCTCTTGGATTAAGTGAATGGTTGGTGAAATACAATAATTTAAGGAATAAAATTAGTCAAGAGGATAGATCTAACGGTTAAAAGTATCAATTATTTGGTTCTTATATAAACATAGTAATCGAACTCACACACACTCTCTCTCTCTCTCTCTCTCTCTCTCTCTCTCTCTCTCTCTCTATATATATATATATATATGTACACTACAAATTATTTTTTTAATATAAGAACGTTTTTTAGACGTTGCTCGAAAGAAGCGCCTTCAAATTTTTCTATAATATAACAAATATCGACCCTTCAAAAAACTATCATATAAATATTTTATTTATTTAAATTAATTTATTAAATAATAAATTTTATTATTATTTTTAATTTGTTGATGCTTTAAAGAATCAGAATTTAAAAAAAATTTGACACAGCGTCGGTACATACGTGTCTCTTCATTTTTCGATATTTTAACTGATACTTTTAAATGCGTCGCTAAACTATATTAACACGCTTTTATGTATCATTGAGTATAAAAAAAAATATTCTTAAATATTATTTTTTAATTATATATATATATATTCAACAAAGATATATATCCCTACATATCGTTTTTGTTTTAAGCCCTGAAGGGTGGAATTTTAGTACGAACAGACAGTCCGTTTGAAGTTGTTGAGTGGGTGAGTAAACAAAAGACTGGACTGGAGCTACAAAATTTCCGGGGTATATATAAGTGTACACCCCATGAGGGATGTACATCCTACACCTCCACCTTATTTTAGAATGGAATGAATTTTACTGGTTATATCGAAGTGATCAGTGAAAGAAGCCCCACCTCAGGATGGAGTGGGGTGTAGGATGTACACCCCTTATGGGGTGTACACCTAGCAAAGTCCAAATTTCAGAAGAGCAATAATATATGTACATCTAAAAAATATATATATTTTATATTTTATTTATTTAAGGATGAAATAATTTTTAAGGAGTGACTTCATAATTTATAAAATAACCTTTGATCATATTCTTATTCATTAGATGGATAGAATGTAAAATATACGCCCCGATTAAAATATACAAATAATATTTTAATCGGGGCGTATATTTTACATTCTATCCATCTAATGAATAAGAATATGATCAAATATACAAATAATATTTTCTAGTTTAGGACAACTTCTTGGCTTTTGTCATCCAAGTTCATCTCCTTCTTCTCCTCTCTCCCTTTCCCCCAAAGCACCATGTAGAGTCCTCCAACTATAAGAGCTGATCCCAGGGCAAACTTGATTTTGTATAAGAGATGATTTTGTATAAGAGATAACAGCTATTTTTTCCATACCAATTTATTCAGCATAAAAATACATGAAGATAATATGATCGGTACTGCGGAGAACAATCCATTGCTAAAAAAATTCATGAGAGAGAGAGCGAGGGAGAGAGGGAGTGAGCGAGAGGACGAGCGAGGGAGGGAGAGAACTAGATGGCGTGAGACTGTGAGAGCGAGATCCCCTTCGTGCTGGAGGGGTAGGGACCGTACGCGAGTACCTCTGGGCGCGCGGGGTAGGGCCCGAGCCAGACGGGGGACCGGCTCGGAGAGAGGTTTCGCTGGAGGGACCTGCAGATCAAGGACAAGGAACCCTGCTCTGCCCCGAGGCCGCATCTGGGCGCGTCGTGGAGAAAGCGACGGGAGGCGTCCTTCTGCGCGAAGCATTCCACCTAAGGGCCTTTGCACTGTCCCGCGGGAATCCCCTGCGACGGGGCATCGTTGGATCGAAGTCCCCAGGAGGAGCAGGCCTTGGACCAGGAAGACTGAGCATCCTCGGGTCCCACGGCTCCGCCACCCCTCCACGCAAACGCCTGCTGTCCCCCTCCCAAGGAGTGCCGGGCTCCTGAGTGGTCACCATCGCTCCCTTCTTGGACAATACCCTGGCACTGGTGATTCCCGTGCCCGAGCATCCACGTCGCTTCGAGGGCACCCGACTTCCTTGCTCTCCCTTTTCCCACACCGCAGCTCCCTCAAGACTTCGGTGCGGGCCCCCTCCTTCAGAGCCAGCTGGGCAGACCAGCAGGGATTCCCCCTCCAATCTGTCGCTGCGTCACCTCCATCACAGGGGTCTTCACCCTGTCACACGCCAAGCTGTCCACTGCCACCCCCCATCCGGCCCCCTTCGGAGGAACCGGAGACCCCTGTCTCGCTGGGCCCCCGCTCCTACAAAGAGGCCATACTTCTCCCCCTTCTCCACATCCTGCTCCCTGCCCCACCAAGCCCCACTCCCGCCCCCTGACTCCCAGCAAGATCTCCTCCAACTCGTCCACCAGAAGGTGCTTCCGGTGCCTCGCTTCTGACCACCTGGTGCGACACTGCAGGGAGCCAGTGCGCTGCGCCTCGTGCCGCCGGACCGGCCACAAAGCTCGTAGCTGCCCTTCTCGCCAACCACACCCCACGATGCAGAGAGGCGCCGGTTTCCGCCCCGAATTCGTGAAGGCGTTCGTCCCCCTCACGGAGGACTTCCGCAACCGGGAGCTCAAGCGACAGAACGCAATTCTGGCCGACACGATCGGAAGTTGCACCCTCGGCCGATGCCCTGTCGTCACGGTGTCGGCCGACTTGGCAGAGAGGTTCGGCGGCATCCCTGAGAACTTCCTTGTGGCCGAGCATCAAGACCGAGAGTTTGTCATCTTCCTCCCCGTCTGGGTCTTGCCTGAGGATATCTGCAACAATGGGCTCCTCCACCTGCGCAACTGCCGACTCCGCTGCCATCCCTGGGACCCGTACCATGGCGCGGCCCACTCCCGCCTTACGTACAAGGTCTGGATCAGAATCAGCAGGCTCCCCTTCGAATGCTGGTCGACCCAGCGTGTCAGTGCTATGGTCAGCTGCTTCGGCCGCTTCCTTCAGGCCGATGACGCCAGCATCGACATGTCGAACATGTTCGCCTTCAGATGTCGTGTGGCGGTCGACGCCCTGGAGGACATTCCGGAAGCTTTTTCCATCACGTTGGGGAGCATTGTCGTGTCAGCGCCAATAACGATCGAAAGCACCGCGCCCTTCGGCGGTGACGACCGTGGCACGGCGTTCGTTGGAGGCGGGCCCGAGGAAGGGGGGGACCAAACGGACCCCCAGGGCCACCGGATCGCCAGAAGAGTTCCCCTCGTCGACCTCCGCGATGACAGCACCGGTTCGAGAGATGCCACCAGAGTAGGGGCGTCGGACTCCTGGGACTCCTCGGAGATCCGGGACAGGAGGCGCCGCCCAGGGCCTTCCCTTCCGCCGCCGCAGGCATCAGCCGCCGCCGTGGGTCCCCCCGAGGGACCGCTGGACATGCTCCATGACCGCTCCCCCCTTTGCCCGATGCACCTGATCCCCTGCTCCGAGCCCGACAGCCCTCGGCTCCTCGGGGAGCGTGGCTTGCCCTTCTCTGGACCTTTTTTGAATTCCTTTCCCGTTTCGGGCCTCTGGGAGGTCGTCGTGGTGGGACTGCGATCTGGCGACGGCCATTCACCCATAACGGTGATTGTGGTGGCGTGTCGCCCTAGCTCTCCGATCCCTCGGCCCCAACGTTCCCCCCATCGACTGCTGTGCGGCCCCTCCTCGAACGCTGCGAGCTTACTCTGCTCACCGAGCCCCCCTTTCACTGCCTTGAGCCCTTCCTTCCCCACCCCTCTGGTGGGCCCTCTTCACTGGCTACCCTGTGGTGGCCTCCTCTTAACTCCAACTCCGCGGCCCGGCCCAGCCCGCCATGCCTTCCCCCACCTGCGGGCGCTGGGCCCGCACTCCTCTCCGCACCAGCCGGCCCACCCTGCTCGGGCCCAGGGCTGCTTCCAAGGGCCCAGGTGTGGCCGCTAAAGGCCCCGAGCGCACCGTTGCCGGCCCTCCCTGCCCGAGGGGAGGCGCGCCCCAGCCCACTTGACAGCCCTGGGGCCCCTCTGCCAGCCCAACCGCCGGGCTGCCCCCCTCAACCTGGCCTGCGGGCCCCTCGGGACGCTGCGCCCAACCCGACTGCGAAAGCCCGGCCTGAGCCCCCCCCAGCCTTTGGGTCTCCCACCGGTGGCCCACCTGGCGGGCTCCCCCTCTCCCCCTTGTCGGGCCCAATGTCGGGCTCGCCACTGCTGGCAGCCTGTGGGTGCCTCCGGTCCCCCCCCCCCCGACCCGTCCGGATCTCTCCTGGAGCCTGCCCCCCGCCCTGCCCTCGGCGCGCCCCTGGGGCCCCCTCCTCCCAGCTTGACCGGCCACCGAGCCCGTCGCGCCCAACTCATCTTGGAGTTGCCCGCCGCTCTCCTCCCTGGCCCACGGTGGCCTCCCGCCCTCCGCCGGGGGTGCTGGCCTACTATCCCCTTCCGGAAACCCTCCCACCCGCCCGGCCCGGCCCCGGAGCAGCTCTGGGCCTGGCGCGGGACTGCCGCCTTCCTCGGCGGGGTTTGTCGGCCCGACCGACTTTCTGGGGAACAACCAGAGGCCCACCTTGCCCACCTCTGCTATCCTGATCGCCAATCAGGGGAGCGAACTGCTGAGCTACCACCGCTCCTGCTCTCCATCGATGGACGACTCCGCGCGCCCTCCCGCCACACGGAGGAGCCCCAGACTTGCGAAGGTGGCGGGCTCCCAGATGATGGACCGCGCCATCGCCCGGAAGGCCCTGCTCTCGGGCGAGCAGATGATCCCCCCCACCCCCGACGGCACCGCTGACGCCAAGAGGATCATCCGCTTGACCGCAAAGCTCGGCGTCAAGCTCTCTGGAGCGGAAGCCACCTCGCTCCTCGGCTTCTTGGGCCCCGAGCTTTAAGCGCTGTGCACCCTGCGCTCTTTTTTGCTTCCTGGTGTCTACTACTCCCTTATGTTTAAGATTTGTTCCTGGAATGTACGAGGACTTAACAACCCCTCCAAACGCGCCCTTGTAAAATCTATCGTGAAAGGGTTTAATGCTTCCATCCTTTGCTTTCAAGAGACCAAAGTGTGCTCCCTTTCGCGCTCCTTCCTCTCTTCCTTCGCTGGGCGCTTCTTCGACAAGTGCCACTTCATCCCCTCTGTGGGGGCTTCCGGAGGCCTGGCCACCTGCTGGAACTCCAAGTTCTTCTCTTGCTCCGAGGTCATTGTCCGCGATCGCTCCCTCACGCTCCGTCTTTCCCATGCGACTTCCGACTCCTCCTTCTACCTCACCAATGTGTATGGGCCGCCAGCATGGGAGGGTAAGGACGACTTCTGCAGGGAGCTCGCAGCACTCAAAGCAGACTGCCCTGGCCCCTGGGTCATCTGCGGGGACTTCAACCTCACGCGCTCCCAGGCAGAGAGACAGGGGCGGTGTTGGAGCACTCGCCTCTCCTCCATGTTCTCTGACCTAATCGACGAGCTGGACCTTTTGGACCTCCCGATGCTCAACCAGAGCTTCACTTGGTCCAGCATGCAATCCCCCCCCACTCTCGCCAAGCTCGATCGTTTCCTGGTTTCCACCGACTGGGATCTTGCCTTCCCGCTCTCCTCGGTTTCGGCGCTCCCAAGGATTACTTCTGATCACTGCCCCATCCTCCTTCAAACCCAGAGGAAGCAAACCCCCCGACCCTTCCGGTTCGAGAAGGTCTGGCTCACAAGGGATGACTTCAACGCGTTAATCCCCGTTTGGTGGCAGGAAATCGAGCCCAAAACGGGGAGGCAAGGGAGCATTCTTACCCTCACTGCCAGGCTTAGGCATTGCCGCAAGCGTATCACCGCTTGGCGAGCCTCTAACTTCCACGGCATCTGCAGCACCAAGCGGGCACTTATGGATGAAGTGCAGAGGCTTGACTCCCTTGAGGAAAGCCAGCACCTATCCTCTTGCGATCAAGCGCTCCGAGCCAACCTCAGAGGTCAACTGAAGGAGTTAGTTGCCGAAGAAGAGATCCTCTGGAGCTCCAGAGCCAAGCAACACTGGCTCAAGGAGGGGGACGGCAACACAAGTTTCTTCCACGCCATGGCCAACGGGCGACTCAGAGCCAACAGAATCGGGACCATCTCGGATGGGGACCTCTTGCTGACCAGGGAAGAAGACAAGGCCGATTATTTCTTTAACAAATTCAAGGACCGACTCGCCCCCGACTCTCTCCCCCCCTCTCAGTGCGGAGACTGGAGCAACCTCTTCCCCGACAACACCGCGCTGAGCTCTGATCATCTCACGGCGCCCTTCACCCTCGAAGAAATCAAAAGAGCGACCTTTCAATTGTCCGGAGACAAGGCGCCTGGACCTGATGGCTTCAGCATGGTATTCTACCAGAAGTTTTGGGATGTTATCAAGGGCGACCTGCTCAGAATCTTCGCCGACCTCTTTGACGGCTCCCTCCACACGGGGCCCATTGACTACACCCACATCTGCCTCATTCCCAAAGTGGAGGGAGCGAGCAAGGCTAACGACTTCCGGCCTATCAGCCTCCTCAACTGTATCCAGAAGATCATCTCCAAGGTGATCACCAACAGACTCTGCGCCACTTTGGACAAGATCATCTCCCCAAGCCAGTCCGCCTTCCTGAAAGGTAGGCTCATCCTCGACTCCTTCGTTACTGCTGACGAGCTCATCAACTGGGCCGTCAGCAAGCAAGTTGACTGCGTGGGGATCAAGGCGGACTTCGAAAAGGCGTTCGACTGCGTCAGTTGGGACTTCATCAACCACATCCTTCGCTGCCTTGGGGCCAACTCGAGATGGTGCGGTTGGATCGGCCAATGCACCTCCAACGGCAAGGCCGCCATCCTCGTGAATGGACACGTTACCAAATGGTTCAGAATGAAGCGAGGTCTCCGCCAAGGGGATCCTCTCTCCCCCTTCCTTTACCTGCTCGTGGCGGAAGGCCTGGCTCGTATGACCAGAAGAGCCACAGAAAACAAACTAATCACCGGCGTTGGACCCTCCAGGGACACGAGAACCGCCATCATCCAATTTGCCGACGATACGCTCTTCTTCTGTCAAGCGAAGCAACGGCAAATCATCAACCTCCGCAGGCTCTGGCGTACCTTCGAGTGGGCTTCGGGACTCAAGATAAACACTTCGAAGTCGGAACTGCTCTACCTAGGCAACAGAAGCCACAAAGGCGATCGACTTGCAGCCACGCTTAACTGCAAGCTGGGCTCGCTCCCGATCAAATACCTCGGCCTCCCGCTGGCTAAGGGCCGCCTACCCAAGGAGGCCTGGCACCTGGCTATCTCCAGGATTGAGCACCGAATCAGGGGCTGGCAAGCGAAATTGCTGTCTTACGGGGGAAGGCTCACCCTTGTAAACTCGGTGCTTTCGAATTTGCCTCTCTACCTCTTCTCAGTCTTCAAGGCGCCTGTCTGGGTCACTAACAGAATTGACTCGCTCCGCCGTGCATTCTTCTGGAAAGGGACCACCTCGGTGTCGGGGGGGCAATGTCTGGTCAACTGGAAGGCTGTTTGTAGGTCTAAAAAAGACGGGGGCCTCGGCATCCTGAACCTAGAAGCCTTCAACCTGGCCCTGCTTGCCAAGTGGTGGTGGAGACTCCTCTCCCAGGAACCGCCTCCCTGGTCACCCCTAGTCATGAGATTGTACTACCGTCGAAGGGAACCACTGAACGAAGGAGACTCCTTCCGACCGCTTTCCCCCTGGTGGAAGAGTGTCATGCTCACGCGGGACTTCTTCAAGTGCGGCACGACCCTCACGGTCGGCAACGGTACTCGGACCGCCTTTTGGAGAGACATCTGGTTGGGGAACTCGGCCCTCTCAACCCAGTTCCCGCGGATCTATGAGCAGGTTACCAACAAGCAGCTGCGGGTGGCTGACTGCCTTGGACCTGATGGCTGGAACTGGGGGAGAATCCTGGAAGGCCTTGAAGAGGGCCCCACGAGCACTGAGAACGGCCTCTCGGATATGGTAGAGGCCACTGCCCATCTCCACCACCTCACTGGCAACGTGGACGAGTTCAAATGGCGCTGGACCAGCTCCGGGGACTTCACTGTCAGATCCACGTACCAATTCCTGCAGGATAGGGGGGAAGTCGACGACCGGTTCACCAAGATCTGGAGCTGCAAAATGCCCCTGAAGGTCAAAATCTTCATCTGGTTAGTGCTGCGAGGGCGGATCCTGACCAGGGACATTCTCCAAAAGAGGAACTGGACGGGACCGACCCACTGTCCAATCTGCCTTGGAGCTGCCGAAACCGCCGATCACCTCTTCCTTTCCTGCACTTACACCCTCTCTTTGCTTGAGGCCCTGCTCCCCAACAAGCGGGAGATTCGGAGTCTCGCGACCGCCAGCGGATTGTGGGAGGCCTTTTCGCTCAAGAGTGGGGCTTGGGCCAAGAAGGCCCTAACCACAGTCGGGTCCACCTGGTGGGAAGTCTGGCTTGAAAGAAACCGACGAGTTTTCGACTCTAAATCCCGTAGCTCTAGGGACTTGATCTCTGCGATCCGGCTATGCCGGTCGCAGTGGTCCGCTTTTTGCCCCTAGGGCTGCCTTGCTCCGTGTCTCCTTCCCCCCCCCCCCTTCTTTTTTCTTTCTTTTTGGTTTTGGTCTGAGGCCCAGCTGCCTCTGGTTTGTAGCTAAATTCATTTTCCCTATGAATGAAGCGGCAGCATGCTGCCTTCTCTCAAAAAAAATATTTTCTAGTTTAGAATAGATAAATAATGATGATGCTTGTTCATATATCATCATCATTATATTGCTTGTTTTAATAGACCAATTAGGGTTGAATTTTGGATTAAAAATTGATGGTTATCCTCATTTTGTTATTTGTTTTCATGAACCATGGACCGTAACAATTGTATATATTATCAGAGACTTACATAAATCTAAAAAATTATGGACACGAATACAAAAACTACACGAACACATATGATGGCTCTGCAAAATATTTATTATATTACGTAATATATGTATTGTTAGATGTGTCTTGAAAGCTGATTATCGTTTTTAACTTTATATTTTTGATTTGCCGATAATTTCGTAATACGATAAATTTAAAAAATAATTTATAAAAAAAAATATAAATGTCTGTGGTAAAAACAGAAGGTTCGAATTCGATAACGATTTATTTTTATTTATTTTTTATTTTTTTTTTTTTGCCCGAGAGGCCATACATCATATTGAACTCACTCAGTATTGTATTTTTTTTTTTTTTTTTTTTGGTATAGTAAAATATTTCCTCCGTCCATTATTTTTTTTTCTGCAAATTTTGTTTTGTATAAATTCTTTTTTTTTTTTTTATGCATCTTATGATTTATTTATTTTGCGATCATGATCATTTTTTATTTTTATCAGCTCGTCGTAACATATCATGTATAAAAAAAGTAAAATAAGTTTTTTTTGTTTGAATGGAATGCGATTTCGAATGAGCAACTATAATAGGGATATAAACGGGTCGGATTCAAAGCGAATTTTCAAAAATCCGAATTCGATCCCTACTATCAAATCCGAATCCGACGGATTTTAAAAATTCATATCCCGACCAAAAATCCAAAATTCGAATCCGAAAATCCAAACCCGAAATATTTTTTATTTTTTTTTACAATATTTCAAAATATATTATATTAAATTTAAATTTTTAAAATATAAATTTAAATATAATATCAAATATTTATATACATATATTATATAACGTAAAATCAATTCGAGTTCGGGTCGGATTCAGGTTCGAGTCGGGTACAATCAAAATTCATATCTAAATCCAAATTCGTCGGATTTTCATTTTTTACATTCATATTCGAATCTATATCCGTTTAACATTGAATAAATTTATTTCGTTCGAATTCGAATTTGAATAAAATTTTGAATATTCGTAATCATTGACATTCCTAACCTATAACACGTCTGCGTCAGACATGAGTTCGACATAAACACACATAACGAAGATGTGTACGCTAGTCTTATAGTCTTGTGCATTGTATCTGGATAAGTATAAATACGTACACTTTAAGTACGCTTTCAAAACTAGGTATATATGCGGCATTCTTAGCTAAATTCCAATGTTGACGATACTAGTATAGTTATGGAGACGTGAGGTGCCCATTTATCCAATCAACGTTTTTGTTTTTTTTGCCCTAGAATTAAAAACCTAGACGTCTCTCCGTGAGAAATGTAGCGTTTTTTTTCCTTTTTTTTTTATTTTGTTTTGTTTTTTTTGGAGTGTGACACTTTTGAAATTTGAATTAGTCATATATATATATATATATATATATATATATATAATAGGACTAAATCTTTCAATTCGGCCATAACATTTTTGATGGTAGTAAGGTCCAAGAAGTTAAGAGAGTTAAACGTGCTAGAGCTAGAGTAGTTTTAGAATATATGACCCTCTGGAAAGTAGGGCGTCACAGTTCGTATCAGAGTCATTCTCCAGCCGAAAATATGAGATAAATCTCGGCTGAGTTAGGGTTATATAGCGGGTAGAGCGAGACTCCCCAACTAATGACCGTTGTTGGTGGAGTGCAGCTCCTCATAAGGTCAGCTAAGACTAGCGAGGCGAGTCTTACATCGTCCGGTGCTTGTGAGTGTCTTTGAGCCTGGATTAGTTCTATATATAAATGATATAATAGGACTAAATCTCTTAATCTGGCTATAGCATTTTCGGTGATAGTAAAGCCCAAGAGGTTAAGGGAGTTAAGCGAGCTAGAACTATAGTAGTTCTAGAATGGATGACTCCTGAAAAGTGGGGCGTCACATGAAGTCTAATTTCAAAATTTTCTTCATCCTAACGAATTAATTAATTGTTAGGAATTTTTGTGTAATCCGTTGGACACTGTGTCTGATGTTTCTAGAATTTAAAATAATCATATATGTAAGGAGTCCGCAGACTATGGTACTTTTAAGAGTATTAAATATTTATTGTTTATAAATTTTTCGTTATTAAATTTATTTTTTAATTGGTGGGTGATTTGGAATATTAGAAATAAGTTTATTTTTCAGCAATTCAGGTCCGACCCCCTATATGCTGTTACGTGGGCTAGAAATGTGCTAGCGCAGTGGGCGGATTACAAACGTCATTGCTCGAATCTCTTACGCTTTTGTTCAGTGGGCCGGATCTCCATTGCCTACGTCAATTTTTTTTCTTTCACCTTGTTTTTCTCTCTAGAGATTTTACTGTCTCACTCTTATTGCCAAATTCATGCTCGTAATGAATAAAACGGATAGTTCATTACTTATTTTTCCAAAAGTATATATATATTTTAATCGTTTTCACCTTTCGAATCATACTAAATCTCTTAATTTGATTCTGCGTTGATATATATATTATTTAGTTTGTATTTAAAGCATTACATAAACAAACACGGAATATATATAAAACGGGCTATGCTACCCATACACCCCAAAATGGGGTGTATGATGCACACCCCACCCATTCAAGGGTGGGGCTTTCTCCACTGGTCACTTCGATGTGACCAGTGGAATTCACCCCATCCTAGGATGGGTGGGGTGTAAGATGTACACCTCCAAGGAGGTGTACACTTATATATACCCTATATAAAACATAACACAACTCGGATACTCGGATAGGACGACATGATAGATTTTAAAAAAAATAAAATACGATTGAACACATATAATAAAATATAATAATATTAATATAGTACTATATATTTATTATATATAAACTATTAATTTTGCTTACATGTTATATTATTTTATTCCTCATTCACATTAAAGTTAATAAAATCTCATTAATAATTTATATATTTAAAAAATAAAATTTTCTACATATATAATTTATTTATATTATTTTAAAAAATATTATATGCATTTATTAAAAATTCAAAACACGAAACCGATACGAATATTTGAGGCTTATAACCACATGCGAGATACATAGATCCATAGTGTAATCTCATTCCTAAATCACTCATTAATTATCTTAAACATTATTATATATCAAAACAACATATAACAACATATGAGACATATATATATAAAAAGAAGCATTTTTTTTTTATTTTTTTCAGAAACTACGTATATGGCCAAAATGTATACCAGTTATGATTCAAGTGTTTTAGAAGCAATATCAACATAAATTTTTTTTTATTATTATTTTCTTGTGAACTTGGTTAGCATAATTAACTTTTTTTTTAATTCATTTCTAAAACAAACCCTTAATTAACGTGCTAATGACCGCCGCAACTTTGCTTCATTAAGTCGAAGACATTGTGAACATCATAACGTACACATAACTCTTACGTGCGCCTTCAAATGCATGTACCTTGTGGAACAATAAATTACTCACCTATCTCTCTCTCTCTCTCTCTCTCTCTCTCTCTCTCTCTCTCTCTCTCTCTCTCTCTCTATATATATATATATATATATATATATATATATATATATATAGCTGCACCTACTAAGCCGGACACAAGCAAGTTGGATGGGATTGCTTTGGCTCATTTATTAAATGAGCCAAAGATCAGCAAGCTCATTAAAATAGCAACATGAAAAATTTAATTAGTTCGTATTTAGCTTGTTTATTAATGAGCTAGTTCCCAAACGCTAAGATAGATTGTTATTTCTACGTACTATTAAATATAAAATTAAAAAAAAATTTTAAAAATTAAAAATTTAATTTAATAATTAAAATTTATAAATATTGCTCTTTTGGTATTTAGATTGGTCTAAAATTCAAATTTTATATATATATATATATATATATATATATATATATATATATATAGTCCGGTTACTATATTATTAATAGTACTAAGTTATTGATGCTATCAAGTTTTCTACACTTAGATCAAGCTCTTTAATCATTTTCACCTGTTAAATTTTACTATTTGTCCAATCACTTATTAAACCCAAAGGGCCTACTATCATCTCAACCATATATCTTTTAATTTAACGGTTAAAAACTTAATAGCACCAATGACTTGGTACTATTAATAATATTTCAGCCTCTCTCTCTCTCTCTCTCTCTCTCTCTCTATATATATATATAGAGAGAGAGAGAGAGGGGGGGACTAGTGTAATACCTGTAAAATTTAAATTCAAAAATTTAACATTTAATTTGATTTCTTAAAATTTTAAATTTGAATTATCCAAGTGTTCATGAAGAAATGGCTAATGTAACCTAACGAGATCCAAAAGTGACGAAACGAAAACGCTATTTGATTGACCTCGTCGAGCTGAACGACGTGGCAACATATGATTTCGTATTTGGCGAGTCAAAATCATCGAAAAACATAAAAAAAAATATTATTTTTACAGTGTATTTCTTGCATAATATTCTATATTTTATACATCGATTTACATGAAATCCCATGAGCAGGGGCTTCCTTGCATATTACACCTCTAGGCAAGGACCCGTTAAAAAATTCAAAGGATTGGTGGACTAATTGGCATTTTGTTCCACTCTACATAGGAAGTCCTAGGGTTTTCTCTTGGGAAACCCTAGCCACAGATCCAAGCCAACAGCCGCCAAGTATCTCTTCCCTCTTTTCTCTGTTTCTTCCTCGATCATTGTCACTGTCGGCCGCCACCTAGCATCGCCGAAAAATCCAATCAGAAGAGAGGATCACTAAAAGCTTCCTAACTGTTCCATAACTATTTAGTCTTTTGTCACTTGTGTTAGAGACCTCGGTTATATTAAACAAGAGGAGTGCTATTTGTACACCCCAATAGGGTGTACATTTTACACCCATCCCATCCTGGGGTGGGTGTAAGATGTACACCCCAATTGGGGTGTACACTTATATATACCTATTAAGAGGAGTGCTACCTGTATACCCCAAATGGGGTGTACATCCTACACCCACCCCATCCTGAAATGGATATTCTTCCATTTGTCCTATCGATGGGACGAGTGGAATTCACCCCACCCCAGAATGGAGTGGGTGTAAGATGTACACCCTAATTGGGGTGTACACTTATATATACCCAAAAATTAATATATAAAACTAATCTCAACTATCTTCTTTTAGATTAAAACGAAGGGATTGGTTATAGGGTTACCGAGTACACTTCAAACCCACAAAACACGCAAGTGCAGCGAAAACAGAATATTTCATAAATAAAAATAAACGAGAATAATCGTAAAAAATAAGTACGGAAATAACAAATTAAGCAATAAAACGAATAAGAAAATACAAGAATGCAGGATTTACATAATTTGACCAATAATGTGTCGGCCTACGAACAAGCACCTCAATGCGTCCTTCAATTAATCCATAACACAAAAGTATAAAAACTAAAATTATATTGCAAAAAATTGATTTTACTATATGGTCTCTTATTTTATTTAATTTGAGCCTATTAGTAACCGTTTAACTTCAAAATTCAAATACGTTTTTTATTTTTATAAATTTAGTTAATATATTTTATGGTTATGTAATTAAAATTTTATTAAAATAAATAATTATTTTAAATTTTGCATCTGAAGAGTTATCAAATTATTTAAATTAAATAATTTGAAAGATTAAATTTTAAAATTAAAATTTTAAAATATTAGGTAACTGAATCATTCCTATAGATTTTAAACATTTTCACCTTTAAAAAATAATATTTTTAAATATTTTTATTCAATAAAATTAAATACTACTATTAAATACTACTATGGAGTGTACAGTGCACAATGCACCACGTGCATTGAACGGTGATTTCGCAAAATTGGTCCCCGAACGTTCCGGAATCTAGTGAAATAGTGGGTCCCACCAATTAGTACCAACCAAAAAAATAAAAATAAAAATAAAATAAATAATAAATAAATAAATAGAAAGAAAGCTACACGTTGAACACGAGAAGGTGATTAGAAAGAAGATCAGCACCACCTCAACTTTCAACGATGTTGATTTACGCGTGCAATTTTTTTTAAAAAAAATATATTTTGTACACTCCTAAGAATATATATATATATTATATATTCTATTCATTCAAAAATATGATAAATTTTATTAATTACGCCGAAGTGATCAATAAAAAATTTCCCAACTTTAGATAGATAAAATATGTATCATATATTCCAAAATAGAGTATATGAAGAGTATATTTTTTTTATTATCTAAATTATATATTATCTATGCAGTATATGATAAAATGTGTATCATATATTCTATTCCAGTAAATTACAAAAATAAATAAATAAATAAAAATCTCAATATAAAAATATTTTTTAAAACAATATTTTTTTAAAAAAAAAATCTCAAACGTTTCTATAATATCATAAATTTTGATACTTCAAAAATCATCGTCATATAAATCTTCAATTATATTAAACTAACTTATTAAATAATAAATATTATTATTATTTTTAAGATTAAAAAAATATTGACGTTTTAAATACGATCCTAAATTATATTAAAATGCTTTTAAATATAATTAAATAAAAAAAATATTTTTAAATATTAATTATTTTTTGAAAAATACTATTTGTATATTTTATTTAGGATGTACATTTCACACTCCATCCATCCAATAAATGAGATAGGTTGAGTAATCAATTCACAAATTATAAAGTGATCCTTTGAAATCTATCCATTCTTAGATGAGTGAGTGTAGGATGTACATTCCTTTGAGAGTATACACATAGCAGTGCGTGTTTGTTTTTGTTTTTGTTTTTTTTTTTTTTTTTTTTTTAAGTTTTTAAACGATGGTTTAGTGGTAAGGCATTCGAGTGCCTGCGAGCTCAATTAATGTCCATTCTTTGAAATCTACCCATTCTTAGATGAGTGAGTGTGGGATGTACATTCCTTTGAGGGTATACACGTAGCATTGCGCTTTTTTTTCTTTTTTTATTTTATTTTATTTTTAAGCGATGGTTTAGTGGTAAGACATTTGAGTGCCTGCTGCGAGCTCAATCAATTAATGTTCATTCTTTGAAATCTATTCATTCTTAGATGAGTGAGTGTAGGATGTACATTTCTTTGAGGGTATACACGTAGCATTGCGTTTTTTTTTTTTTTTTTTTTTTTTTTTTTTTTTTAAGCGGTGGTTTAGTGGTAAGGCATTCGAGTGCCTGCGAGCTCAATTAATGTCTATTCTTTAAAATTTATTTATTTTTAGATGAGTGAGTGTGTAGAATGTACATTCCTTTGAAGGTATACACGTACGCATTCCAGGGACTGCGAGCTCAGTTAATGTCCGAGTCTTTTTCTGTGCCGATCTTAATTAAATGTAGAGAGGGAAATGTGATGGGTCATGTATGAGATTGAGAGGTACATTAGCGGGTAGAATTTCAAAGGAATATCTTTGTAAAAGCGGATTTTTTCAATTTAGATTTCGATGGTCGGTGTTGACTTGTGCGAAAAACTGATAGGAACATATTTGCCACCCAAAAAAAAAAAAAATAATAAAAAATAAAAAAAGTGTTAATAAAATAAGAAAATCATTATAGATCTTCATTGGATAGAAATTAATACTGAATTATCATGGGTTAGAAGGGTTTTTTTTTTTTTTTTTATATACTTAGTAAAAATTATTAATTAATAGTTCATTGATAAAAGGTCTATTATATATATATATATATATATCAGTTTTAAGTTTTAATTTTTAAATTTGCAATTTATTGTTGGATTTTTTAAAAAGTAACCAAAATATCTTTATTCCTTTATTTTTTTTTCTTTTTCTTTTTTTTTTTTTTTTTTTTTTTTTTTTTAAGATTCTCGAAAAATACAAGTTACATGTATTTTTTTTTTTTCAAGTTGTACTCTTGGTACCGTTAAGTTTGGAAATTATGAGTTTGGAGATAAATTTTTTTATTCCTGTGATAACTTGCGATTTCGGAATAATCAGGGATAAAATAAAAATAGTATTTGGTTTGAAAATTTGTTATTCTTAGGAATAGTTGAAATTGTGTTTGGTTCATTTTTTGGAATAAGCGAGAATAGTGAAAAAATATGAATAAATATAATTTTAAAATAATAATATTTTAATTAATTAATATAAAATATTAATTAAATAATAATTAATATTTGTATAAATTAAAGTTTATATTTTAGTAAATAATACTGCTTATTTTTTAAAAAATTAAAGTTAAAAATTTTAAAATTTGTATAAATTTTTAAATTTTAAAATTTATTAAATTTATAAATTTATTAAAAATTAAAGTTACAAATTTAAAAAGTTATAAAATTTAAAAAAATTTAAAATTTAAAATTTAAAATTTTAATTATCTCGAAAAATATGTAAAAGATAATGCAAAAAATTTAATTTTTAAATTTGTATAAATTAAAAAAATTATAATTTTTTTTTATCTATCTAAATTTATAAAAAAAAAATTATAATATATATATATATATAACTACTTAATATGATATATTTTATTTTTTTTATCTATCTAAATTAAATAGAATCCTAATACAATTTCGATGAAAAATCGATATAAACTCTATATAGAAGATTATTGGTACGGTCACTTTCTCACGTATATTATAATAAAAAATTTCCATCTACTTAACACTGTACACGAGAGTGTTTGAGACAGAAAAAATAAAAATAAAACAAATAAAAAATCAGATTATCTAAGCTTGGTTAGTAATATTCATATCACAGTCGAACTTTCTCGCTTTCGCAAATTGATTAAAACTTTTTTATATGGCATTATGTAAATGAGTTTTTATTTTACTTATGATCTGATGCATCTAGTTTGATCGTTCTTACTAGTGAAATAGACTTGTCGAAAACTTCACCAGCTTATGCCATACTAATGTGGACTTGCTGAGCTTTTATTTCAGATTTGATCTTGTACTGCACTCAAATAATTGCATGCTTGCAGGGGTACATGTATTGAAGGGAATATAATTAAAAAAAAAAATAATCACATACGACTTTCTATAAACATATCGAATAGCAGATATATTCTTACAAAGTTCAACTTTTCATATTTATTCTTTCAAAAGTTCAAACATTCCTCCGGTTTATTATCATCACTTCACTGTTTATTTTTTAATAGATTATATGTAAAATGATAGTTTTGTCCTTTCAAAAATGTCTCTCCGTAGGAATATATATGAATAATATAAATAACGTTAGATTTTTGAAAAAATAAATATGAAAAGTTAAACTTTGTAGGAATATATCTGTTATTCGATATGTTTATAGTGAGTCCTATGCAAGTAATCTAATAAAAAATAAAAAAAAAGTATTTATTTTGCTTGTCTTTTATTGGCAAGTAAGGTGATCATTGTCTAGTGCAAGCTGGGAGCTGGTTGAAGCTACATGATGTGTAGCTTTTGTGGCCGTAGTAATAATAATAATAATAATAATAATAATCAACCAAAATCGACAAAAACTTTTTCCCTTCCCTAATCATTATGCATTTTGCCTTTTATCATGCCAAAAAAAAAGTATTCAGGGTGGGAGATATTGTTTTTGATCACACTGGATTTAGATTCACGATTAGAAATTGCACAGATTTGAGCTTTTTTAACAACTCACTGAGCTAAAAGAGGTTTGCATAGATGCAGCTTTCGTTCATTCAATATTTGTTGCCTTTGTTTTCTTCGTAGATCTTTTCTTCTGTAGTTATTCATTAAAATTGACTATTTTGGTTGGTCATGGAGCTTTCTATGGAGCTATTTCTGAAAAAAAAAAAAAAAAAAAAGAAAGGAAACTCGCGTGAAAAGTTGACAAAAATAATAAATATTTGTTTTTTTTTTTTTTCCTTCTCGAAGATTATCCAAATTCTGTCACTCATAATTAGGAGTGTCCATAAGCCGAACACGAGTGATCCGAGCCGAACACGAACTGGCTCGTTTAAATATCGAGCTGAAAAATTCGGCTCGTGTTCGACTCGTTTATTAACGAGCCGAACACGAACTGGCTCGCGAACAACAAGTTTGATTTTCATTCCTAGGTGCAAAATTTAAAAAAAATTTAAAAATTAAAATTTTAATCTAATAATTAAAATTCATAAAAAATTGAGGACCTAAAATCTAATAAAATATATATATATATATATTCGAGCCGTTATCGAGCCAAACACGAACGAGCTGATCCCAACTCGTGTTCGGCTCGTTTGTTAAACGAGCTAGAAAATTCAGCTCGTTTACTAAACGAGCGATTCAATCTCGAGCTTATTTTGAGCCAAACACGAGCTGACTCACGAACAGCGAGCTGAATTGCCACCCCTACTCACAATCGTACAGAAACAGAACGATCGAGATGGCAGAACTTACAAATTTCTCTCCTGACGACTTTCTGCTTCCAAACGGCACCCAACATTGCTGAGCCAGCACACAAGAGGGCAAAGTAAGCGTATAAAATTTCTTGACACATCAAGAACCACAGGTCACATCTCTTTACTTTCTTTATTTTGAAAGTATATACTTCTTTTTTTAAAAAAATTAATTTCTTTAGAAATACAATCCTGCAAGAAAATTTGGAACAGCATCTCCAGAGGATCTGAGAAAAGAGAAAAATAAGACGCGGAAAGAATCTGAATCCCTTACCCTATATAAAGAATATAAATGAAACAAACACATTACATCCTGTTTCACCAAACCATTTAACACACAATCAAATGGAAAGAATCTGAATTCCTTTCCCTATAAAAAGAATATAAATGTTAGCAACACAAGTGCTGCGGAACTTCCCCACTTGAATCTCCAGCCGGAAGATATGTTCTGAGCATCGACGGTGTAAATCGCTCCGGTCTTATCGTCTTGAACTTTGATGCTTGAGGAACCTGAAAAAATCAATCAGACCACGACGACCGCAAACTAATGGTTCTATGGATAGTGACCTTTTGCGCTGTTCCTTTCGTGTTAAAATGAATAAATACGACAAGCGCGCGGGCGGATATATTTAAGTGTCGGAAAATTTTGTATGCACAAAGGATTACAACTACACTAATGTAATGAATAAAGAAAGAACTATGCATTAGAATTCAGAAGCGACTGGCGTTTCGATGGAACATCAATGCCTAAGAAAAAGCAGGACGGTGAGAAAGAAACAACATAGAACAGCTGCTGTTTTGATAGAAAAGAGAATCCAATCATCTTCCTCCTCTGCCAGTTCAGTCGGCACGATATAAGAGTCATTAATGGGTCTTGTATCAGTTTAAACATTGGATAGAGTGGATTTCATCATTCAAGTAGTAGTTCTTTTAAAATCTAAAACGGCACCAGCTACATGTAACATCATCATCATCATTGTCACCATTATTACCAAGGTGGTTAGTTAAGCCAAGAACAAGACTGGGACAGTTAAGTTCAATTGCTTACCGGAAAAAAAGAAAAGAAAATTGCAGTGAACTCGAGGTGGATCTAGTTTAGTTCTAATTCCAAATCAAAGTTTGCAAAGCAGATTCAGAATTCTCAATGCATAAATTCATCAGAGCAAAGAAATTAAGTAAAAGAGTAGTTAAAGAACAAACGGTACAAAAAATAAACAGAATTCTAATTAAAGAAAAGGGTAAAACAACTAGAAATCAAGCTTATTATGATCACAATTTAGTGCCTTAAAATGTTGATAGATATAATCTTTACTAATTAATATGTACAGTTAGGAGAACTTCAAAGAAATTCACAGCAAGATACCTTAAATGCATGAAAATATTCAATAGATTTAGCATGAAACATTAGTCTTCTGAAACTTACAGTTGTATTCGGTCCACCCAATAACTTGATTCTCTAAGTCATACAGGACTAACTTGTTTGAAAGGACTAGATCTGCAACATTAAGTTAATTATGAGCATGAAGACTAAGTTTGACAACACTTCGAAACATAATAAGATTGAATCGAAGACAACAAAAATTTTCAGTAGAGAATCATCAAGATACTTATTAAATTAATTAATAATGCCATCTCAATGCATTAAACTTTTCTATTATTGAAGATGATATAAAAGTCTCAAGATCATAACAGTGGACATATGACCATAACAGTGTACGATATTCTTACTGCCCTTTTTTGCCCGACCACCAAACAGCGTTCCATCCTCGAAAATTGCTTTTAGATAAGCAAAGGGCTTCACTGATCAAAAAAATGCTTTTCAATCAAGTGATCAACAACAAAGCTCAAGATTTACCACCCAAAAAAAAAGTAAAAAAAAAACATGAACACCTAACAGCACAGAAAATTAAATTTTTCTTTTTTATGTGACACCAGCAAGAGCTCCGAGAATCTTGCCTCCAAGTCTGACCTCGTCATTATTTCCACCCAAAGAAATATTTTTTGTCAGAGTTCCTTGACAATCCCAAATAGTGCTAAATGAGGAAGACTCTGTATATAGGAAGTGACTAGTTCCATTAAACTACTCATATAGAATGTACCGCCGTTGACGTATTGCGCAAACAGTCTTACGTAATTTACTTGATATTATAAGGGCTGACTTGATTTTCCTGTCCTCTATGGCTTTTCAGTAAGCTTTTCAAAGTTCTCAACAACAATTTAGTTTGTCCCACCCTGTGGATTATTTCCTACGTTTAGAGCTTCATAATTCTCCATGACAACCCTCCGTGTTGTTAGAACCTAACTTTTTCTCAAGTTCCATAGCACTTCCAATGGTTCTTCCATCAATTCATCCTTGTATGGGCGCTTGATTTGCTGTTGAAGATGAATTTAGGGCATGTTTGGCCCGATTAGAGATTTTGCAGAAGTGTTGTTTGAGTAGAGCTTTTTAAATAAGCACTAACAACCTTTTTTAACTAAAACCGTTCCAAACTAGCTTTCTGCTGCAGTAGATACAGACTGTTTAGCTTGTTTTCACGGTAAGGAAGCTCATTGCAGGTTCACATCACGACAAAAGATTCAAATGTTTTGTTTGGCCTACAACTTTTTTTCTTGGAGGAGCTGTTTGAAAGCTAGTACAAGTAAACACATGATTCACAAGGATGTTCCACTATTGACTCTGAAGGGTAGAAATTGCAACATCACATCCAAGCATAAAATCTAGAAAATCATGACACAATTAAAAATCCGGGAATATAGGAAAAGAAGACTTTGAAGGATCATACCTCCCAAAAGAACTATATCATTCCCGTCTTTAGACTGCACTCCCCCATTTTGGAAGCCAACACAATAGACATTATCCTAATCAGACAACGGGAATTATTTTAAACATCTGAAGCAGCTCCTGCAGTTTGACTATAATGATAAGAATTGTGCCCAAAGGGTGACCATTTGAACCTTTAACCTATGCTAGACAATACCAAAATCTTAAAATTAATTTATAAAGGAAATGCAGCAAAAAAAGCCATCTATCAATTAAAATCTATTGCAAATCAATCAATTAACACGAAAACCTGAGTCCACCTGGTATGCATTTAAAAGCACAGGGGGCTACATGGTTCCAAATTGTTTTTGATGATGGGACTTCCGAATCGACGATTCTCTCTATTGGACTTGATCTAGATTACTTGAAGTTTTTAGAATACAAATTTTGCGGTTTTTTCTATATCATTTACTTAAGTGATAGGAATGGTTCAAAATCAACAATTTTAATGATTGATGTGAGCCGTTTTCAAGTATAACGATGTAAAAATATCCAAATCAAGAGAAATTTTGATAGAAAATTCTATATATTATCTAAAGCAAGATCAATATCTCTAATCTAAAATTTTAATGTTGTGTCATCACTTTTTATGAGGTTTTTATTTTCAGCCATTGATTTTAAGCCCCCTTTTGATCATTACGCAAATAATATCGAACAGTCGTGAAAATTGTTTTCTAGTTATTTCATATCAAGTCTAACGGAATGGATGGTCAATTTGTAAATCCCATCATTGAAAACAACTTGGGAGTAAGGAGGCCTCCAAGCTACTAAAAGCACCCTAGCTGGAATTAGAAAATCTTGTTTTACATGACTATAGCAGGATACTAAATAAAAGGGTTAAATGCAGAAAACCTCCCTATAAATAACCACTTTTGCACTTTACCCCTATCCTTTAAAAATTTCTATTTTGCCCTCTCAAAATTTAAAATTGTAGCACTTAACCTCGCACCATGACTATTTTGTCACCATTTTGTGCATGCATTGTATAGTACAGTAGGGTAACTACTAATATAGCCATTTCATCCTTAGAAATATTGGAAAAAGAGAAGTTAATTAGTAAATAGTAAGGGGTCTCTTTTATAAAGTTGCTTAATTTGAAAGAAAATAAATGATACTTATGCCATTTCTACGGGTATAATGGGTATTTTAGAAAGTTACTCGACTCTGCCATACAATTTATGCATGGAATAATGATGGAATAGTAGCGATGATGTGTAAGTGCTACAATTTTAAAATTTAAAGGCGTAAAATAGAAGATTTTATAAGACGGGATAAATTGCAAAAGCGGATATTTATTCGGGGGTTTTCAACATTTTAGCCTAAATAAAATTATAAAAAATGAAAGAAGAAAAAAGAACCAAAACTATCATGATGTCCTTTGTTAGGAAAAAGACAAAAGAGTAAATTGATGCTATCATAACAAGAGGAAAGTAAAAGGATGTAATATCACTCATAAAACAGTAAAAAATCTTTCTTTTCCACCAAGTAAAGCTCACTGAAGGTAGAAGTATGTGAAATAGCAGTAAATCTATGGGTGGAAGAGATTGATTACCCCATTTTGGAAAAGATAATCATGTGGATACACGTTCAAGGAGAGCTTGTTTTCAAAATGAAAAATGATCTCTGGAAATCCATCATCCACACTGCATCATATTGCCACAAAAAGTATGTAACAAATGCACAACAGCTCAACAAAAGAAATGAATCTTTTGAGTCACAAAACCTTTTACAAGAAACATCTATAACCATCCGCATTCGATTGCCATAGTGTGATTCCTAGAATTGGGGAACAAGGATGCCCCAAAACATTAGGACCATTAAAAATCCTTATCCTTTCTACATCACTCTTTGTTCTCATTGTTTATTGGGGATTGAAGCTTATGTTTATTTTGATCCTTGAAATCACTGATTTAATCCTTTTTTCTTCCCTTAAATTCAAACAAAGGGCAAATGGCGTGGAAAACATGTCACTGTTTGATAATCACTTTTTCCTAAATGATAGCTAATTAACAGTCCTATCATCAAATCAAACAAAACCTATAAGCCAACTCATCCTTCTGCATAATTTATTTCCTAGAGTTCCAATCCTCCTTTCCGTCATATGTCATAGACAATCTACAGTGAAAGTTGCCATTTAAAGAAAATATACAAACAAAGTATAAACCCCTAAATTAAGAATTACAGTATATTTAAAACAAGTGTATGGTCAGATTATACATGATTGAACCGCACAGATTTTTGTAAAATATCCACAAAAATGGGTGAGACCTTACTGATTCAAATAGGCACAGCACTATGATATCTGCTATCACATGCTGATTTGATAAATTTAGACAAAAGTTCACATAATTTAAAGTTTAATTCGTAAAGATATAATAATTCTCAAACAGTTAAATAAAGATTGAAGATTGCAATTCAAGGGTGCGCACTTGTCAAAATATTGAAAGCATACGAAGTCCTGAATGGTGCGCAAGCTCAAATCTTGATGGTTGGCAAATACCTAAAATATTTTAGAAAGGTGAATAAAAATTAATATGAAAGGGTATACAAATTACTCAATAAGAGAAAAAGGTGCCGAACCGCATTCATCATTGGCTTATACGCTGCTTCTGGAAGATAAGACAGTGTCGTACCACTATCAATAATTGTACCTTTTTTGTCTCCAGTTACAAAAAGATCAGTTGGAAGCTGCAGCAAAGCGCCACCAACCTCAATCGCCTGGAGATTGACATTGTAATGTGGCCTGAGGAAGTGAAAAATTTATCACAGGGAACAAAGTCAAAATTTCATACATATTGATTAGACAAAAGTCATTAATACGTTATAATTGATTTCAAAAAGTAAGACATGTTAATACCCAAGAGATTAAAATAACTTCTCTATTGTTTAGTTGTTTTCTGCTATACTTCTCTTAAATACATCTTAAATTTATCATCCTATTTTTTTCACAACTTGAAATCCAATAGGTAACTCTATGAAGATTAGATATCTTTATCAAACATTTGAAGATATCACCTAAAACAACATGTAATGCTAATGCTACAAAAGCAAACATAAAATCTACAGCCTATCCATATGAACTGGGGTCAGCAAGGGTAATTTTTCATTCCATCAACTTCCGATAATGTGTAGCCAACTTGAGGTATACACTTTATTTATATTCAAAATGCACTTATGAACTAAATTAGTAAAGCTCTACAAATAGCGCTTTACTTATTTAGTTCACAAATTTTACTTAGTTAATTTCACATACCTAATATTAGATGTACTAATACTAAAAAGATTAAATCAGTTTCTACTGTTCTAAAAGTACTACTCGGTCTGTTGTGTTGTGACCTCATCTGCACAAATAATATATTAGAAGCAGCAAATGAGACATCATTTTAATGTGGCAAGAGTAGCTATACAAAAAATGAAACACAAAAGGACATCAACAATAGGAATCTAAGGCTCTGTTTGGGATTGCAGGGAGGTTGCGACACATGCGGTGAGAAAGTACAATGAAAAAATACACTATTTGTTTTTGTATGTAATATCACGTTCTAATACACTATTTGTTTTTGTATGTAATATCACGTTCTGCATATTGCAATAAGTTGGTTATGATATATTTTCTCACCCCATCTTTGTTTTGCTCACTGACATTAGACGGGCCTCAATATAAATGTGCCCTAAGTAATAAAAAACATGGTATCCATCAAGAAATAGAGTACAGAAAAATGATGTTCGGTTACAAGTTGCTAAAAATTGAGCTTCCGTTCTCAGGCTTTAAACATAGACAGTATAAACTACCAACAACATGTATAGAGAATTAGGCTTCACATAAAACCTACTACCCTCATATAATCAATCTGCCTTCCAAATAACTCAGCTTGATTTGGAGAAATAAGATGCCCTCCTTCCTCCTTTCCCATTCAACCAAAACAGCATTTACTTCTTCTGGTGGCAACAGGACACAAAGGTAAGATTTGTGTAGGATATAACTCAATAATTATGTGCTTGTGGAAATTTCAACAGAGTTCACATAAAATCAGGCATATACTTAGATTCTGTCTATCAATAAGAGACAAACCAACTCCTATACATAGCTCTAGAAAGATTTGTGTCAATTTTTTACGAACAGACCGGAAAAACCAAGAACAATTAGAATAGGATGCTTAATTGGTGGACTTGGTTCAGTATTTGCAGTTATCAAGTTTTGTTGTCACCTTGCTTCTATGAACTTAATTTATATAAGTAAATACGAAGCTTGATGGACGAGCAACTACAGCCCGTTATCTCTTTCAATTTATTCTCTGCACCCTCAAAGGACTTTATAATGAGTTTGACCAACTTAACCCACTTTAGAATTGATAAGAGGCGAAGGCACCTGGTGGTTGATAACCAATTACCTGGCTCATTTGGTTTTAATGGCTTAATTATATCAAAAAATGAAGAAGCATTTTCATTAGAAAAAGCACCATAAAATAAAAAAGACTTGCTTTCAACCTGTGATATATCCTTCCATAATGGGATGGTGTTGTGTGACCAAGCAACAGACCACATAAATAGAAACTAGATAGGTTGCATGATATATCAAATAGCAAAGGAATTTTTAACCAAATTATATCTAAATAATGCATAGCATAACATAATACAGAATAGAAGACACTTTTCCTTAATAGTTAAAAGCATTACTGGTATAGCGCAAACATACTGATTTGGAACTAGCGGAGTTGTATTCACTTTTGGCTGCACCACATTCCCAATAGCAAAAATTCCACCTCCATTTATAGTATCCAAGCAATGAGCAAATATCTTCTTTACTTTTCCTGAGGCAGCTAGTTGCGACAGCATCGACGAATTTGCCTGACCAAAACCAAGAATCCCATCAAGGGCCTCATTTGAAGAACCCAAATCCCCAGTTTGCTGAGCCCCGCACCTGTACAAAATACAAAATTATGCCATAATATTCAAAAAATAGATTCTCCCTGAGATTGAAAACAACTAGAACTTCTCACATTTATTAAGATCACCATCACCACTAACTGCTATTGTATTTATATTCGTAATGAGATCAAAAACTCACCCAAATGAAATACTAGCATTTACTTGTTTCGTTTGGTGATTACCGACTACTTGATTGTACTGCACATAATCCGTCACGAAATATCCCGCCGTTGAGCTCCCATCGCCGTACATCACACTGTACTGGCACGGCACATTCGGAGAGCATTCCGGGATGTCTTCCCCATACATCGATGAGCAGAAGCCCTCGTCGCATGAAACCAAGTTCGCACTTTGTGAGTTTTTTGGGTCATATAAGGTCAATTCTACCTGCGCCAAAACACCCGAAACCGAATTCCACCATATGAGATGCAATTTCTACACAGCTTGAGCAACAAACGAGCTGAGCTCGATAGTGAGTTGTAGGATAAACTGAATTAATACCCCAAGATCGCTTTTTGTAGGGCAATGGTTACACGTGATGCAATTGACCCAGAGAATATCGCTCCCCGTATCCACCTGCACGTAGTAGCTCTTCGAAGGCGTCCCGATCCCAATCTCCGTAAAGTACAACCTAATTGTCGCCAATCCGAGATGCAAAACCGAACCTAGTCAAATCGAAAACGAACCCGAAAAGGGGGAGAACGCAACGAGCGATCAGGGTTTGGATCGCGCACCCTGTGTCGGTGGGGAGGCCGAGGCCGCCGAGGGGGAGGTCGGCGGTGGCGAGGGCGCGGCCGCGCCTGCGGAGGTCGTGGGCGGCGAGGTCGGCGATGGAGCGGCTCCGCCCCGCGAACCTGTGGCGGACGCTGAGGAACCCGGTGGCTAGGGATCGGGGGATGGAGCTCGAGAAGAGGAGGAGGAGGAGGAGGAGGGAGACGAAGAGGATTCGGAGGGGAGAGCGCGACGAGGAGGAGGGAGAAGGGGCCGGAGCCATGGGAGGAGCAACTCTCTTATTCCGGGAGGGAGCACAACGGGGTACTCGTTCAGAGGTGCTTCGAGCTTATTATTCGGGCTTTATTTATTTATTTATTTATTTATTTTACATTTATTAGCTTTCTCATAGAGTTACTTTTAAGGGATAATTGCATACATGTCCCTCCAAATAGGTCGGATTTCAAATATATCCCCGCAAATTTCAACTTTTCATATTATCCTGCAAAAATCTACCGTTATTCAAATATGCCCCTCTGTTAGGAAAATTTGAGTTAACTATAGTTAAATGCTTAACCTTGGTTAGATTAGACAGTGAATATACCATTTTACACCCTTTCATTTATTTTAACTTGGGTTTGTCCTCTTCTCTTCCCATCCACATGGCCTTCGGTTCGACAGGCCGGCCTGAACCCGGTCCGCATCCGTCATCCTCCTAATACCGTCCCTCGCCGGGGTCGACCGGACCCGGTCGGAACTAGAGTGCCCGGCCGACGCATTCCTGAATTTGGACGTGGCCGACCGGTACTGCGCCTCATGCTGCCGCGCGGCGCGACGAGGGACTACCCGGCGCTCAAACCCGTTTGGACCGGACAGCCCGAGCCTGGGCCCGGTCGAGACCGTTCCGTCCTCGTGGGTGGCGTCCGAGCGAGTTTCCTGAGGGATCGGAACGTGTACTACGCTACGAAGATGAGGGAGCTGGCGGAATCGCGTGGAGCTCGCGGAGTTCGACGGGCAAGAGCACGCCTTCTTCGCTAGAATTAGAGGGGTTTTAACGTTGGGATTTTTGGAGAGGGGCATTTTTGAAACAAGTAGATTTGAAGAACTTTTGGAGGGATATATTTGTAAGGGGCAAAAAAGTAATTTTACATAAATCTGTTAAAAATTTAACAGATCCAAACGGGGATTAACCTCGGGACTATTTGAAGAACTTTGGATTTTTGCAGGGATAAATATGAAAGTTGAAATTTGCAGGGAATATTTGCTATTCGACATATTTGGAGGGACATGTATGCAATTGCCCCTACTTTTAAAGTTAAACACCCTGATTCATTTATCATATTAAAATATGATAAATATATTACTGTGTTCTCTTTGACTTAGTTCTTGCGCTCCTAAGACAAAGAGTACATGATAATAGTCTTTCGTATTCAATTTATTAACGTATTCAATTTAAAATTTGAGTTTTCGCATGACAAGAAAAAAATCATTTATGCAAATATAAATCTATAAAAACTATTTGTAAGAAAAAATTAATAAAGAGCTAAATGCAAAAAATGCTCTAATTATTACTTGCATAATCTATACAAACACAATAAAGGGCAAATTCAGAACTGATTTTACTGGTTCTCTATAATTTCGGGGATGGGTCCCTCATACGATCGTGTATTTTCCCTTTCTATCTCTCTTTCTTATTTCCTTTCTCTTCTCTCTCTATCTCTCTTTCGCGCGCACACAAGCGTTGGGTCCCTTATAGCACGATTCGTCGCCTCCCTCCCCTCCCCTCATAGAAGTGTGATGCCCCTCGACTTCTATGTACTCCTTCTCCTCCTCCTATGCCCCTCCCCTCTCCGCCTTCCATTCGAACCCTATGTTCGCCTAAGGTTCGTACTCTCTCATCATGTGACCGCCGCGAATCTAGGCATTTAATGCCGCCGCGAAACCGTATGCCTCTCTACTGTCACCTCTCCGAAGATAATTCCCTCTTTATATCGTGCGCCTCTATCTACGACGGATTTGATAATTTAATGTCGTCGCGGAACCGTAGCCTCTCTACTATTGCCTCTTCAGAGATAGTTGCCTCTTTGGACCGTACGCCTCTATCTACCACGGATTTAGCCATTTAATGCCATCGTGGAACCACTGCTTGCCCAAAGACTCTATCCTTGTTTGCTCCCGATCTACTATGGACCCAGTCATTTAACGCCACAGCGGGCCTCCGCTGCGACCAATTAATATCATTGCAGAGCAATCATCTCTGGTGTTGTTGGCCTCTTCTCTCCTCGTATCTTTTTCTCTCTCTCCGACGCCGCTCAATTGGCTACTCAGAACAGTGCGCCGCTCAGGGATGGCGCTTTGCCCCCTACTCTCCTCGCTCTTCCTTTATTTGGTTATAATGATGGTATATATATGTGTCGCTGGCTGATAAGCTCCTTTGCCCATTTTTTTCTGAGATTGCAAACCATAGTTGCGACCTCTATTCTTCTTCGTACTATTATTGCCTACAGAGAGAAGGTATGGTTCTCTTAAAGTTCCTTTACTTATGTAGTAGCCATGAAAACTAAATGAATAAAAATTCAGAGAAAATGTATTTATGGAGTTTTTATTTTTCAAAAATTGAACTTCAGAGGAGTATCCACGAAGAAACATCTAACCTAACGAAATGAGATCCGATCCTAACGAAACAAATCGATGTCTGAACGGTCTTGTCGGGATGAACATCGTGGTAGAGTTCGATTTCAGTTTCAGCGAAGCGAAACTACGGAAAAGTGCAAAACAAGGTATATTTTAGCAATTTTGATTAAAAAGGCATGATATTTTATCCACTATTTTACGTGAAAATCGGCGGGAGGTACTTAGATGCAGATACGCGTGCTGTGAAGGACTCAATTGAAAATAATAAAAAACGAAGGACCAAATCGCATTTTATTACGATTTCAGTTTATATTTGTTGGATTAATATGATGATCAACATTTAGCTTATATTTCAGATTACATGAATTATATTTGTTCATTTCTTACCTACTGATATTACTGCTCTTACCTACTGTTTTTGTCGTTACATACCAATTGATCATACTTGCTTTATTTGTTATCATTATCTGCCTTCTTACCATATCCCTTATAGTATACCAGAAGGTACAATTTGCTAGTCTTCGGCTCGTTGTACCCACTGGGATATATTCAGTTGTGTCTCACACCCTGGTGGTTGCACCTTTTTCGGGTATTTCAGGTTGTGGAGTAGAGAACGATGTCGTGAGGACCATTCGACGAGATTGATAGAGCCGACCTGTCATTGATCTTGATTAGTTGGATGAATTTTCTACTTTGTTATATGGATTATAGTATGTGATGATTCGGTTATTTTAATTATTGTGATTGCCTTTTATTTAGTAAGCTCTAAGATGTACATTTTGTTGTATCTTGTATATTGCCTAGTCGTGCGTATATAGGGAAGACTATGTTCGTTTGTACCGGAGATTTCTTATGCACGTAGTGGATCTGCTCACGTCTTGGGAATGGAAATATTTTAACTTTGATTTAGCCGTGACAACTTAATTGTTATTCTCATGTTGTCGGCCATTTCTTACCATTACATATTGTGTAATATGATATTTTTTTTTTTTTTTATGATTTTTAGACTGCTTTTTTTTTTTTTTTTTTTTTTTTTTTTTTTTGATAATTTTGCCTGGGCTTCCAAATTCTCTTTTGTTGTTACTTTATTTCTCTTTAGACTAATTTTACATATAATTTTGCTCTCTCTATGTAATCTGTTTTTTTTTTTTTTTTTTTTTTTGTGTGTGGCTTTTAAGCTCTGTTTTTTTTTTTTTTGGATTGCTTTTATCTAGATTTTTAAGTTCTCTTTTGTTGTTACTCTACTTCTCTTTGGAGTAAATTTACCTGTAATTTGTAAGTTATGAAAACCCTAAATCAAAATGGGATCTATCTATCAATACCTAGAGGGGGGTGAATAGTTATGATGGCTAAACACACAAATCTCAATGTGATAAAATAAATGCGACAAATAAAATCAACACACCGAGATTTATGTGAGAAAATTTCAACTTGGAGTAAAAAAAATCACGGGACCAACTCACGATAACAATCCACTAAGAAATAAAAAGATTACAAAATAATTACTGACTTTACGGACTCAAATCTCTTTTTAACTTCTTTGGATCACGCGCTCTCCAACGGATAGTCTACGTTCATGCTCGAATCCATGAACGCCACGTTCCGAATCCATGAAGCATTCACACTTCGAATCCACGAAGCCTTCAACACGCCGAATTCATGACACCCACTCGAATCCACGAGTGCACTTCGTCCGGAGCAAAAGGAAATAACTTTGGTAGTGATTCCTTACTTAGAGAATCATGAAAGAACCGTAGAAGATATCTCTAAATAGTAGCGAGATCAATTCTTCAAATAAAAGAGAAATTAAGGTTCCAAGAATCGATCTGGTAGAAACTTATTGTAGATGATGAAAGAGAAAGCAACCAACAAGTTTCTCGAATTTTTAAAAGATAAAATATTCTTAGCCACGTTTTAGAAGAGCCCCCGCATAACGACCCAACCCACTAGCAATAATAACTCATTGGGCCCAAACCACAGCCAAAATGCTTAAACCCAGTTATTATTACTAGTGTCCATTGTCTCTTATATACCTAATCACAATCCCATTTCCATTCAATATGGGACTATTGAGGTGTCACAGAATCCCCCCGTTTAGGCCTGACGTCCTCGTTAGCCCAAACACACTCACAATCCAAGATCACCGAGCAATGTGAGACTTGTGTCGCTAGCCTTGCCATCTAGACCCAGGCTCAGCCGAGAATTATCACACACTTCCGGCTGGTTGGGCCCAAACCATAACCCAAAATGTTTAAGACTAGTTATTATTACTAGTATCCATTGTCTCTTATCTATCCAATCACAATCACATTCCTATCCGATATGGGACTATTGGGGTGTCACACCCCGTATGATATTTATAGGTTTAGAAGCAATTAGAAACATAATAGGAATCATAAACTGCATATTTAGAAGTTTTTATCGGGTAAGGGTCCGGATCTTCTTGATAGGGTTCGGACCTTGAAGTCGCACAGTAACTCCAAAGTCTGGACTCTTCTCCCACAGCCTGGACTTTCCTTGTGTAAATGTTGGGAAGTCGTTCGGGGTTCGGACCTTGCCTCAAGGGTACAGACCTTCTCTGCAAAATAAAGAATTCAGGTTCGGGATCCGAACCTTGTCTCAAGGGTCTAAGCCTTCAGCGACAGAGAGGTTAGAAACCCTTTGGGGTCCGAACTTTGACACAAGGTCCGGACCTTGAACACATGAAATGTGCAGTTTAAGATTTTTATCCAATCAAAACCTATTATAATACTACAGTTTTTGGTAGAATGGCTAAAACATTATTTAATACTAGAGCTTCGCACTCTTTCATTTCTATCTACTTTGTCACCACCCATGGGATTACGATCTAGTCGACTAGAAATATATATTCGGTGGAGGTACCTGGTCATAGCATACTCATTGACGAGGAATGCCACTCTTGTCCAGTTCGTCTGGGCGAGAGAGTCTTACCGATTTCTATGTGGGTCATCAAGTTGAGAAAGTATGATATTATTTTGGAGATGAACTGGCTGAGGAAGTACAGGGCTACCATTAACTATGCCTACAGGAGCTTGACTCTCGCGCCGCCTGGTGAGGCGAAATTGGTTTATTTAGGGTTTGAGCCCTCGACTTTCTTGGGGATGTGCCCAGTGTCCCTAGTGTAGAGGATCTAGAATGGGCGTGTAGCATTTCTCGCCATGGCTGTCAACGCCTGTGTGGAAGTGCCTCTAGGGATCCTGCTTATGTAGCCCCACCGCCGGAATGCCGCCCTAAAGTCGTAATGCAACTTGTTGTAGCCGAAACCCTAGATCGGGTCGTATCTCTGTCAATGCCGCCACCGCCGCTTCTTGTCAAGTTTGAAGGTTTGGGTGGACTCCTGCCTGACCTCAGGTGCCTCCCCGACGTTTCCCGCACGCCCCCAGCCGGTAGAGTAGCCAAAAAAAGGAAGCCCTAGCTTCCCTGCATTATTTTTGGTCGAGGTCCGCCCAGCGCCGCCGCCGCTACACCTGGTCGCCGGTAGTGGCCTCCGCCGACCTCCCCGCGTCGGATCCAACCTCCTCCGACCGGTACGTGCACCCCTTTTGCTGTCGGAGCTCAAGCTTAGCCCGAGCTTGCCCTAACTCAACCGCAACCATAAACCTCCAGCCGCCACCGCTCCAGGCCGCGGACAGAAGTTCGGTCAGCCTCCTTGGGCCTAACCCCACCCACTCTGGCCTGTGCCCGCACTACCTAGCCAACTAGACCCAAGCTCGGCCACCCTGCTCAGCCTAGCCCGAGCCCTACCCTAGCTTGCCCAAGCTTGCTCCAACGACCACTCCGGCGCCTTTCAGATCTCGGGTAAGTGAGCCCTACTCTTTCTTGGACCTCAGGAACTCCATGCTCACCCTAACTTACCCTGGTTTGGCAGCAGGTAGAAGATCTCACTTGTTAGCTCCAAAAGCAACTTATAAGTTGCCTCGGCGCGCTTCCTGATCTTGGAGCACTTTCCGGACAGCGAGCACGGGCCTTAACAAGTCGAGACCCATTAGCTAACTTAGTTGGTTGACCTCGAAAACCCCTAAACTACGGTAATGACTCTAAACATCTTAAATAGTTGTTATTTTGTAATTTTAACTTAAGTTAGGGGTTTTAGTGCAATTATAGCCACATGGGCAGCTTTAGGCAGCGTGCGCGTGACCTGTGGACTGATCGTTCGAGATCCGATGACTTTTGTTGGATAAAAATTAGATTACGAATTGGAAATCGATAAAATCGTTGGTTTATCGCCGTTTCAGCGCGGAATCCGCATTCCAAGCAATTTTACTGCTCATCATCAGTCGCCAAGTGTCCTTGGCTGGCCCGATACTATTTTGGTAGACCCAGAGGTAGCAGGTTAGCATCGGTAACTCTCGAAGCCGAAATCGATGATTTCAGACGTCGTTTCGATAAAAGTTGGACAAGTTAATTAGCATCATATATATATATATATATATATATATATATATATATATATATATATATATATATATATATATATATATATATCATATTTTGCTACCCGAATGCCTTAATGGGTGCATTCTAGGGCATCAAATAAAGTTCGGTATGATTTGATAGCTCCTATGACGTATACGGACCATTGTTAGTCATTTCGGCGGATTTTCAAAAAATTTAGTGAATCCCGGGACTTAACGAAAAGTCTGTGTTATATGGTTTGGTCATGTGTGAGTCAGTGGGTTGAGTTTGTGTGAGACATGTTCTGACTCCATAATTTATTGTAGGCCCGAGTTGTTGGGATTCCTGCGAGGGTTGAGTCGCTTATTTATGGATCGTCTTCATTGAGGTAGGTACTTTGACTTAGGCATTAGTATAGTACAACCTCATTGGATATCGTATTCGATCGGAACCTACGTGATTGTTGCTAGCCCTAATCCCTCTACTATGTCATTACTTTACTCCGATTTTCTCATCGTATAGTTATCATGACATATATTACTATTGTCGTTAGACATTATATATTCTTTCACACTTGGATTTACATTATGTATATAGCTCAGTCTCATGTTTATGATTATGGTCTGTTATCGCTATCTCCTAATTCTTGTATATTTGATAGATCGAGTAGGAGATCATCATTTTTTTATATTGCATGAGTTGTTATAGTTGATGATCATGATCCCGTTTGGGAGTTCCCGGCGTATTGATGTATTCCCGTCGTTGGACCGTAAGCATTGAGCATCTGCATTTGTGATCGCCATGCATCTGCTACACATGTCATGTACACCAGCGAATTGGCCCCCTTTTTGGTGTTCTTTATTGATAAAGTAGTCTAATCGACCCGTGAGCCCCTTTGGTTGTACCTGTGGGTACGGGATAGTTGTCAACTTTGTCTAGGTGCTTTTTTGCTATAGCATTAGGTGGAGGTCTTAGTGACCAACAGTGGCACAATTAGGTATTTAGAGTTTCAGCACTTTGATGCATACATATCGTAGCTGTTTTCATTACTTGCTTTATTGCTTATTAACACTCTTTTACTTTGCTCATTATGATTTATTGATTATTACTTCATATCTGCCTATTATATCTATTACCCGATTATATCTGCTTTAATATTTGTAGATTTCACCTGCATGTCGATTATTGTATACCAGTAGGTACAACTTGCTGGTCTCTGGCTCGTTGTACCCACTGGGATACATTCAGTTGCATCTCATGCCCCATTGTTGACACCTTTTCAAATATTTCGAGCGGTGAGGTTCGAAACGTTGATGTGAGGAGCGTCCGATAGTACCGACCCCTTTTTTTCTACTATTTAGATAGTCGGAACCTTCATTTCAATTTATTATATTATTTATCAACTATTGCTATACTCTCGATCATGCTTGTTTGGTTGGTTGCTTGGTTGGATGATTTTAATAAAAATATGAACTCAGTTCCTTATATATTCTCTCATTGGGTTTTCGATCATGATTTCAAAATGATTTTCAAAAAATGGAGATATGGCGGGGTTTTGATTTATGTTTGCGGAGATATGGAGAATTGATTAATGCATGCGTAGATATGGTAGGATATGATGTGAGTCGGCAAGTGTAAAGAGGTATATGCCATCGCCTGTTCATAGCTTAGTGTGAGTCATATTTGATGTAATCGTATTTCAATTATGTAGTCAGAAATGTAAGATATATAATGCCTAGTCGTACGTGTATAAGAGGGAGATTCTATTCGTTTGGATCAGAAAATCTTATGCACGTGGCGGATCTACTCATGTCCTGGGAAAAAGTTTTAAACTCTAATTTATATAAAAAAAAAAAATTAGTCCACTTTTTGACCCCAGGGTGTGACAGTAATACACTCCGACTAACCGGCTAGATTAATCAGCTCACTATGAGCTAAAACGTGTTGTCGCCATGCGACAATCGAGGCGACCCAACAAAGTCCAGTTTGATTCGTTCTACTTGCGTCGCAGCCCAATAGGGGGTTACAGCTTACCCATTAACCACTAATGCACAACCTTTATCTACCAACGCACCAAGTGTTGAGCTATGCGTTGTACCATCTATGTTGTCGTTCCCAACCAACATACATTCCCTTTTAAATTCCTATGCACCTTGCTACAACGGGATGCATAGTGTATAGAGGCTGGTGTGCCTCAACCATGATCCCTCACCTCGTGTTGATTTAATTATCTATCATACACAAGCAATCCCTAAGTGGAGAGAACTATCTAGCATCTCACAACTCGTGTAGGTGTAAGCCCGACTGTTACACCAGTCTAAACCTGATCACCAATAATGTGATACTTATCTAGCATACAGTCGGGCTGGCGTGCTTGGATCACAAATATTCTATCCTCGTTTTTGATGATTGTGTAGTAAATTTTTCAGGTCAGGGTTTGGTCTTCCAGATCAAGGATGGGTCCTGAAGAACCCTTTTTGACTCAAAATTGCTTTGTTCGAAAATTTTCAATTTTGTTCTATAGAACTCTAACTCTTTTCTAATCGTTCTGAAATCTTCGAAATCCCTTTTGTACTTGTCTACGGCCACTTCTGACTATTCTTGCTCAATCGTCAGAGAGATAGTCCTCCAAGCTAGTTTTCATCGAAACTCTGCTATTACAGAAGTTCGGATCATTACAATAACACTGTGCTCTACATGGTCTTCTTCTTTTAGGCCATAACACGGTGCTCTATATATACTACTTGTTATGGTGGTAGGTACGCCAACACCATTGGTTGCCATACCATAACACGATGGTCCATGCCACTTGTTATGGTCGTAGGTATGCATAAATAGTTCACTACACACTTGTTATAGTTTTTGTGACTAACCCCAAAAAAAAAAGACAAAAAAAAAAAGAGAACAGAGATTCAACCATAATAGAGATGGGATATTAAAATATTAAGAATGAAGTAGCTACCTAGCTAGCCGAGATAACCTTGCACGTATTATATAAGCACTAAAATTAACTGCATAATAACAATCCCACGAATTAATTCAACTAAGAACAATGTTACTAGTTAATGTTCATCAAGAACAACTAAAAACTAACGATCAATTCCACAAATAGTTTGGCCTTAATTATATTCAACAAAAAAAATCCTTTCTCATGTTTTATATCACTTACATAGGCTAAATGTTTCTTTTCCCATGTTGAGGGTGTAGGATAAGTACATGGCATGATTTATTCTGGGGGAACTCACAGGTAATGCTGAGTTTATGATTATTTGGACTATTCTTCCATTCACAAGTCCGAAATTGGCCGAAAATCAAAATTATGCTGGAAAAGTATATAGTTTATCATCCCAGATTTTAATTGCATGATCTGAATTACTTCACATGCATGTTACATCTCAGATTCTAAGTATATACTTTGGGATTTTTCTGGAAGACATGCATCTCCCATCTAATTATACGAATTTTCATCCTGAACGGTTTATCATCCCAATTACACTCAACAATCTTCGAGAAGAGAATTCGTTTTTTGTCTTTGATTGAAAATTGCATTAATGTGTTAAAACTTAAAACAAAAAAGATTCTGATTCTACTATCTCTGAAGTAAATTTTTGACTGCATGTAGTATCTTTAAGGTCCTTAACTCATGTCAAAACCTTCTTTTAATTTTATCCGAACTCACAAAAGATATATACAAAATAACTCTTTCTTAGTGGGATCTTACCTCTGGTAGGAGCTTAATTGTGCTACATCTTGTTGCATGATTTATAAAATTTAACTCCTTCGGAAAAATAAGTTGGTCACATACACCAATTAAGGATACTCCAAAAAAAAAAAGAAATAAAAGAACATCACGTAAGAAAAAGGCAAGGTAAATTTAGAACAATGGATAATAGTTTTAGGGTGACATACCTATACCTAGGTAAGTTTTGTATTTTTAATATTTCAAGTCACTATATGTGTAATATGCACAGAACGACTAAGCAAACAAGGTACGCAAGTGAGTGACCTTGAATAAAAGAAAAGGAACAAATACAAGTACATATGGTGCTGATATTGGAAGAATAATGCACTTTAATTATGGTGCTGATTTTCATTGGGCTTTCACTTTATAACTATGCTAATTTTCATTGGGCTTGGATATCTATGTACGTAATATATAGTAGTTACATCATTGAGTGTTTAGGTAGCAAATAAAGGAGTGAATTAATCCTTTTAATACCCTACATGAGATAAGTAGTAGTAATACCACAATCAAGGCAACAGAGAGAAAATTGTACATAAGAATGAAATGTACCAAATCATGCATCTTAATATATCGGTGTTGGCTGATCATCTCATCATGGGTGTTCACAAAAAATCAATTAGTATAAAGTGATCATTTAGTAGTGAAGGGAAAACATGACCAATCATTTGATAGTGAAGCGAAGCAACAAACTTGTAAATTTAGAAGGAAAATATGGGACAATTGATATTTGATACATATTCAATAGATATGAACATGGCAACTAAAATAAACTGCACTTACCACACCACCATGTTTCTCTCATCCAGATTTTGTGTTGGGGGTCTGTGTGCTGTGGACTCACATGTTCTGCTTTTTGTATGTGTGTGTGCGCGCCTGCGTGTCTATTTGCGCCCGCGTGCTTTTGTGCGTGCGTGCATGTGCATGTGCATGTATTTGTGTGCGCGCGGGTACATGTATAAACCTACCTTCATTAAAAAGTACCATGTTTATGCTCTCTCTATATAGATTCCAGTCTTCATCTTTATCTGCTTTGCAAAGAAAGATAAATTAAAAAAAACAGCTATTCATCAAGAATATATATATATATATATATAATGCACATATGTAAACAAGGAACCTTTACATTAAAGAATTTGTGCAAGTACCATGATATGCTTGCAGCAAACAAAAAGCAAGTGAAACTACTTAGTCATACCTCTATGTACTTGAAAACATTGATATATATTTCACTGCTGGTACTTTGAATCAGCTTATATATACGGCAGTTTCCATCAAAAGGCCAAGAGAAGAAGAGAGAGGGTACAGCCCACTAGCTCCAACCCATAACTGGAGAGAGAGAGTGAGAGAGAGAGATGGGGGCTGTACTCTCTCTCTTCTCCCATTGGCCTTGATAAACACTTGATAGGTTTTTTTTTTCTTTCCCCTTCACTGAGACCACTTTGTGCCATCTTCCATCCTTTATATAGCCGAAGAGAGGGCAGTTATTTACTTTTCTAGTAAACAATGGGATTTACTTTTGTAATTGACCAAAAGTTTTGATCATGGTGAAAAAGCTTAACAAACGGCATGTCCAATAATTCAAAGTTAGGGGGGGGGCGGTGCAAGTATGAACCTTCCAGTACTGATGTGATGGTGTAGGCCATCCATTACCCTCCTGTCTGCTGTATTGCCCACTCAATGCAGAGAGAGAGAGAGAGAGAGAGAGAGAGAGAGATGTTGTATAGGTAGGGAGATTAATAAAAACAAAAAACAAACAATTATGAGATTGTTTGGTAGATTTGTTCAATTTAGGTTTTGGATTTTATGTGGTTCTTTTGATGCTAATTATAACAAAAAGTTGTTTTGGTTATGTTATGTGGCTCTTTCTGTCCAGATATAGTGAGAATTTTGCTGTTTTGGGATTAGGGTTTCTTTATTCATCAATAGTCAAGTTTTGTGCTCTCCTAAATCCCTAGCTAGCTAGCTAGTTGATTCTCCCTGCTTCTTCCTTCTATGTTCTCAACTTTGCCCTTGCCTTCCGAATGCGATTAAAAAAGAAAAAGAAAAAGAAAAAAAAAAAAATAAGAAAAAAAAGTTGCACAGTTGAGGCTCATTCAATGCAAAAGCATAAAATTTAATGTGAATGAATACTCCTACGTATGTATAACCTAGAATGCTGCTCTTATATACATGTGCTACTATACATGTGTTGACATGAAGACATATGGTACTTTGATAATTATTTGTTCATACACGCAAATCACGGCACTAATCATATGGATTTGCCAACATATGTATCACCCATATATGGGAACCCTTGAGGGAGATGCAACATGGATTTGCCGACATATATATCACCCATATGGGAACCCTTGAGGGAGATGCAACGTATTTCTCACAGTGTAGAGAGAGAGAGAGAGAGAGAGAGAGAGAGAGAGAGAGAGAGAGAGAGAGAGAGAGAGAGAGGAGTAGGGTTTAATAGATTGATTTGGAGGGGGATGAATGTAGGTTAATTGGGTTAGTAAGTGTCAATGGGAACATGTCGGCAAAGTTCAATGCATGCATGTGCTACTTCCAGGGCTCTCGCTTTGGCGTTTTGCTATGCACTATATACTCGATCGATTGCCACGCTGCACATGGTGGACGCACTGTAGTTTGAGATTGTGAACAACACGGACCACTGAATATTCACCATTATTATTGGCATGCAGACGATATTGCTACTTGCACTTTCCTACCTAGCTACCCCAGCTACTTTTTTTATTCAAACTTTTTGTCCTCCACTGTTTTTGCATGTGTGCTTGTGTTCGTAAATGCTTGTATTCATCCTCGATCATTACAGGTATTCCACACTATTTTCCATCCAAAAAAAAAAATTCTTAAATGTGGGCTCCATCCGATAATTGAATATAAAAAATATGCTTGATTTCCTGTATAAAAAGTAAGCTTGATTTCCTCTACTATATATATATATATATATATATATATATATATATATATATATATATATATATATATATATATATATATATATACACACACACAAGAGATAATATACTTTTAAAAGCACAAGTCAAAATATGCTTGTAAATTTTTTATCATAAAATTTACATTGAGATTCGTGCTATTATTATTTTTTTTTTTCTCTCTCTTTAGTTGACTTTACAATAGTATAAATCTCAACTATCAACCAACCTGCGAATCCATCCTATCTTTCATGCGAGCTGCCTTCGGCAATTCCATGACGACCCCGAGGATCCCAACAGGAACATGTCGCAGCACGCTACAGCTACTATGACAACATCCCTTGACAAAGAGGTCGAAATTTTGCTGGACACTCTCACCATCTGTTGTCGCGGAGTCCCGCCAAGTGTTGAGTACCTAGTCAAGTGGAAGAACCTCCCGCATGGCGAAGCAAACCGGGAAAAGGCTGACACTCTCTGAAAATATTCTATTATGATCGAAGAATTCCAACATTAGCGCGCAACGAGGGCGTCTGCGCATTAGGTGAGGGAGGTTGTCAGGGACTTAATTTTTTCTTTGCAATCTATCAAACTCCAAAGGAAAATCACTTCATGAGGTTTTGCTACATCCATCTAGAAGCTTCTTCACGAATCTCAAGACGTCAGACGCGGATGTCGAAGAGTCATAGGCTTGTTCAAGTTTCTAGGTAGAGTAATTAATGTAGGACTCTGGGAATCTTTAACCTCCTTTTGGCTTGTACTTTTGTACCACTTGGTATCTTTTCATTAGGCTTATGACCGGCGAGTGGCCTATATAAGATTGTGGCCTTCACCCTCAAAGGTAAGAAATCAATTGTACTTTCTACTATTCTAGAAATACAATACTTTTTCAAACTCACTCTCTCTTCCACTTTAACTTAGGGCAAACAGGTCCATGTTCGCAAGTGGAGGTGTAGGCTTGCTCACTTCTTGAAGGAAGTCGAGTGCCGCACGGACCTTTCAAGCAATTTCGCTTAAATCCGTAATATATATATATATATATATATATATATATATATATAGAGAGAGAGAGAGAGAGAGAGAGAGAGAGAGAGAGAGAGAGAGAGAGAAATAATCTTTAGCAGCTCCTGATGGGATTCCAATCTAAGTGGGATTCGAAATAAACCATTTCAATTCATCAAATAATTAAACGTTTTTTTTTTTTTTTGACAAATCTATTAATGGAAGGTTTCATAACTTGAAAAGTAGTTCCATGCATTAATTAATTCACCTTTTGATATTGCATATTAATGACTAATTAAACACGGGAAATTGAAGAGGGGCAGTGGTTATTACCCTCCAACCATCAACCAACACCAAACAATTCACCTCGCTCCTTAATTAAATCTTTAATACTCATGCCCCTACTTCACGTGGATCACTCATTCATCTCCTTTTCTTAATTTGCTGTAGATAAAATAAAGGGCTAAATTACAAAAAGTCCCCACTGATAAAGCCTGTCTCAAATAGTATCTTCTACATAAAGAATCACACTACTTTCAATCTTTATTTTATATTATATCACGTTACTTAATAGCACTGCTATTAATAGTCTATATATATATATATATATATATATATATATATATATATAAAGAGAGAGAGAGAGAGTGTGTGTCCGGCTATTATATTTGTAAAGATATCAAGTAATTGTTACTTATAAATTTTTTATCTCTATTCCCTTGATTAATTTCAATCTTTAAATCATGTTATTTCACCAACCACCTACTAAATCCAAAGGGTTATTATCATCCTAATTAACCGTACATCCTTTCATTCAAAGACTACTACGAGCACAAATGACTTGATACTTTTAAAAGCATAGAGCTCAATTATATATATATATATATATATATATATATATATATATATATATATATATATATATATATATAGTCCAGCTACAATACTTGTACAAGCACCAAGCAATTGGTGCTTTTAAATTTTCTACTGTTAGATCTACTCCTTTGACTAATTTGAATTCTTAGATCATTCTATTCCACCAACCACTCACTTAACCCAAGGGGCCCACTAATATCCAAACCACACTTCTTTTCATCCAATGGTTAAAAAACTACAAGTACCAATGATTTGGTACTTTTACAAGCATATAAGCTCAATTATATATATATATATATATATATATATATATATATATATATATATATATATATATATATATGTTGAGCTTACCAATTCATTGGTGTTTGTGAATTTTCGGCCTTTGGATGAATGGATGTGTGGTTATGATTATAGTGGCACTACAACAAAATTAGGCTATAGCGACACTTTTAAGTGTTTCTAAAATTTAAAAAAAGTGTCGCTGACAAAAATACTGACACTTATTGTAAGTGTTGCTATATGTGCCATCGCTAGAGTGTATAGCGATATATTTTTGTAATGTGTCCCAAAAATGTGTCCCTATAACCTAATTTTGGATATAGATGGAATATAAATATGACACTTATACAAAAGTGTCACAAACATGCATCCCTATAACCTAATTTTGTTATAGTGTGGTCCCCTAGGGTTTAGTGAGTGATTGATGGAATAGTACGATATAAAAGGTAAAATTGATTAAAAAGATAAATCTAACCGTGAAAATTTTAATTAAAAGCACCAAGTGCTTTGTGCTTTTAAAAGCACCATAGCTGGACTCTCTCTCTCTCTCTCTCTCTCTCTCTCTCTCTCTCTCTCTCTCTATATATATATATATATATATATATATATATATAGAGTCCCGTTGGAATGCTATCGATAGCACCAAGCAATTGATGCTACAAATTTTTTTACCGTTAGATCTATCTCTTTGATCATTTCCACCCCTTGGATTATACTATTCAACCAACCACACACTAAACCCTAGGGGACCACTATCATCGATCCTAACCGTACATCCCTTAATCCAAAGGGTAAGAACTTGATAGAACCAATGACTTGGTGCTATCGATAGCATAGTAGCCTAGTTCTATACATATATACATATATGTGTTGAGGCCAAAATTTTCGCCACATTGGAAAGTGACACGTGGCGTTTACCATCGGCTAAAGACATCAGCCGACAGAAGATTGAGTCAACAAAGGTTGACTCATGTTTTTGCTAAGACCAACCTCAGTCGCGGAGGAGTGCAGCATGCGACATGCATCATCGGCTAATGGCATCAGCCGATAGGAGAAACAGTCAACAAGAGGATTATCGTCTCACCCAAGGCCATCCTCAGCCTTAGACAAACATCAGACCGCCTCAGTCGAGCGACGAAAGAGGCGAAGTCAGGGTCAGCTCTCGGCTGCTTAAAACCCCAGAAGGAAAGACTCTAAAAAGAAGGAATGCGAGCTTTGGGCGCGAATCTCGTAACAGCTTTCGGAACGGCAAGCGGCGCCCAGCATTGGAAAGCGCCGAGGATCACACTTCGGCGCGACGAGTAGGGGATGAACCTAGACGGAAAATGACTATTATCCTATTGAGAGGAATCGACTCAAAAGAAAGTAGTTGAGAAATTTACGATGATTCCCTTTAAGTTACGCCGATTTCTAAAATCGGCGGTTATACACTTGGTTTATAAATGTATAAATAAGCGAACCAACGAAAGAAAAATGGTCCTGCAACCTCGTAAGTCAGTGACCATCCATGCTTTTTCATATTTTTCATACCTATATTTACTGCTTTTCTTTCATACCTGTATTTACCGCACTTCCTAATAGTAAACTTAAGTATAATTGGTTCCCAGTTACCCTTGTAACCCCACTCAAATCAATACAAATCTTTAATCGGCTCTTTAGTCGTGTCATATCCTTATTTTCCATCTCGGTTCGGCTACTCTAGGCCGAGCTTTGTTTTCCTCACAACCCCAGTTCGGCTAATGTAAGCCAAACTCGTTTGAGAGTTGATTGAGAAAAATCCGACCGAACGAATCCCTCTTCGGCCCGATCGCTTGATCCATTGGCACGCGGCGCATCACACTCAGAGGGTCACCCCACACGGGTCGATCAGTTCCGACAACTTTTCAGCCCAACAATATATAAATACATACATATATATATATATATATATATATATATATATATATATATATATATATATATATATATATATATATATATATATATATATATACTCATATCGCGAGAGTTCCCCTTTTCTCTTTCATAGAGTAAAGAGCAATACTATATGTATATTTTAAAAGAAAATGCACATCTTACATTTCATCTATCTAAAAATAACATGTATTTTAAGAATCACTTAAAATAATTTTTCATCAAACCTCCATAAACGAATAGAATGTATAATATATATTCCAACAAAGAGTGTATAAATAGAATTTTTCTAAAGTAAAATGATATGGTCACGTATGCTCATGATATAAATAAATACTTTTGTAGACCCTAGCCTTGTTGACATTCTGCGACCCTTTTAAAGGTTTTGGGCCATGCATGCACGTGAAAATTATTGGGCACCCAAATTCCCGAGCAAATTAATGAAAAAAAAAAAAAAAAGAAAAAAAAAGAAAAAAGAAGAAGAAGAGGTTGGGAGACTTCTTTTAAAGTTCTATTTATTGTGGGGGCACTAGTAATTGATGCGGGCGGACACAAGTGTTACGGACACAAGTGTTACAGCCTCCAACTGTTGATGAATATGATATGTTACAGCCTCCAACTGTGTTACCGACACAGTTGGGCTGCTTATTAACTGTGTCGCCATTTTACTGGCCGAATGGAAAACCGTGCCGTCATTTTCAATCCGAGCCTTTTTTTTTTTTTTTTTTTTTTTTTTTTTTTTTTTTTTTTTTTTTTGTTTCCACTTTTAGATATAAAGTAGGGTTTATATACTTTTAAAAATATAAAAATCAATTATGCTTATAATTTATCAACTGTCCCTAGTGCAAGTGGCAAAGGGCTTGGTGGTTGATACCCGTGACCCGAGTTCGAAGCCTAGTTGCTTCACATTTCCAGCTAAGTTTATTTAAAAAATAAACGAAGCGGGTAGCATGCTACCTTTCTCTCTCAAAAAAAAATTATGCTTATAATTTTTTTATTATTAGATTTGTATTGAAATTTATATTATTGTAAAGTCAACTAAATAGAGAGAAATAAAAAGTAAATAGCACAAATCTCAATATAAATTTAAGGCTAAATTACAGAAAACCCTCCTGTCATATCCCGCTTTTCCGCTTTACCCCCTGTCATTTAAAAGTCGACAATCTGCCCCCTCGTAATTACCGAATTGTGCAATAACCCCCCGCCGTCACGATTCCGTCAGTTGACCGTCAGTTTTTTTGAAAATATACCCAAAATACCCTTGGGAAATATCCCTAAAAAAAAAAAAGACTTCGGAATAGAAAAGAAAAAAAAGAGAGGGCATTTTCGTCATTTTACCATTTCCGTTAACGTTGTTGCCCCCTAAAGACAATTCGGTAATTACGAGGGGGCAGATTGTCGACTTTAAATGACGGGGGGGTAAAGTGAAAAAGCGGGATATGACAGGGGGTTTTCTATAATTTAGCCTAAATTTAATGATGTAAAAAATCCTTCGGTTGAAATATATATATATATATATATATAGTCACTACAACAAAATTAGAATATAGCGATACTTTTAAGTGTTTCTAAAATCTAAAAAAGTGTCGCTGGCAAAAATATCAACACTTATTGTAAGTGTTGCTATATGTGCCGTCGCTAGGGTGTATAGCGACATATTTTTGTAATGTGTCCCAAAAATATGTCCCTATAACCTAATTTTGAATATAGATGAAATATAGATAGGACACTTATACAAAACTGTCACAAGTATGTGTCTCTATAACCTAATTTTGTTGTAGTGAGTAGGGTTTATATACTTTTAAAAATATAAGTCTAATTATGCTTATAAATTTTTTAGTATTAGATTTGTATTGAAATTAGTATTATTGTAAAGTCAATTAAATAAAAAGAAATAAAATATAAATAACACAAATCTCAATACAAATTCAATGATAAAAAATTTATAAATATATTTAGATTTGTGCTTTTGAAAGTATATAAGCCATACTCTATAAATATATATATATTTAATAGTATTTTTAAAAATATAAGTTTAAATATATTTATAAATTTTTTACTATATAATTTGTATTGAGATTTGTGCTATTACAAAGTAAACTAAAAAAAGAGAAAATGAGAGTACAATAGTATGGATCTTAATGAAAATTTAATGATAAAAAAATTAAAACATAATTGGATTTGTGCTTTTAAAAATATATAACCTCTACTCTCACTATATATATATATATATATATATATATATATGGTACTTTGAAAAATAATGAGGTATTTGCATGTTGTTTTTTATGATGGAACATTCGCTTCGACAATCGGTTCCGTTAGACATGATCTACGCTATTATAAATATTTAGAAACTAAATTTTCTAAATGATAGAATTTTCGATCAAAAAGTCTTAAAATGATTATTTTAACGGTCGATGTGACATGTTTGTAAGTTCAACCGTATAAAACAATCCAAATTAGGTGAAACTTCAATAGAAAATTCTACTTAACATCAAGAGTAAGATTAATACTGTCACGCCCGGGGTCGAAACTGCGACCCGGACTCGCCAACAGATCCGCCGCCCATACAGGCACCCCGTATAGACGAAGCGATTAACCTGCAAAAGTAACAACTACAGTATACAGATATCAGAGCTGAAAAGTAAACTACTGTAACACTAACATCAATCACTATACAACAGAGAATAAAGATACCATGTCCATCTCCCAAATATCATCATATACGAAGTCCTCTAACATATAAAACCCCAAAAGGGAGATATCTCCAATAAATACATCAGTATACCCGCTCTCAATACACAAATATCCTCACTACATCAGTCTCTCAAAGTGTAAAGTGAAAATACAACTCTATCCTCACTACAAGATCACTCAACAAGAACTCTCAATATATATACAGGGGTACAGCTACTCTCAAGACGACATCTGGTAGGGATCTAACTCGCGACTCCCTTACCTCGATCAGCTGGATCAGCAACCGTGCAGTAAGAACAGAAGTAGAGATCCCTGGGGAGAAAAGGACACCACGACGGGTGTGAGAACTACATCCCAAGTAGTTCTCAGTGGGTGCCGCCAACAAGCCCGACGGTCTGCCCACTAAGTCTACTAGAGGCAAAAGTAGAAGGATGCAATGCTGGAAAGAAAAACTGGTAAAGTAACTCTACAGCTACTATGCCTCTAACTAGATGCTCAAGGGTGAAACAGAAAGAACTCTGGTACCACTACCAACCCTCAGCTCAAATCACCCAATCTACACTGACTGCCACATCGGGTCCAGTCAAACCTGCGCCTACCTACTGCCTGACGTCCACGGAGGAGAGGCCTTACGTAGGGCGTCCATGGCTGCCAAAAAGGACCCAGCCAGAGGGACTGCATCGACAAAATCACAATAGCAAGTAACCCGCCTAGCTCCGGAGTGGCACTCGAGGGGCGCGACCCCACCGAGTAAAGTATCTGCGCATCTATGTCGAGCTCAATGTGGCCCATGCAGGCTATAATCCAAATCCACGATCAACAAGATCGACTGTAATCAAAAGAACCCTGTCTCACTCACTGGCTGGAACACAACACAGCCGAGACCCCCTGTCCCTCAGACAGTAATCAAAAGAACCCTGATCAATAACTCACTATCTGACTCCACTCGGTCCCCCAACACGAGTGTAAATGCACCCCACTAATAACCAGACACCTCGGCCCCCCTATCTGGGCGAGGAAGAAACTAAGTCCAGATGACATAGTGATGATAGTGAAAGTGTCTAAAGCAATAGAGTAACCTAGCCCAAGTTGGAGTTTTCTACTAGTCTGGTTGAACATGCTGCATATGACAGGGGTGCTAGGTCAAGTCCGAAGATAGCGATAAATAAGGATGTGGAGAATAATGATAAGGAACACATGATAAACTGAATAATTAAGCAATCCCAACTCATGCTCTCTAACATGCTATACTGGAGATAAGAATAACACATACACATCCCTAAACAGCTAGAATTAGTGTACAGATCGCAATCTTGAAAGCGAGACCACCCACCTGACCAGTCGAACTGTCAAAAGTCCTACAGCTGATAATACCAGAAAAACAGCTACACAGAGTCCAACGGGTCCAGCACTGTCCACAATGCTCCTGGGTACAAAAACAGAGCTGTCATTACACTTACATTCCCCCAAATCTGCCAGGAATATTACACTGAAATTCAGCTGCAAAGACGTGCCAAAATCACCTGCTGAAAGTCTCCGGAAAAATCCAAATAAAATATCCCTGCGATCTACGCGTCGATAGCTTCGAAACGAATACCTGCACGTCCAAATCCGAGTTTCCTACACGGAGATAGAAAATCGGCAAGAGAAACACCCCATACTAAACAGTACAAAATTCCGCAGATAAAACTCGGGAAGAAGAAAGATTCTCACCTTCGAAGCAACCTCATAAAATTCTGAGAAAAATCCGGGAGATTCCTTACGAGGAGTAGATGAAATTTGCCTTTTGAATCACCTCGATCCGATGTCGGTGCGCAAAGTTACGGCTAAAACTCCGCGATGCTGTCCAGAACTGCAACTGAACCAAGGGCTCCAAAGATGATGAAATTCACCTGATTTGTAGCAATAATTAGCCTTTCTCTTCAATATGAAAGATGTAGGTCTCTGAGTCCTGGTGAATTCCCCACAAAAGTCATCTTAAAATTCCACTTCTTCAATACTAGGGAGCAAAAACACTGAGCATTGCTCAAAACCACATCCAAAATCTCAGCTGCACACCACAATCTCAAAGATGGCTCAATTTACCTAACTTAGAGTCCAAATTGGAAATTCCACAAAATACGAAAGTTGGAACTCTGTCAGTCCTGGAAATTTACCAACAAAAATCAACTTAAAATTCCATTTATACATCCCAGGGGAGTAAAAACACTAACCTCTGCTCGAAATCCTCCACAGAAAATAAGTGTCTCAAAGATGGTTAGATTTACCTGGTTTAGAGCTTCAACTAGGTCTCCTCTTCAATACAAAAGTTGTAGATCATGAAGTTGTGAAGAGAACCACGCAAGAACCATCCCAAAATTCCATTTCTACACTTCTGGAGACCTCCCGGAAGAAAATGTGACGAAGTGGAACCAAAACCAGCAAACCTCAAGCTCCAAAAATGGTGGCTTCTTGGGTGAAGAAGATGAAGATGAAGGTTCCTTCTTGAACCCCTTATCAGCCAAGAGTTACAAAATGTCCAAAAGAGAAGCCCCATGCCAATAGCCCTCTTAAATAGCCTTAACCTGCTCCAAGATTGAGCTTAAGGTGCAACAAACACACACACACCAACTCCCCTCTCACACACATCCCCCCTTGCACCCGATCCGGTGCAAGGGGGGTCGGACAAATCCGTCCGACCGCACAGGCTGCCGCCACGCCAGCCCGGCCCGGCCCACGCGCGGGCTCGGGCGCGCGCCACGCGCGCGCATGCATGCGCACGCGGCGCATGGCCGCCGGTGCACCGCGCGTGCACCGGGCGCCCGCCCGGCCGCATGGACCGGGTGCAGCGCGGATGTGGACCGCGCTGCACCGGCCGGTCTTCCGCCGTGCACCAAAACCCCGTGAACCCGGTCCACCGCACCAGCAACACCCAAATCACAATATAAGCCCAGAAAAATCCAGAAAAAGCCTATTTTGCACAGTTTTTCGCCCTGAGTCCATTTTTCTCGTCCATTTGGCGAACCGAGGCTTCCGATACACCGAAAAAGTACACTCAAAACTCTCCAAAACATAACTGTACAACCACCGCACTTCCGCACATCCCCGTTATGCGGTTTTTCGCACTGGATTCGCTTTTCGCGTCCTCTTCGCGCACCGGCGACTCAAACACACCCAAAATATGCTGACGAGCTACCAATCCACTAGTAACCCAACTCACAAGGATTTCGGGTCTTCCAATTACCCATGCGATCCCTTTTTAAATCCAAAGTCCACCACTTGGGTCCAACTCGCGCGCAAACGCCACCGACACACCACGCAGGCTTGCAGTGATGCGGCAAAATTCCAACTTGCATCACAAATCCCTATTTCGGCCCGACAAGCGCGCAAACACTCCCAACGGCCACTAAAAGCTGCCCCGACAACCAGCAAACCCTACGCGGTTTTCCGGGACCTCACAAATACTTTCAGTTTGAAATTTAAATTTTTGATCACTATTTTTTATAAAATTTTATTTTTAGCCGTTCATTTTGAGGCTACTCGTTCACAAGACAAACAGTCAAAAAATAATAAAAATTTAGTTTTCAAATAATTCCAACATTGTAGATCATTTTTAACGGAACCGATTGTCGAATCGAAAGTTCCATCATCGAAAACAACTTATAAGCATGAAGACCTCCGTACTTTCAAAAGCATATTATCCTAGCGCGCACGCTCTCTCTCTCTCTCTATATCGGATGTGGATGGAATTGTGATTGGATTTATATGAGACATGGACACTAGTAATAATAACTGGACTTGAGCATTTTGGACCGTGATTTGGGCCTAACGAGTTATTATTGCTAGTGGGCCCAACGAGTTATTATTGCTAATGGGTCGACTTATTATTGCCAGTGGGCCCAACGAGTTATTATTGCTAGTGGGTCGAGTCGTTACATATAATTCAAAATAATTTGGTTAGTCTATTAAATAGACAAAAAAATAAATAAATAAATAAATAAAACTATCTCAAACTCTAAAGGCAATTTATTTTGTATTTTATCTCTAATTTTTTAAACCAAATCAATTATATTATTATAAAATGATAATTTCGTATAAAATGATAATTTCGTGTTCGTCCATATTTAATATTTTCACAGATCAAATATGTTGAATTTAATTTTTTTTAAATAATTGATATTATACTAACCTACAATTTTTTTCTAATTACTCAATAAAAAATTTTAATTTTTTTTAATAGTATTGCAAAATTATTATCTAAACCGCACGATGTGTAAATTTTTCGTTAATACCCTCGACATTAAGTTACTCATAAATTCGTTACGGGTTTAAATATCAATCTAACCCTTTATTGATCAATAATTAAAATTCTTTATCATAATTTAAAAAGTTAAATACCGAATCAAATTCCTTGGACTTGAATTTACTAAAACGACCATAATTTTGCTCTTACGTGATTGCTATGAATGTAGCAGAGTTAGCTAAAAATTTGATGTTTGGTATTCGAGATTTTAAGTTAGAAGCCTAATTTAATTTTTTTTCTGATAAAGATTGAACGAAATGGATGAAACTTTAAAAATATTTAATCAAAATATCTTTATTAATTTTTTAAAATTCTTTCAAATATTCTAAATTTTTAGAGTTTACTAATAAAAATTAGAGTTTATAAGAAATTTTTGTAATTTTAGGATAGATTTGAAAATTTTGAATAGTAATTAGCGGAAAATAAGTGAAAGTCCTTTTATAAATAACTGTTTGTTTGCTTGCATTTTAATTTGTATTGAAAGCGTACGCATAGGCAATCCAAAAATTCTGTTCATTTTTTTTTTAGTTCTATTCACACACTACAACAAAATTAGATTATAGGAACATATTTTTATGATATTTTTATATAAGTATTTTATTTATATTTTATCTATATCTAAAATTAGATTATAAGAACATATTGTAATAATATTTCGCTATACATCCTAGCGACTACATATATAGCAACACTAATAATAAATATCGGTATTTTTATCAGCGATTTTTTTTTTGTCAAATTTTAAAAATACTTAAAAATATTATTATACAATAATTTTATTGCAGTCACGTACTGCTGTTGAGCCATTAACCTGCTGTAGTTGGACTTTTAGAAAACAATTCAACTGCAAGCATTTTCTCCCCATGCCCAAATCAGACATAGTTAGAAATAAGTTAGCTCAAGAAAAAGTTTTTATACATTGTTGGAAATTCGGTTCTCGTACCAAATTTTATGAATCCGTAATTGACTCCGGTATTACAATTCATATTGGTATCGCCTAATATTGAAATTCTGTAATGAAAGTATCAAATCAAATTTTTATCATAAATTCATCTTCTCGTTTTTTTATTCTCTCTCATTCTTTTCTCGTTTTCTATAAATCTATAAGACTTCTCACTTTAAATGCACCAGTACGTGCATCTAAAATTATGAACACTTTGATCATACCATATGAATATGACTAAATTCTAACTCTCACCATATTATATAATGTGGTTAAATTCTATTATTACCGTAGATATGACTAAATCCTAGCAGCAAAGATATGATTAAATCCTACCACCATCACTATCACTAAAAAATAGCACCTAAGCTATATTATAACTTACATAAAAAAATATTTAAATTCTAGAATAAATAATTTTTTATTAATATTTAAATTTTAATAAATTTATCTGTAATAAATTTAAATATTAATTTTAATCTAACTAAAATTTAATTATAAATCTAATCAAATCCTAACATAAATAATTATTTTATATTCCAACTTACCTCTCTTAGTCTAGGGCAGGAAGAAAAATATATATATATATATAACTGCTGAGAAATCAAATCTCACTGTCTCACATAAAACATAATAAGATTAGCCACTGCAGAAAAAAAAAAAAAAAAAAAAAAAAAAAAAAAAACTGAACAAAAAATATATATAACTGCGTCACTTTCAACTACATACCACTAAATAGGTGGAATTCAAATATAGCAATCAAGGATGAAGCCATAGTAGGCCCAAGGTGGTTATGGCCTCCTTAATATTTTAATATTACTCAATAGTCCTTCATACTAATGTATCTCTTTCTTTATTTTAGATAATAATGACCCCTTAATTTTTTAATATTTATTTTTGTGCCAACATAATTTTTTTTTATTTTTTATTTGTATATATTTTTAAATAGATGAAAATATATTAGGAGTCTCCTAATTACAAGTTATTTGAAATACATATCATAACTCCAAATTTTTTATTTTATATGTTTTTAATTTCTAACTATTTTTGGTAAGCTATTTTATTTAACTAAATAAAATATTATACTAAATTTAATAGATCTTTTAGCTAAAGTCATTGATCTAATTGAATTACGGTTATATTTAGTTATATTTAGATGAATTACGGTTAACTAAATAAAAAATTCTAATTGAATTACAAGTTATTTGAAATACATATCTTAACTCTAAATTTTTTATTTCATATTCTTTTAATTTCTAACTATTTTCGGTAAGCTATTTTATTTAACTAAATAAAATATTACACTAAATTTAATAGATCTTTTAGCTAAAGTTCTAATTGAATTACGGTTATATTTAGTAAAATTTTTGGTTATTTAAATAAAATAATATAAATAAAATAATTAAATATTAAATATTTTTAAATTAAAAAATTTAATATTTTTATATTAATTATTTAATTAATAAATTTAAAAAAAAATAATAATATACTAAAATTTTTTTTGAATATATTTTGACCCCCTCATAATTAAATTCTGGCTTCAATCACATCTTCAATTATACAAGCACATTATATTTATAAAAAATTAATTAATCCCCTTGTGCACCTTCAATTATATAAGTATACACTCTTTATTTATTTATTTTTTCAGTTTAATTTCCGTAATTCAAAATATCTTTAATTTTAATCAAAATTATTACATAAACACCTACCAATATTTGCAGGAGCTATGCTACTTATATATTCATTTTTAGATGTATATCTTACCATCCATCAATTTAAGAATGAAGTGTAGTTTTTTTATCGTTTCAAAATTATCAGTAAAATTTATTCTATTTTAAAATAAATAAAATATAAAATATATATTTATTTAAAAATGTATATATATAGTATTTTTCTATTTGCAGTGCCACGTCCACCTCAAACCTTACGGCATGGCGAATTAGTTTTCCTTTTTTTTAATCAATTCCCAGCAAAGTGTATGGCATATATATTCTTAATGTTACATATGATTAATATAATCATACGAACATTCTAGACCAATGCACAGAAATTATAAACTAATATCGTATCCACATATAATATGGGACAGTGAGAGTGACACGAATTAGTAGTAATCAATAATTATTTTGTTATCAAAAAGTGGATAATTAATTTTTTAATAAAAAAAAAAAAAATTTTGGTTTGGTTTTCATGATACTTAATTAAGCATCATGAACTAGATTCTTAGAAAGATCAAACAAAAAATAATAATAATAATAAAATAGGGATCTTAGCTATTAAATTCATATAAACTAAATTAATTAACAGAGTTCCATAGCTAAAAATTAGAAGTTATAAGCTAAATTTTTTTAAAAAAATAATTAAAATATAAAATATAATAAAATAATATTAAAAAATTATTAAAAAATATTTCATCAATCATAATCATAGTATATGATCATCATATTAAATATTCAATTGAAAATTTTAATTAAAATAAATAAAAATTAATAAAAAATTTTGTGACTAGTCAGTTAAAAATAGATATTAAAAATTAGTGACTAGACATGAAAAAAAAACAAGCGAATGGGAATTTTTTTTTTAAATAATCTTATAAATTTTTAAAATTTACAAAATAATCTTGTGTAAAAAAAATTTATAAATCTAATCTTACTTTTGCCGGCTCGGCGTCAGATTGGGTAGACCACCTAAAGGTGCTGAATGATTCGGCACTTTTAGTGCTAAAGGTGCCCAATCATTCAGTGTCTTTAGTATAATACTAAAGGCGCCGAATGATTCAGCACCTTTAGCATTATACCAAGCACCTTTAGCATTATACCAAGCGCCCTGAGTACTTGGCAAATTTTTGCAAAAATCAGTGCCTTTAGTATTTACACTAAAGGCGCCGAATTTTTTTACGTCTTTAGTGTAATTCTAAAGGGGTCGCATCATTCGGCGTCTTTAGCATAAACGCTAAAGGCGCTGAATCGTTCAGCACATTTATTATAATACTAAAAGTGCTGAATGATTCGGCGTATTTAGGTGGTCTACCCAACGTGGTGACGAGCTGGCAAAAATAAGATTAGATTTGTAAATTTTTTTACACAAGATTATTTTGTAAATTTTAAAAATTTATAAAATTATTATAAAAAAAAAAAAAAAAAAAAAAAAAAAAAAAAAAAAAAAAAAAAAAAAAAAAAGTCCAGTGAAGGTTTGGAAAGACTGGTCACTGGTGCAAGTTAACCGATCCGCAAAAAGACAAACGAGCAGATAGCAAGGCATTTATTCAAGAATTTGAAAACTTATTTTTAAATTTTTATATATATTTAAAAAAAAAACGTAAAACTAATAAACGTTTGTTGACATACAAATTTATTGACCCTTGAATGAGTAGCGTATAGAATTCGCACATGAATTACATTTATTTCATCAAAGGTAAATATTGATGAAATAATTTTCTATCGTAAATATTCAATTTCGTTGCTTACTCACCGTAACTTAACTTTTTGTATAACCTTAAACTTTTTAAAATAAAATTAATTACAAAAAAAATAGTAAAATATTAATCCAGCTCTCACACTTCTAACTTTTATGCTATTTACATTCTTCTAAACTAACAAAAAAAAATTGAAATTTTTTTAATTCTATAACTATACAAATGAACAACGAAAGAAAAATAAATTGTGTATGAACACTAGATTACTTGAAATTCTATTTTAATCTAAACTTCTTAGTCAATGAAACAAATAGATGTACGCATAACATTACAGAAAAAGAAAAGGACTGGTGGATGTTTGATCTAGCTTTTGAAATGTGATTTTGATCTCAAAAGTAAATTTTGGCTCAATAGAGCATTCGACAATCTCGTTTTCGAAATTTGATTCTAATTTTTAGAATTAGATTTATAATTTTCGAGACCTATAATTAGAAATAGCTATAATCTATTTCTTGAAATCTGATTCTGATTTTAGACTTAAATTTTTAATTTTTATTTTGATTTTAAATTTAAATTTTTAAATTTTAAATTTTAAATCTCAAATTTTAAATTTTAAATCTCAAATTTTAAATTTAAAATTTTAGATCAAATTTAAAATTTGAAAATTAAAAAATTAAACATTAAATATTTAATTTTAAAATTATAAGTTTTAAGGCTTTTTTGCGTAAAAAATTCACCGATTTTTATTTTTGTAAAAGTGGGTCATCTTTTTTATTTGTATAGATTCGGTCCGAATTTCAAAAAATTGACCAAAGCATTTTTATTCTTTTTCTCTTTGTTTTTTTGGCTAAATTACAGAAAACCTTCCTATAATATACCGCTTTTTCATTTTACCTCATGTCTTTCAAAAGCCTATATTTTACCTACTCGTAATTATGGAATTATTTTTATTGGACAACGGAGTTAACAAAACAGGAAAAATAACGATAATGCCTTTATCCCTCTCCACAGAGCATGCCGCACTCTTCGCACTCTCCCTACCCGCCCATTCCGCCTCCTACGGCGTCCTCCTCTCCTTCCCCGTCCACCGCTCCCTCTCCCTCGCCCCCTCCCCGGCCGAACCCCCCTCTCCCTTCAACCTCGTTCAGGAGGTCTACCTCGGCGACCCCTACGCCGCTGCCAAGGACTACACAGACGCCAATGACTACGGCGGCGGCGGAGGCGGGGGCGACCCGACGATGCCCGGGTGGGCGTGCCCCTCCAGCGCTACCCGGCGGCGGTGATGGAGGTGGCGCTACCCGGCGGTGAAGGGGCAGGGGAGGGGATGGGGTTTGAAGGGTATTTTCGGTATATCACCTAAGAAATTAACGGTTCACTTACGGAATGCTAAAGGCGGGGGTAAATGCACAATTTCTTAATTACGAGGGGGCAAACTATAGGCTTTTAAAAGACATGGGGGCAAAGTGAAAAAGTGGTATATCATAGAGGGGTTTTCTATAATTTAGCCCCTTTTTTTTTGTTCTTTTTTCTCCGCTCAAGGTTCGTTTTCTTTCTCCTCATCATTTCATTCTCTCCTTAACCTTCTTCTCCACCACCCCAACATCTACGTCGTGCTTCGCTCTATTACCTCGACCACACCTCCACGACATCTATTCAGATATGATATAGATCGCAAAAGTGAGCTTGCGGCGAAGCGCATGGCTATGAATGGCGATGGTGAAAGCGACGAGGGTACTAAAGGATTTAAAAACGATGGGCCTCCGACGAGGGCGGTAGCGGTGAAAAAAGATGTTGACGGTAGAAAAGAAAAAGGAATAAAAAGAAAAAATAAAGAAAAAAAATACTTTTTTTTTCTACCGGTAAGACTATTATGTATCGTTGCTACTATATGAACGAACCTAAAAAGAAAGAAGATGATGATGAAATTACACTGTTAAAATAAAGTTACACTATTTTAAAAAAATATTGCATTATTTTTGTGGTGACCCCGATCCCCGTGCTGCTTTCTCCATAACCCATGCAGTGAAACACCTATTAGTGGTGTGTCGGACCCGCAGCGCATCAAATGGACGTGTTGGACGGACTCAGTGAGGTTTCTAGATCAAGCCTGTCCTTCGGCTGCTTTTGTCGAATTTTAGAAAGGGTTTCGAGCTAATTCGAGACCAGATTTGGATTCAGCGTGAAAAAACGCCGAAAATTTGCTATTTACTTGTCTTTTTCGGAGTCCGGATGCCCAAAAACGAACTCTCAGAAATTTCTGCGCATTTTGGTGCATGGGGGAAGCCGTGGACCAGCCTTGTGCCACGTGGCGGCCTCTGATTGGCCGGCGCACGCGGCGCGGTCCGTGGAATTGGCGCGAGTACGGTGGACCAGATGCGGGGGACACGTGGTGGCTCCTGGTTGGCGGGCTCACGGGCGCGGTCTACGGGCGCGCGCAATCGGTGCATTGAACCAGGACGGGCCACGTGGCGGCCCCGGGTTGGCTGGTCCACGTGCGCACGGCGCACGCAACGCTGGGAATGGGTAGCGGGGCAGGTGCAGCAACGTGCGGGCATGGCGGGCATGTGTACGGGCGCCACATGTCGCCCGATGATTCACCGCGGCCACCTGCTCCGTTGACCCGGTCGGGCCACGTGGTGGCGTCCCACTGGCCCCGCACACGCTGTCCACTTTTCGGGACACGTGTCGGGGCCAGGTGGTTTCGGGCTCTCGTCGCGGGCCGGGCCGGGGCGTGGGATTCGGGCATTGTAGCCGCCCGAATCCCCCGGGCGCCCGAATATTGGGCCCGAAAGCCCAATAAACTTGGATTTTTGTGGTTTTTGATGGAGGCCTATAAATAAGCCGGTTTCTTGGGCCTTTAGCCCCTTTTTCCGAGCCCTTCTGCGACTGAGCCCTATTGCAAGTTTGTTCCTCATCTTGTGCTGCATCTTGCGAAAGAGTTTCGGAATTTTTGAAGGGCGCGGCATCGACAGCTTCGGCGATTCGGCGCAGTGCAACGTTTCTTCTTCGGTGGCCCATTTCCGTCGCGTTTCGGTCCACGAGGTCCACAAAGCTACTCCGAAGGAATTTTTGGACGATTTTTGCGGCGTCGGTTTCACGAGAGGTAGGCTTTCGATTTACGTGTTGATCACCTTGCTTTATTCTGAGTTCTTGGCACAGTTTATGAGGTATCTTTGAACCCCTTTGTTGCTGGTGGTTTTTCTGGACAGCGGAGGCTTGTCGGATTTTTATCTTTGCGCTCGAGTATCGGATTTCGGCCTATGAGGACTTGATCGACATCTAATCTTCGCGAGGATCGCCATCTTATTTTTATTGGAATTTTTGAAGATTATCTCGTAGGTGGGAATTAAGCTCTTTGGAACAGATTTTTCAGTAGTGTATGTGTTATGGGAATTTTGACTTATTGCAATGTTTGGACCATATCTTTGTACCCAGGAGGAGTTTTTGGGTATTTTTGGACTCGTTGGAATCGTGGGAATATGAGGATTATCCTATTCAGTTTCAGCCTTTTTGGATCTTGGATTGACGCGCGCTTCAGGTGTGTTGCTTCGTCTCCAAAACCGGTGGACGGTTCTCTAACTCTATATTGTTAGTAAGCATGCATTATGTAAGCAGTATTAGAAAGCATGTTGTATCAGATAGGATTTTCTAGTATAGTGATTCTGATCATGTTGATTATTACTTCCTATATGTGTTGATTAAATGTTAGTATTGGACTTGACCTAGCACCCTTTCATATGTTGTATGTATAACCAAACCAGTAGAAAACCCTCACTTGGGCTAGGTTCATTTATGCTTTAGACATCCACATTGCACATTCTATTCCTGGACATAGTGTTTTCCTCGCCCGGGTAGTGGGCTGAGTGGTTGGGATTTCTCTTAGTGTGGGATGCATGTTACACTCGTGCTTGGGGGGAGAGTGGAGTCTGGTAGATGTAGCTGGTCTTATATCTGTGGCGGGAGCCGTTGGGTAAATGGTGGTCCCGGGTTGTCGTATTTCTCCATTTTATTTGTTGTCACTATGTGAGTGACAGGGGTATACTAGTGATAGCAGGACATAGAACCCAGACTGTTTTTGGACACACATAATTTCTATAAGCTAATATTTTTTCTTCCAAACTTCGAGGGGTCGCCGGAGTCTGTTGTTGTTTAATTTGGGTGAAGGCAACAGCCCTTCGGGGTTTGGAAAATAAAATTTATTTGAACTGATTTTATTAAAGAACTAAAATATATTAAATTGGGTTTCTCAGATTAAAATAGTTTTCAGTAATAACGTCAAACTTCCTCACCCGAGAGAGTTTGGATGACCTGGGTTCTAGGGGTCGTTCCCTTATTTCGGGACGAAAGCTACGGGGGCTGTAGCTGGAACCTGTTCTTGTTTGATAGGGTTGTAGGTGTTGGTCTCCCGGAACTTTCGGACCGTGGTTGGTTTCTTCCGCTTGTTTTACCAAGGGAGTTATTTTTCCAAACTGTAAGGGGTCGAGAACTTCGAAAGGTTGAGTCTGGAGTCTGTTCTTGTTTGATTGGAATTCTAGACACCGACCTTTCGGGATTCTCGGACCCTTACTGTGTCGGTTGGTTCTTTCTCGTCTGTGAGTTGGATGTCCTGTTTTGGGAGCCGTTGGGTTGACGACGGTCCCGGCTGTTGAGTACCTCCAGCCAGTGGGTTAGTATTGTGAGTTGGATATTGTCGATCTAATTGATCGTGGATTTGGATTATAGCCTGCATGAGCCATATTGAGCTCGACGGAGATGCGCGGATACTTTCCTCGGTGTGGTCGCGCCTCTCGAGTGCCGCTCCGGAGCTGGGCCTGTTATTTTGCTATCGCGACTTGTTGACGCAGTCCCTCTGGCTAGGCTAGTTTTGGCAGTCACGAACGCCCTACGTAAGTCCCGTCCTTTTGTGGATGTGTGGCAGTAGGTGGGCGCAGGTTTGACTGGACCCCATGTGGCAGTCACTGTGATTGGGTTGATTGAGTATTTGGGTTAGAGTCGATGCATCATTTTCATCTGTATCACCCTTTGAGCATTGTAGATAGAGGCATGATAGCTGTAGACTTTTTCCAGCTTATCTTTTCATTATTACAGTTTTCCTGTTATCTTATGCCTCTAGTAGACTTAGTGAGCATACCGTCGGGCTTGGTGGTGGTACCCACTAAAAACTACTGTGGGATGTAGTTCTCACACCCGTCGTGGTGACTTTTCCCAGGGACCCCATTTCCAGTTCCTGCTGCTCCAGTTGCTGACCCTTCTGTTGCTGATCGAGGTGAGAGAGTCGCGAGTTAGTTCCTTACCCGCCCTTGGAGTATATCTGTACCCATTTTGGAGCTTAGTAGTACAGTCTGCTGGATTATTGTTGTTAGTTACTTTTGAGGGTTTTATTTTTGAGAAACTTTTGTGGTGAGGTTCAGACCTGTACTTTTGGAGTTGTATTATTTTATTTCAGTAGTTTTTTTTTTTCAGCTCTGATATCTGTATAGCTATAGTATTCTTCTTTTTGCAGGTTGACGCTTCGTCTATACGGGGCTTCCCGTATGGGCGGCGGATCTGTTGGCGAGCCCGGGTCGCAGTTTCGACCCAGGGACGTGACAATTTTTATACTCTTTGAAACGAAAATTATATTATTTGAGATGAAAGTTGTACTTTTTGGACGAAAGTTACACTGTTTGAATAAAAATTATACTATTTGAGATAAAAATTATATTTTTTAAAATAAAAATTACACATTTTGGGCAAAAGTTATACTATTTGAATAAAAATTATAATATTTAAGACAAAAATTATTATATTTAAAAATTATACTATTTTATGGCTCAACATTTCTAAGCTTGTTGCGTCGCTCCCGTGCCTTGCCACTCTTGCCCCACGCAACGCTCAAGCCATCACCGCCTTCGCCGTCCCCATAGACCCTGCTGGAGCACTGCTCCTCGACACTGCACTTGCGCCTGTGATTGATGAGGACGAGGAGCTCGACGATATTGCATCTTTTTTTTTTTTTTTTTTTAATATTCACAGTCATCACTATCTATACCAATATATTAAACCTCGATTTCTTATGCAACGTAGCGCGACCATCTTTATTGATACAATCTCCTTAATTTTGAGCATAGCCGAACCAACCACCCTTTTTTTTTTTTTTTTTTTTTAGCCGAACGAAAAGAGGTTCGTTCTCTCGCATTCCGCAACAATTTCTTGTACTCTCTCTTTTGATGCTCTATCCTCTCGCATTTCACGGCATTTTCTACTCTCTTTCTTGATGCTTAGATTTTTTTTGTCTCTCTCTCTCTAAGGTGAATTTTTTAACTCTCTTCCGCAAGCGACTTCTCCGATGATCGTATTGGGTTTTCGCTAGCTATAGTATTGTAAAGGGTCTGGCAAGTCCTCCCCTTAACCCTAGCGTGAGTAATGGCAACGTTTTCTATTGAGGTGCTCCAAAACGAGGCGGTGCTTCCTCGCACAATGGCATTGGCCCCATCCTCTGTGTTGTAGTTTTAAATTAAATTTATTTTTATAAATTTTACTTTTTTTATGTTCGGTTCAGATATAAGCTATAACTGTTTATTTCAGAAATAGATATAAGTTCAGGAAAATAAATATAAGTTCAGAAACAAGCAAGAACAAGAACAATTTTGCGTTTGGATAAAAATTTAGTTATTTTCGAGGATAAGAAAAATAACGTATGTATAGTTAGATTAGAATAGTAAGAATAAGAATAATTATAATTTTAAAATAATAATATTTTATCTAATTAATTAATATTAAAATATTATTTAAATAATAATTTAACTTCTTTAATTAATTATTGCTAGATAACCCTAAATATTAATTGATAAAATAATTAACGATAATGAGTATTGTTAATAAATAATTTAATTAACTATAAATAATTAATAAATTAATAAATTTAATAATTAATTATCTAATAGTTGAATAATTAGTTAATAAAATAATTAGATTAGTTAAAATATTAATATAATAATTAAAATTATATTTATTTTAATTAAGTTTATTATCAAGTAGAACAAGCTTATTTCAAAAAAAAAAAAAAAAAAAAAAAAAAAAAAAAAAAAGATGGAACAGTAGTTCCAGCCTTTTACAAACTTGTTCGAGAGAGACAAGAAATGTTATTTTCATTCATAATCAAATGTGTTTGAAAAATAAGACAAAAATAAAATCTTATTTCATGCTTTATTCCCCAATCAAACGGTGCCTTAGGCTGCGTTTGGTTCAGGTATAAGTTAGAACCGTTTATTTTAAGAATAGATATAAATTCAGAAACAAACAAGAATAAGAATAATATAAAATATTAATTAAATAATAATTTAATTTATTTATTTATTTATTACTAAATAATTTTAAATATTAATCAATAAAATAATTAACAATATTGAGTATTGTTGATAAATAATTTAATTAACTAAAAATAATTTAATAATTTAATAAATTAATTAGTTAATTATCTAGTAATTAAATAATTAATTAATAAAATAATTAGATTACTCAAAATATTAAATTAATTAAAGAGTTAATACAATAATTAAAATTATATTTACTTTAATTAAGCTTATTATCAAATGGAAACAAGTTTGTTCTAAGAAAAATGCTGAAAAAATAGTTCCAGTCTTATACCAATTTATTCTACAAAGACGAGAACTACTGTTCCTATCCGAACTAAACGCGTTTTTTGGATTGAGGATAATGAGGGGAATAAAGGGTTGTCCCCCCTTATCCCCGAACACTTTTTTTTTTTGGTGGGAACTATAGCTCCACCCAAGACAGGCTATTCCAGGGAACTACAGTTCCCACCCAAGGGTGGAACAAGGTGTTCCAACCCTTCTGCTTTTTGCCCTTCATTCCTCTCGAGGCAACCCTCTCTCTTCTCCTTCCTCCCAACCCCTTTCTTCCTCCCCTTTGTTGTGGAAATCTATCTCCCTTCCCTCTCCGATCCACATCCGTTCCGAGCCGCGACGTTGGAGTTCTTCGACTCCGAGTTCGAACTTCAGATTGCCCGAAAATAGCTGATTCTTAACGTTTTCGCACGCTGAGTCCGTTTTTGGCATCCGTTTGACGCACAACGGGTTCGATACACCAATAATAGGTGTTTTCTCACCGCCGACCACCCAAACAGGTCGAACGAAAAATACCGGGACACCACAGCTTGGGTCTCTCTGCGGCCATATCCGCGCCGCTCGAATCTCTCTGCTATAATTTATAAATATATAAAATTATTTTTAAAATACTAATTTGTATAGTTGATTAAATTGTAATACATTTTCATATATATTGTATTAAAAACAAATATATAAAATTTGCTTTTTTTTTTAATAAGGTCAAGGGCAAAATGGGCAATTATATAATTTTAATCCTCTTTATTTTTTTTATTACTATATAATCAACTAAATACAATTTTTCTTATCCTGGTACAATTCTTATATCCATCCAAATATAAAAATATTTTAGTTCCTATTTATTTTTGAACTTGTAGCTACTCCTGAAATAAACAATTTTTACTTATTTTCGAACCAAACGCAATCTTGGGGAACAAAACCGGAACAAAGTCTTATTCCAGGTCTTGTTCCTAATTCAAACACTGCTTAAAGTCCCTGTTTGGTTCGAGGTATAAGCTAAAACTGCTTATTCCAGAAATAGATATAAATTCAAGGATAAGCAGGAATAAGATCAATTTTGCGTTTGGATAAAAATTAGGTTATTTTTTGGAATAAAAAAAAATAGTGTTTAGATAGTTAAATTAGAATAATAAGAATAAGAGTAATTATAATTTTAAAATAATAATATTTTATCTAATTAATTAATATAAAATATTAATTAAATAATAATTAATATTTATATAAATTAAAGTTTAAATTTTAGGGTTTAAATAATAACGTTTAAATTTTTTAATTTATTAAAAATTAAAGTCCAAAATTTAAAAATTTGCATAAATTTTAAAATTTTATAAATTTATTAATTTATTAAAACTTAAAGTTAAAATTTTGAAAAATTATAAAATTTAAAGTTGTTCTAAATTTAAAAATTTAAATTTTGATTGTCTCGAAAAATATGCAAAAGAGGATGCAAAAAATTTTAATTTTTAAATTTGTATAAATTTTAAAAAAATTATAAAAGAAACTCCAATAAAAATCCAAAACTGAGAGGAGCGAAAAAAAATACAAAAAACGGAGATCTACCTCTCGTGAAACCGACGCCGCGAAAATCGTCCAAAAATTCCTTCTTAGTAGTTCTGTGGACCTCGTGGACCGAAACGCGACGGAAATGGGCCACCGAAGAAGAAACGTCGCATTGCACCGAATCGCCGAAGCTGTCGATGCCGCGCCCTCCAAAAATTTCGAAACTCCCTCGAGAGATGCAGCGCAAGAAGAGGAACAACTTCTCTAAAGCACTCAACCACAGGGGCTCGGGAAAAAGGCCAAAAGGCCGAGCAAAGGGGCCTATTTATAGGCCCCTCCAAAAAGAACCCAAAAATTCAAGCTATTGGGCTTTCGGGCCCAACATTCGGGCGCCCGAAACCCTTTCGGGCGGCTACAGTGCCCAAACAATGCCTCGGCCCGGCCCGCGACCCGCGCCCGGAATGCCCCAGTGCCGACACGTGGCCCCTCCGCGCCCCACGCACCCGGCACACGCGCGCCCGCCAATTGCGGTGGGCCACGTGGCCCACGGCCCACGGCAGGAAGTGTGGGCTGCGGTTCACGGCGGGCTACCCGGGTCACTGCGCCCGCCAATGAGCAGGCGACACGTGGCTTGGCGCGGTCCATCGTGCACCGCGCCCGGCGCGAAACGCGCGCTATTGTGCGTGCGTTGACCGCTTAATCTGCGCGCACCACGTGGCACTCCGCCGCCTTCGCTGGTCCCGGTGCACGCCAAGTGGGCCGTGGACCGGCTCACCCGAAAAATCGGCCCGTTAGGCTCGTTTTGTCCGAAATAGTCGATTCTTAATGTTTTCACGCGCTGAATCTGTTTTTGGCATCCGTTTGATGCACAACGGTCTCGATACACCAATAATAGATGTTTTCTCACCGCCGACCACCCAAACAGGTCGAACGAAAAATACCGAGACACCACAGCTCGGGTCTCTCTGCGGCCATACCCGCGCTGCTCGAATCTCTATGCTATAATTTATAAATGTATAAAATTATTTTTAAAATACTAATTTGTATAGTTAATTAATTTGTAATACATTTTCATATATTGTATTAAAAACAAATATATAAAATTTGCTTTTTTTATAATAGGGTGAAGGGCAAAATACGCAATTATATAATTTTAATCCTTTTTTTTTATTCCTATATAATCAATAAATACAATTCTTTTTATTCCGGTACAATTCTTATATCCATCCAAATACAAAAATATTTTAGTTCCTATTTATTTTTGAACTTGTAGCTACTCCTGAAATAAACAATTTTTACTTATTTTCGAACCAAACGCAATCTTGGGGAACAAAATCGGAACAAAGTCTTATTCCAGGCCTTGTTCCTAATGCAAACACTACTTAAGGCCCCTGTTTGGTTCGAGGTATAAGCTAAAACTGCTTATTCCAGAAATATATATAAATTCAAGGATAAGCAGGAATAAGATCAATTTTGCGTTTGGATGAAAATTGGGTTATTTTTTGGAATAAAAAAAAATAGCATTTAGATAGTTAAATTAGAATAATAAGAATAAGAGTAATTATAATTTTAAAATAATAATATTTTATCTAATTAATTAATATAAAATATTAATTAAATAATAATTAATATTTATATAAATTAAAGTTTAAATTTTAGGGTTTAAATAATAGCGTTTAAATTTTTTAATTTATTAAAAATTAAAGTCCAAAATTTAAAAATTTGCATAAATTTTAAAATTTTATAAATTTATTAATTTATTAAAAATTAAAGTTAAAATTTTGAAAAATTATAAAATTTAAAATTGTTCTAAATTTAAATATTTAAATTTTAATTGTCTCAAAAAATATGCAAAAAATGATGTAAAAAAAATTAATTTTAAAATTTGTATAAATTTTAAAAAAATTATAAAAGATTTAAATTTTTAAAAATTTGTATATAAAAAATTTATATAAATTTTAAAATTTCAATTTGAATTTTTTTAAAAAATAAAAAAAAAGAAAAAAAGAATGGAAACAAAATTGTTAAGAACTTGTTCCCGTTTAGAAGTAAAATTATTATTCCTTACTTAACGAATTATTTTAAAATAATTTGTGAAAGAGGGATAATAATTGGCTCATATATTTTTTTTATATTTGAAGAATAAAGGGAGAATAAAGAGGAATAATCCTTTTATCCTCCCAACCAAAGGGTCCTTAGAATTTAGACCAAACGTACCGTGAAGCACCTTTGTCACCCGGAAAATGGAAATTCCCTCGGCCAAGATCATGACAAATTTACTCTCTCAATCATAATCCCTTCTCTCCCCTCCACTCCACCCAAGCCAAGTGTACTCTATCTTCTCCACACTATTTATTTCCTCACACACTCTCTCTCTCTCTCTCTCTCTCTCTCTCTCTCTCTCTCTCTCTCTATATATATATATATATATATATATATATATATATATATATATAAAGTTCTCCTGTAATAATATATATAGTACTAAATAATTAGTGCTATTAAGTTTTCAGTCAAAAATATATATAATTAAAATTATAATAGTTTTTAAAAAAATTTTATTATTCAACCAACTACTCACTAATCTTTAGAGGACCACTATCATCATAGCCGTACATTTTTTTTTAATCTATAATTTCTTAATTTAAGAACAAAAAATTAGTACTAATAATTTGGTACTATGGATAGTATTCCAATCAAGTTATATATATATATATAGAGTCCGGCTAGAATACTATATATACCAAACAATTGGTGCTATCAAGTTTTCAGCCGTTGGATGAAAAGATATGCGGTTGGGATTATAGTGATCCCCTAAAATTTTAACTATTCAACCAACCACCTAGTAAACCCTAGGGGCCCACTATAATCTCAACCGCATATTTCTTCATCCAACGGCTAAAAACTTGATAGCACCAATGACTTGGTGCTATCGATAGTATTCTAGCCTAATTCTATATATATATATATATAGAGAGAGAGAGAGAGTTCGGCTAGTATATTATCGTTAGTAGCAAATATTTGGTGTTATCAAATTTTCTACTCTTAGATCAATCACTTTAATTATTTTCACTCGTTAGATTTTACTATTTCTCCAACCACCCATTAAACCCAAGGAGCTCAATATTTTCTCAACCACACATTTTTAATTTAACGATTAAAAATTTAATAGCATCAATAATTTTGTACAATATATATATATATATATATATATATATATATATATATATATATATATATATATATATATATATACACGCCAAATAAAAATTAAAAATTAAAAAATAATAAAAGTAATAAGAAAAAGATTCTTGAGCTCCAAAAAAAAATTATCTTTTCAAAAAAAAAAAAAAAAAAACTACCTGGATTTCTCCTGCGCCGCGCTCCGCATCCGATGGCCGCGCTCTCCTGCGCCTGCGGCGCCGCGCAGCCGCGACTACCTCTCACTCCCCGGCCGTACGCCGCAGCGCGGTGGTCAGCGCGTCCGGTGAGCGTACCGCTGGGCTGCCGCCGTCCGCGCGCGGCGGTGAGCGCGCCGGGGAGGGACAGCGGGTGCGGGGGGTGGGCGGCGGCGTGCTCGACGGTGTTGCCGTTCCCGAGCCTCGGGAAGGTCGGGTGGCACCGCCGGGAGGGGAACGCCTCGCTCCTTTCCTTCGGCGGCGGCCAAGGGTGCGCCGCGGCTGCGGCGGGGGATGACGCGGCGGCGGCGCAGGCGCTCTCGGCGCTGCTTCCCTTCGTCGTCGCCGCCACCGCCGTCGCCGCCCTCGCGAACCCCGCCACGTTCTCCTGGTACTGCTGTTTCCGGCTCTTTCTAGAAGAATCCTATTTCTAATTTCCTTCTCGGGTGGGAATATATTATTTATTTCTGTAGAGTTTTGGGAATATATATATTATTTATTTCTGTAGGTAATAAACTTTTACGCTTTGGAAGATTCAAAGATTCTAAAATGCTTTTAATCTTTTCTACTCTAATACTGTACAATTGTTCTGCTAACGGTCACCGGAGAAGCATGTAACTACTTGGCCCGCCACTGCAGTTTTATAGCATTGGAGGAGGAAAATTTGAAAGCGCTGTTAAAGTTGTTTTGGTCTACAAAACATAGCCACTGCATCACCAATCTAGGCCTAAATCAGAGTTCTGAGTAGTAAAGGCATGTTTGGTTTGGTAGAGCATTTAGCTGCGTGAAAAATATGGAGCTTGTGATGTACAGTGGAGTTTATTGGTGTTGTGCTTTACTACTTAGAGTCTTAGGCAACACTCATCAAATAGCACTGCACTCTACAGCAGCGCCAAACAAGACTAAGTAGAGTTTTGCGTGTTACTAATTGGGAATTAGGGATTGCCGGTATTGAAGTAGAGATCAAAACTAGGAGTAAAGGAATGAAATTGTCAAGAAAATTGAGAAATATATGGAAAAAATCAAAGGTAAGAAATTTCGCAATGCCAAAAAGCTTATAGGGAATTGAATCGGTAATGTGGTTCGTGAACAAACTTTTTGAATTATCTTATCCTGTGGGATGGAAGTTACTTAATCAGATTTGTAAGTTGTAAGTTGAGCTTCAGGCGTTTTCCGCCAAGAAAATGAGGTGAGAAGGACTGTAGTAAGTTATGTGGAGATCATAATTAGGATCAATTGAGTCAACTACCATTCGAAATCAAGTAATTTTGCAACTAATGGATATCTTGGAACCAGCTTGTGCTGTGTACAAAGAGATCATTACGCAGAGTTCGGCTCTGAAATCACACGCATTGTTTTGATCCGGGACTTGGTATAGATTGCTTATAACTATATATTATGGAATATTATGAGAGTGTGGGTTAGTGGAGTCTGCGAGATTAGTAGTTTTAGATTAGGTTTAAGTTTTGTGAGTAGAGAAACCACAGATTTAGTTTGGAATTGCGTAGTTTAAGTTTTATGAGTAGAGAAATCATAGACCAAGTTTGGAGTTACATAGAGCATCTCTTCATTCATGAAACCATAATTTGATTGTGGGTACATGCTGCATTCTTACCAGAACTGAAGGTGACTAAAACGCTATTGCTCATGTAGAAAAACCTGGTTTGTGATATGTTCTCCAGATAATTTGTGTTCTTTGATGTACTTGAACAAAAGAAATTTGAATCTGAAGTTTAGAAAGTTTAGGAAACTCTGTTGAATCAAGTGTCTGATATTTTGGAAGAGTAGTGAATTAAGATTCGTATGGAATCTGTGTAATATTATTACAAACCTTAATGATATTCAAATGTTTTCTGTTTGTTTGATTGAAAAGTTAATTATTCGGAGGTCTTTGTGATTTATGCATGCACCACAAAGTATGTCTGCTTGGAAATGACCAAATGAAAGCTTAAAGTAGTTTTAGATATCTTGTTCCTATGTCCTTAGCTATCGAGCCCGCAAAATTTATTTTTTGCAAGGTAAACATCAAGGCGTCGTTCTGTCTATGAACATGTAAAATTGTTTTTTTCCTTGTTTAGAACTTTATTATTGAATTTCGCTGAGTCTTTTACATTTAACTAATGTTTTGACTTGCGGAACTGCTCTTTTGTAATTCTTGCTAGGGTTTCAAAAGAGTATTATGCCCCTGCCCTGGGAGGAATCATGCTTTCTATAGGAATCAAACTATCTATTGATGATTTTTCCCTTGCTTTCAAGAGGTTCTTCCATCTACTTTGATTTAAATAATTATTAATAAATCTTAGCTAAACTAAAAATTTGTTAATGTTATGGCTTGTTTGGTGCAGACCTTTGCCGCTCTCCGTCGGGTTTCTCGCACAATACATGCTTAAGCCACTTTTGGGCTTTCTGATAGCAAAAGCTTTTAGGATTCCGCCTGCATTCTATGCTGGTTTTGTTCTTACCTGTTGTGTTGCTGGTGCACAGCTGTCAAGCTATGCTAGTTTCTTGAGCAAAGGGGATGTGGCCTTGAGTATTTTATTAACCAGCTGCTCAACGATATCTTCAGTTGTTGTTACGCCTCTTCTGACAGGGTTTCTGATTGGCTCTGTGGTTCCGGTTGATGGAGTTGCGATGTCCAAGTCAATTTTGCAGGTAAATTGGGTATTTCTTGATTACGAGAACTAAAACTATCACTTTTCCATTTGTTTTGTAGTTTGAGCATTACAGTTCAACAATTATAGGCACTGAAGTGTGCTAACGTTTCTTCATACTCCTTATTGTCTTGTGATATTTGTCCGTGCATTTTACCCTGTTTCAACCTTAAACAGGAAAATTCAGAGAGAATTTGAAATTAATCTTCTTTTTTATTTTTCATCACGGCATGTTGCTTGGTTGAGATGCTGGTAACAAATTGAACATAGACTCATCACCAAAGTAGGTCTTCAACCTTCCTTGCCGTGAATAGGAAACCAGTTTTAGAGCATCCCCTCTCTTGTTCAGATTTTATTTTTGCAGTTAAACACCATGATAAAACTGAAATTATTTCACAGAATATACTCCCAACACAATTGGTAGGTTTACGACTTTGATTCTGTAATACGATCTCCCTTTTTCCCTCTCCAGGTCGCAAGTTCACTCAAAATCTTTTTACTATTTCAAAGGATCTAAACAAATGTGGTATTGCTGATAGCTTTTAATAAACTTTTTCCACCGTCTGAAAATTTTTCTCACTTTACATTGTAAATAAGTACTGAATAATAATCTATGATGAGCTAAAGACTTTACTAGGAAACGAACTACATATATATTTGTTAAATTTGTTGTGTCATATTATCATTAAATTAATTTAGTAATATTTATAACTGTTCTGTTCAGATACTAGCAAAAATCTTAACTATTATGAATATTTTACTTGTTATTGTATGATAAATTTTATGAAAGTTTGATTTCCGAATTGTACTTTTCGTAACTTTATAGGTAGTTCTAGTTCCAGTATCACTGGGGCTTCTCCTCAACACTTACGCGAGAGCTGTGGTGAATGTTGTACAGCCCATAATGCCGGTTGTTGCTATGTTTTGCACTTCGCTGTGTATCGGAAGCCCTCTTGCAATTAACCGTGGTAAAATCCTTTCTTCGGAGGGCTTCCTACTGCTCGTTCCCATAGTGACTTTCCACATTGTCGCTTTCATGTTGGGTTACTGGTTTTCCAAGTTACCAGCCATGAGGTAATTCTATTTTCTTTAGTTTTCTTAATCAAGTAGAAAGTATTACTATTATCTCAGGAATATTTAAAATTTTCCGTATTCTGCAACTATGAGCATAAAAGCGTAATCATGCTTCATAATGGAACATGAAACAGAAAGCCTACAAACATGAAGTCTTTATGAACTTTGGAGGAGATATCATGTGCTTATTTGCCCGTTCTTTGAAAAGTGTTTCATTTTCCTGTTGATAACTGCATATTATTCAATGTCAGCATACCTTTTCTCCATTACAATGGCCATATCAATGTAATTACCCTTTGTTTTTTGTGAGTTTTTCTCAACTAACTAGTTCACTTTTTAGTTGCATTAACAAGGATTACAGAAATGGTATCTATCCACTAGTTCCTTTATTAATTTTTTTTTCTTTACTGCTAATTTGCTATTCAGGATCTCATCCCTTCACTCCTATCAAATTCGTAGTATTCGCGACATCTTCTTTTTCTGGAGAAACATTAGCGATACAAACTTTGAAATTTCTGATAGAAACCTGGAGTACCTTTCTTATTTGTGCTGTGGCTAATCTTTTCATGTCCCCCCCCCCCCCCCCTCCCTTCTCAGGCAAGATGAACCAGTGAGTCGGACCATTTCCCTCTGCACGGGGATGCAGAGCTCGACCCTAGCAGGCCTCCTCGCCACGCAGTTCCTTGGCAGCAGTCACGCTGTACCCGCTGCCTGCTCTGTCGTCGTCATGGCCATAATGGGTTTAAGCCTTGCCTCCTTCTGGGGCAACGGTTCACGCATCAGAGACTTTCCAGTGCTCTTATCTCGTCGAAATTAAAGACGGCGTTATAACATAAATTTCTTATGAGACCTGCTCTCACTGTATAGGAGAAGCTGGGGGTGTTAGTAGGATATTGACGTCGATATCGCCACAGTTTTGAATTTGAGAGAGAAGAGCCATATACGTTGAGCATTCGCACCTTGATGATGCATGGATTCTGTATATACTAGTTATTATTATTTAGATAAAAAAAACAAAAGAGGTGCTTTATATCTAGTGTAAGTATCATATTCTTTGAATAGCTTTCATTCTTAATCTACTGCAGCAAAGTTTGCTAAACTAAGCAAGTTAGTTTGTGTTCTTTTGGTTTGATATTCTGGGAGCTTCAACTAAGATAGTTGAACCTAAGAAAAGGCTGAGGGATTCCTTGGTTGCTGCATTTGCACTGTTTCTATTTGTATGGAGACCTAAATATGGTGCTTGCTTTAGTGCACTTGAATCCAATTGGTCAAGCTTTTTTATGAGAGATTATTTTCTCAAAAATCTTGCGAGGGATTCCCCACAGGAGACAACAATCTTGCGTTACTATTTTGACGCTTAAGGAGCTGTTGGCTGCCAAATCTCCAGGTAGGGGGAAGGACTTACTTCGGTGGCGGTGGGAACGATCGGAAGTCTTCTCGGTAAAGACGACATACGACTTTCTGCAAGATAACAGGGTTAAGGTCACCCTTTTCGATAAGCTCTGGGTTGCCAAAGCACCGCTGAAAGTCAAGATCTTCGTGTGGCTCGCTCTGAAAGGTAGGATTCGCACAAAGGACAATCTTTTTTCTAGAAGCTGGAGTGGGGAAGAGCTGTGCGTCTTCTGTGGGGCGGCCATCGAGACCGTCAACCATTTACTGGTCGACTGCGATGCTAGCAGAGCGCTGTTGGGCACCCAACTTACCTACAAGCGGCTCCTGGGCGGCTGCAACTCGGTGGTATTACTTTGGGAGAATTGCTGTCAGATTGGGGGCAACTCAGGGAAGAAAGAGAGAGCTATCTTAATCGCATCCTGGTGGTCGATTTGGCTGGAGCGAAACAGAATGATCTTCAAGAACAAAAGAGTCAACGGGAAGCACTTGCTGGGCTCTGTCCGCGCTTCCTTTGGGAGTCTTTCTGCTAGTGTTTTTTTTTTTTTTTTTTTTTTTTTTTTTTTTCTCCTCTAAGGCCTCGCTGTCTCATCCGGTTGCTTAATTCATATCGACTTGAATGAAGCGGTAGCATGCTACCTTTTCTCAAAAAAAAAAAAAAAAAAAAAAATTATTTTCTCAAAAAGAAGAAAACATAATTGGCATTGGGAACTTTTGGATTTTGCAAGAGCTTTTGTAGAGTGTTTAATTCAAAAATAGATAAAATTTGAATCAGTCACATCACAATTAAAATATAAAGAATACAGGAAGAAAAAAGCTAACACAAAAATTGAATACTGTAAGCTATGAGAAAATAATGAGTTCCAAAGTCCAAACAACTCTACTCTATGAAATAAGGTTAGTACAAGTCTTCTTAGTTCAATAATAGAGGCACACACTTGGGAGAGAAAACTATTAGACCAAGTGAAACAAATGTTGGAGAGAGCTCATCATTAGCATAGTTAGTTAATTCGCGAATTATTCGCGAATTATTGAGAATCCGAATTAAACGTGCCGTTTCCGACTTTTTTCAAAAATTCGGAATAATTCGCGAATTTTTGAATCAAAAATATTATTCGCGAATTATTCACGAATTACGAATTTTTGGGTGAAAAATTCGTTCTTTTTCAAAGCATAGTTAGTTAATTCACGAATTATTCGCGAATTATTGAGAATCCGAATTAAAATTATGTCGGGAATAATTTAAAATTATATTTTTTTTTTGTTCTAAGTGAATATTTTATTTATTTCTAAAATAAATTGATTAAATTATTTTAAAAAATTATAATTGTTTATACTAATAGTATAAATTTTTTAATTTTTTTTAAATTTAATAGCCGAATTTTTTATCCCGAATTTTTAAGTAGTGAACGTATTATTTCCGTATAAATCACGTATCCGAATAATTGACGAGCCCATTTTTTAGCCGAATTTTTCAACGAATTTTAAAATTATAATACGAATTTTATCCGTATTATATCCGTACCGAATTTTTGCCGAATCCGAATTAACTAACTATGATCATTAGTAGTGATGTTTGCTGAGTACCTACCTATTAAGTTCTTTATCACCCTAGCAATGGTGGGCTCCAATGGCTACTAGTGAGCAAAATGGTTGTTTCCCAATTAAGTATATGACCACATGCTTCTCCAATTTTGGAGGATGGTGCAGTAATTTATGTCACTACTCACATCCCATATAGTGGTAGGGATGTAAAACGGGCGAGGCAGCCCATGGGCTGGGCTGCAGCATGGCACAGATGCTGTAGCACCTGTGCCGGTCCGGCCTGGCCCGGCATTGCCGACCGTGCGGGGCCTCTACTTTTGAGCCCGATGGCCCAACACGATTCGGCCGGAGACAGGCCTGGGTCGTGCCGGCCTAGGAGAGGCCGCAGGCCAGGCACGACACAATCTGCTTGGGTCGTGCCAGCTGGCCAGCACGGTCCAGACCCCAAGACATTGGGCCTTGGGCCTTAGGGTTGACCGGCCCGGCATTGCCTACCGTGCTGGGCCTCTCCTTTTGAGCCCGATGGCCCAACAATTCGGCCCGAGACAGGCCTGGGTCGTGCCGGCCTAGGAGAGGCCGCAGGCCAGGCCAGGCACGACACGATCCACTTGGGTCGTGCCAGCTGGCCAACACGGTCCAGACCCCAAGAACCTTGGGCCTTGGGCCTTAGGGTCTGAACTTCTGGAGAGAAGAGTTTTTGGCCCTTCTAGCGAGAATCACTCCTCCCAAAGACCAAATAATTTTGCTCCATTGGACTAAAATTATATTTCAAATTTATTTATTTTTTTAAAAAAATAAAAGTTTTTATTTTTTTTTTTACTTTTTTTTTTATCAAAATATAAATTTAAATAAAAATAATTTATTATTTATATTTTTAAATTTAAATAGAAATAATTCGTCTTTACCAAATATGGTAACGAAAATTAAAATATGAAAATGGATATGATTATATTACATATCGGGCCGAATCCAATCTATTTTCACCTGTATACACGCATGGCTCATTTTCTACAATAAGCACTTTTTGGGTCTCAATTTTAGTAAATCAAAAACAATATAAAAGAATAAATAATTTGTACACGCGTGCTCTTTTCCTTCGATACAATAGTTTGATTAAAACAATTCCAACACCTCTCACTCTCGATTTGTTTTATCATTTTTTTTTTTTTTTTTTTTTTTTTTTTTTTTTTTTTTTTTTTTTTTTAACTACAATATAATTTAAATTTTTATAAATTCTAGAATGAAAAGGTTGTATGATTTACCTCTATAATTATTTTTCTGCCATTGACGAAATGTTTAATGAAAAATGCTTTTTGTACATCCCATCCATTCGGAGTTGGAATAAATTTTACTAGTCACTTCGAAGTGATAAGTAGATAACACCCCACCGTTGAATGAATAGGATGTGCATCATATACCCTTTTTAAAATGTATGAGTAACATTTCTCATGTTCAATTGCCAGAAAAGGGAAGTAGTAGATACAAATCTACAAATTTTGTTTTGCAATAAAATTTCATGAGCAGTTATTATTTAAACTTTTTAAATTGAAATCCCAAAATTTAAATTTGTCTGAAAACTTCAATGTATTCCTAGCCTTACAGCAAAACTTACTGCCCACATTAAGGCCGCGCTTGGTTCGAAAATAAGAATCGATCTGAATTGAAAACATAAGGATGAAAATGCCTAATTTGTTTGGTTCATAGAAAAAATCGAAATCCAAATCCAAATCAGAATCATATTCACATTAAAATTCTAAAAATTTAAATCCTAATTAAAATTTAGATTTACTCTCCAAATTTGTAGTCAAACTTGAATCCAAATTGAACTCACAATTGAACCTAAAATTTCAATTTACAATTCAAATTCAATTTCAAAGTCAAAAACTTAATTTTACTTAATTTAATTAAGTATAAAACCTATATTAGAATTTAAATTTAAACATAAGAAATTAAAAAAATAAATTTTGAATCTATAATTCAAATTCAAACTTAAAATATAATTTATTCTAAAACTAAATATTGACTAATATTTGAATTTAAATAATTATTAGTAATAAAAATAAATTCTCATTCTCTGGGAGAATCAAAGTTGATTTCTATCTCTATGGTATGAACCATTTTAGAGGGATTCTATTCCTTTCAAAATGAGAATTGAAATATCAATGTCTCCAACCAAACATCAATAATAAAAATTTTATGTCTGGTTCTAGAATGCTTAACTTGCTTAATCTTTTTGAGTCTAGTCACCATCTAAAATATTATAACAGTGCTAGAACTAAAATAGTTATAAAATAGGGGCAATTTCCTATATACCCCTAAAAAAATTTCTATTTTTAGATTTATCTCTCTTAGAAGGCTAATATTAAAACTGCCCTTCTTACGTTCCAACTTATTTCTAAAATACCACTGAATTTAAACTCTGTTAATGTACCGTTTGGAGCTGCCGTTATTTGTATAAAATTACCATTTTGCCCTTTCAAATATACCCTTCTACCATAACCAACTTTTCTTATGCACCCTTAAAATTTTTAATAGTTTTGGTAGATAGAGACAAAATAGGTATATCTGATAGTTTTCAACTCCGATTATTATTTAACTCTAGTTTAACCCTAGTTAACCTAACAAAGAAAAACGGTAGGAATATTTTTAATAACGGTGGAACGTATGAAAGGTATATTAGAAAGAAAAAAATAAGAGGAATAAATCAAATATTTTTTCAGATTTCAGAGATACACAGACAATTATCTCTATAAAATAGAAAACTTTCTACGAAGTGGGGCGTCACAAAGTCTTAAACCCTTCAAACCAACCAAGCCTCAAATGGCTCTATACATCATCCATCCCACATATACTTCCAAACCAACCGTTAAATTTCTAAGTTTGAAACGGTCTAAATTCAACTGTTCCTAGCGCAAGTGACAAAGAATTTGATGGCTAATATTCAAAACTCGAGTTCGAAACCTAATTGCTTCATATTTCCAGCTAAATTTATTTTAAAAATAAACGAAACGGATAGCATATTACATTTCTCTCAACAAAAAAGAAACTGTCTAAATTCTTTGTTATGAAGGACATTAAATTTCTTTGTAAAGATTTATTCTTCACCTTCAATACTTATTTAACGAGTATAATTCTATCACTATTTTTGATGGATTAAATGCCCATCTCTTAACTCACCTATCAATTCCACATTTCGTGAGTGTGTTTGAGTAATAGGATGCTAGAGCTAATTTTATAAATCTTTTTATAATATATCGTAGATTTGATCCCCATCTTCAACATTTAATGAATTAAATTATCCCATAATATTTAATAGGTCAAATCTCAATCTCTTTTCTCACCTATCAATTTTGCATATCTTTCATATTCGTTATGCACATGAATATATTCCTAAGCTAATTTCATACTAGATGAATCTTATAGGTAAATAATAGATATGGTGCACAAATGTAGGAATAAGAAGTAAAATGAAACACTTTCAAAAGGCTGAATGCTGAAGGTCCAGTCTAAAAAGTTAAAAGGAGCAACAGTGGTTAAAGGGTGGGAAACTGAAAGCTCTATTGTAGTAGTACAAAAGATATACAATTATCATATGGTTATAACTTTCCATTTTCATATTCTGCAGCTATTCAACAACTATCAAGAACATAACAAAAACTTGGAATAACCTCAGCAAAAATGAAACCAAAAGTAGGCAAAAAAGAGTAAAGTATATGAATCTGTTTTATTTTAGCTTTTTCCAAGCAGAAAATACAACAAAACTTCTCTTATTCTTATTCTCATGATGAAAACTCGGTCTAACCACAAGATTCACCAAGCAATCACACATTTAGTATTTCATACACAGTATTCGAGATATACTTAATAGTAGCACAATAAGTGGAGTTGCAGCAAGCAGTTCACACAAATTGAAAAGCCAAACAATCTGCAACTTACAAATCCGCAGAGAAACACACAACAAGTGCAGTGTAGTGGGAGAGAAATAATCACTCACCTTTCCATGAAGATAGATGAGGAGTCTCGGAGTTCCTCCATGTGCTCATTCCACTGGCATATCTATCACCCTTCACAGCCGCGGCATATGATTCAAGTTCGGCCATTTCCTGCGGCGTAAGTTTCACTGATAGAGCTCCGAGGTTCTGGTTGAAGTTCTCGATCTTGGTGGTGCCCGGTATAGGGCATACGTCGCTCCCTTGATAGTGAACCCAGGCGAGTGCTAGCTGCGATGCGGTGCATCCTTTCCTTGCCGCCATCTCGTTCACGCGCTCGAATATGAGAGCGTTGGTTTCAAGATTCTCAGGTTGAAATCTTGGATTACTCTGCAATAAGCACTCTGACCTTCTTAATAACAAATGGACACAGTATGACAGAATGCACCATTTGAGAAACAAGAACTTAACGATTCATTTCACGATTATTTAATTAGCAAGTTGTGGGTCGAAAATCAAGAAAAGAACTTATTTATGGAAGTTAGCGGAAGTGGAAAAATTTAAGAAAGCAAATATCACCAAAATCTTATATCTGTGATATATATCACCAATTTCTTATATCTGTGATATATACAACGTCAATTAGCCAACATAAATATCTATGCTCCAATTACTTAATTGCGTGAGAAAATATATATACCTTACGGAAATCCTGCTCTGGCAGACTTTCAAGCAACTTAGGCCCAGTGGACAAGAACCCCCTACCAAGCGGACTGTATGCAACAATTCCAATTCCAAGCTCTCTGGAAATCTCGAAAATACAGTAACAGTTACAAAACTAGCATATCTTGAATGTTATTTATGAGAAATAAGCTTACAAATATAAAGCTCACCTGCAAGTAGGAATTATATCTTCTTCTACATCTCTCGTCCACAGAGACCACTCCAACTGGACAGCAGTTATTGGGTGGACTGCATGTGCCCTCCTGATAGTTGAAGCAGATGCCTCAGAGAGTCCAACGTATTTTATTTTTCCTTCTTCAACTAGCTTCTTGAGTTCTCCCATCTAATAGTAGGAAAAAGTATATGTTTTCAATATAGGCATATAAAGTAAAGGCCAAAGATTTAACCAATATCATTACAACGAAGAACTTCAAAACAAGAATGAGATTGAAGAACAATATTACGATAAGGCGTGTAGAGTCATGATTGACATTTGTGTTGTTTCAATAACTAAGATTTTGATATACTGTTCATAATGAGCTTGATAGCGTAGGGTGTTTGAACTATTAACAGTGTAATTTAAAAGTTCATTTAGTAAAGACAATTTCAAATATCGTCGTTAGCAAGATATATCCATCACAATTCAACTATAAATAATTGGTTCGGGACTGTCGACCTAACAAGAGTGCATGCTCTTTACTGTTTTAAATCCGAAGTCCCCTTCAATGCATTTTATGTCAATCCTACTTCCTTCTAAGTTAGCCTCTAAGGCAATGTTTGGTTCAGGGATAAATTTAAGAGGTATAAAATTTTTTATACCTGGGATAGCTTGCTATTCCGGGATAATGAAGTATAAAAATTAAATTGCGTTTGGTTGAAAAGTTGGTATTCTCTGGAATAGTTAAAATTGTGTTTGGTTAAAATTATGGAATAGTAGAGGATAGTGGAAAAAGAAGATAGAATTTTTATAAAAATACCAACTTTGCCCTTAACTTTTTTTATAGAAAAATTAATTTAATTATTATATTAAATTTGAAGCAATTTAATTATAAATAATAAATTATGTTAAAAAATAATATTTTTTATTTTATATTATATTTTAAGAATATAAATAATAAATTATATTTTATATTATATTTTTTTATTTTTTATATTTTATATTATAATTTATATTATAATTTATATTTTATATTATAATTTATAATTTATATTATAATTTATATTTTATATTATAATTTATATTATAATTTATATTATAATTTATATTTTATATTTTATATTATAATTTAATTATAAATAATAAATTACAACTTTGCCCATTCACTATCCCCAGGAATAAAACCCTATTCCATGGGGGGAGAGGAATAAGGCTTAACGGGTTATTCCAGAATAACCCGTTAAGCCAGGAATAAAAAAAAAAATTATCCCATGTCATTTTCTGACACTGTTTGGCAAGAATTGGGGGATAAAAGGGATTATTCCCCCTTTATCCCCCAACCAAACATTGCCTAATAGTATTGCTTCGCATAGACTTCATTTAAAGTAAAAAAAACCATCGCAATTTCAAAACAAATTCCAATACAAAAATGCTGAAGCGCCGTAACTTCGTTCTAGTACTCAAGTACCATTGATGCCTTACAAAAAAATAAAAGAGACCAAAAAAAAAAAAAAATGAAAAGAAAAGGTTTGAGTAATTATATAACGGTCCTTCACTTTCCAAATAATTTCGAAGAAGTACTTAACTTTTAGTTTTTCTTTCATAAAAGTCCTTCCAAACATTGTTTTTTAGTCTAGGAATATATTATCAACATTTGTACATACTTGTAACCCCTTTTTCCCTAGACTTACCTTCGTAAACGTCATATACATATCAAAAATCAAAAAGGGTAAATCTATAATAAAAGATTAAGAGAAAAGAAAACTAGCAGGGACTTTTTCAGAAGAAAAACTAAAAAGTATTTATATAAAAAAGATGTAAAGTTTGGAACTTTTTTCAAATTGGATTAAAAAGTCAAGATCTACATAGAAATTTCCCAAAAAAGTTTAGATATCTCAATCTCCCCACCAACCTCGAGCAAAATTGTATGCCATACATATACTAAGCAGCCAAAGCATTGATTTGTAATGATACCAACCAGAAACACGGATCCCACTTTTATAAACACAATCTAATACCTGCCCATTTCTCGCCTAACACCCAAAATACTCCACCCAGATACCTTCCCAATTGTTATACTCGAAACGAAGAAAATACGTACGGTACTAACATGGATCTTTGTAACATATCTAATCTTCTGTAAGCTCACCATTTAAGCGCCATTGACACTGACATGGAACACGGAACACGACACGATTCGGACATGACAACTCGGCAAAAAAATTAGAACACATGAACACAAATAATAAAATATAATATTATTAAGGCTAAATTACAGAAAACCCCCTATAATATACCATTTTTTCACTTTGTCCCCTGTCTTTAAAAAGCCTACATTTTGCCCCCTCGTAATTAAGTAATTATTTTTAGGGGGCAACGGAGTTAACAGAATAGGTAAAATAACGATAATGCCCTCCTTATCCCTGTGCTCCTCTCCGACAACACTGCCGCCCCCGCCGAGAAGCTCTCCTCCTCCTCCCCACCCTGTCGTCGTCGTCGTCGTCGTCGTCGTCTCCCCCGCCGTCGGGGAGGTCGGGGGTAACCAGGGAGCCGCGTCCCCATGCGGACGCGTGAAGCGCGGCGCCCCCAGGGAGCAGGTCAACGCGCAGCGGCCTATGGGGGCCCGCCACGTGGCGGTCCCCCTCACCCCGCGCTAACCCGCGCCAGAGGAGGTGCGGGTCCCCGCGCGCTAACCTGCGCCAGCACGCGCGCCTTCCCCGCGCGCGCGTGCTGCGCGCAGTGGTGCGGCGAGTGGGGCGCCGCCACTTGGCGCCCCACCAGCCTCGGGCCACGCCTGACCTGGAGCTCCGTCGCCAGGGAGGGCCCGGGTGGCGACTGCGCCGACGATCGCCGAGGGCTCCTGACAACGGCGGCGGCTGGATCCCTCACGGAGCGACGAAGCTCGGCCTCGGAGCGATCGGGAGAAGAAGAGGTTGAAGGGTATTTTTGGTATATTACCTAAAAAATTAACGGCTCACTAACGGAATGCTGACCGCAGGGGTGCAAATGCACAATTCCATAATTACGAGGGGACAAAATGTAAGTTTTTAAAAGACAGGGGATAAAGTGAAAAAGCGGTATATTATAGAGAGATTTTCTGTAATTTAGCCTATTATTAATATAAGAATATATATTTAGTATATATAAAATAGAAATTTTGATAAAATATTGCTATATTTCTCATTCGAACGAAAATTTATATATATTTTCAATTGTATGCGTTATGACATTGAACGCGCATCCAAAAAATATCCACATCGGACATACGAGTGTCCGACACGGACACGCAAGGCTTATAGAAGTGTCCATAATACATAGCTCACCGTGATCTCGATGGGCACGCTAGTGTCGATCCGATGCTGGTAGTAGAGGTCGATGCAGTCGATGCCGAGCCGCTTCAAGCTGCCCTCGCATGCGGCGCGCACGTACGCAGGGTCGCCGCGGATACTCCTCGTGCCGTCAGCGAATCGGATGCCGAACTTGGTGGCCAGCTCCACCTTCTGCCTTACTCCATCTTGCAGAGCCTGTGAAGCATGCATCAGAAAACAAACCCAATTAAGTTCAATTTAATTTTTTCCTTGATGAAGGTAAAAAATGTGCTGAGAACCCCTCAACAACTATGTGTTATCTATTGAGAAATAGGCCCCCTCAAAAATTTGATTCACACTTTTTAAGTTTAGCTGATTAAATCATATTATCTTGTTAAATTTAATCAATATATAGCTCTAGCTAGCACAAATTAATTTATTTGCTACAAAAAAATAATAATAATAAAACTACTAAATTTGATGAAATTACCGATAAATTCAATAAAATCTCCATTAAGATTAGCTACCAGCCATCAACTATTTCAATTTTATCTACTTAAATAAAGGACTAAATTCGATAAAATCTCTAATTTAATTATCTATTTTGAAGATTCTAGAAGAAGAAGAAGAAGAAGAGTACCTTGCCGAGGAGGATTTCGTTGGTGAAGGGGCCGTAGATGTCGGAGGTGTCGAGGAAGGTGACGCCGGACTGCACGGCGTGGTGTAGGAGGGCGATCATGTCTGCCTCCGGCTTCGGTGGGCCGTAGAACGCAGACATGCCCATGCAACCCAACCCCTGAGCCGACACCTCCAGCCCCTGCGACCCCAGCCGAATCCGCGGCACCCCCCCCACTGCAGCCGAGCTCTCCGCCGCCCCCGCCATTACTTGCTCTACTTCTCTCTAGCTTAGGTTAGGCTGCTGCTGTGAGAGTGGGTGGGTGCTCATTTGTTTGGAAAATGCTACTATTTATACATTTCAAATATATATATTATATATATTTTATATTTTATTTATTTTGTATGAATTAAAATTTACTGATTGAGAGAGAGAGAGAGAGAAAAAGAGAAAATTAAACTGAAATATTATTGATAGTATCAAGCAATTAATACTACTAAGTTTTTAATTCTAAAATTAAGAGATATGCGGTTATGATGATAATGGTTTCTTAGGATTTAGTGTGTGATTGGTTGAATAGTAAAAATCTTAGGAGGTCACTATAATTCCAACCGCACATATTTTCATCCAAATGCTAAAAATTTAATAGCACTAATTATTTAGTACTATTGATAGTATTCCAACCGGATATATATATATATATATATATATATATATATATATATATATATATATATATATATATATATATATTGGTTATTATGTTTTTATAAGTACCACTAATTAATGTTTATAAGTTTACCATAGTTAGTTTTATTTTTTAATTAATTTTATTTTTTAAATTGTTCTATTTTACCAATCACTTAGTTAATTCATATGACCTACGATTATTCTAATCATACATCATTTTATTTAAGGGCTAAAATCTATAAACATCATACTTTTAAAAATATAAAAACTAAATTATATATGTATATATCACATATTTTATTTAAAATATTAAAAATATATAGTTATTATTATTCTGATTGTTTATATATTAATTATAGAGTAGGTTAAGACTAAGATGCTTAACCTGATTTGACTTTTTGTGTGTGTTTTGAGGGAGATGACGTACTTGCTTCCGCAATCTGCACAGTTCTTATTTTTATAAAAAAAATTTATTTGAAAATATAAAATAATAAACTTTCAAATTTATAATTTTGAATAGTGATTATTAACCATCTAAATTTTTAATTTGACAATAATGGCATCCAACTATTATTCACAATACACTAATTGTTTGATCATTAAGATATGTTAGGTTTATAATATTTTTTAATTTTAAAATGTATAAAAAAATTAATGCTATTTGTATATTTTAAGTAGGGTGTATATCTTACATCTCATTTATTCAAGAGTGGAGTGAATTTCGCCGGTCATTTCAAAATAATCAATAAATTAGTCTCCACTCTTGGATGAGGTGGGGTATATGATATACACTCTATTTAGAATGTATATGTAGCATTACTCGTATAAAAATAAGACGTCAAAATTATAAAAATTTATATTTATTTTATCACAAAAATTTGACTTGATAAAAATTAAAATTTTTACAAATTCTTCTTTTAAAATTTGGGATTGAAACTCACCTACTTTATTAGTAAATATTTGTTTTTTTAAAAAAATTGTTTAAAAATACTAAAATATTGTTTGAGCAAACTTTACATCTATTCCGGAAATTTAAATTAAGTACAAGTGATAAATAAAATTATGAATCCACAAAATTTTGAAATATTAAAATAAATTTTATATTCAATTAATTATAATTTTTATAAAATTAATTTAATATAAATAATATATAATATTGGAATAAAAAAAAGTACTATATTAATTTTATGATGTAACTGGGTGGAGAAACATAAATTATGAGGAGATAAGTATGACTTATAATTTTAAGATTGAAATCTAATTATTAAGTTATATAATTTATAAAATTTATTTGTAAGCAAATTATTTTCTCTCTTATTGCCACTGATATGGTGGTAATTTTATCATTTTAAATGCAAAATTTATGGGATTCTAAAAATGCTATAATAAAACAAATGAATTCCATACATGTAAAAAGATGCATGGATCATTCTGGAGCAAAAATATTTTATTTTATTTTCTAAACATAACAAATAATACTAAAAGATTGAACAGTAAAATTTAAAATATATTTATTATAAAATTTAAATATTTTGCTGTACAGAGATATGCTCCTTTTATTATATTTAAAAGTGGTGTAAATTTTATATTCATTTATCCAAGAATTTAGATATCTTTTTAAGTTTTTAATAACATTAAAAAAAATTGATAAGATTAATGTGAAAATAATGGTTTTTGAATGTATAAAATGTAAGATTTATATATGTTTTAGATGTATAAATAATATTGCTCGTCTATAAATTTTTTCGTAAAATACGAGAAATTAGTTACCAAAATTAAAATTGTTAAAGTTTAAATAGCAGATCTCAAAGGGGGCGTTTGGTAACAGGGATAAGGGGGGACGGTACCCAAACGGGAACCGGGTTTGTAGGAATTGTAATTCCTACAAACCCGGTTCAAGGGGGATGGGGGTGGGAATACAGATTCCCACCCCCCCATGGAATTAAGTGGGATTCAAAAAGTGGCACGGGGATCGAGGCCTCTCTCTCTCTCCACGCTTTTTCTTTTTCTTTTTTCTTTTTTTTTTATTTCTTTTCCATACTAATAATAAAAATTAGTTTTTTTTATTTTTTAAATTAGAATTTTTAAATTTTAAAAATTTAAAAATTTTAAATTTTAAAATTTAAAATTTAAAATTTAAAATTTAAAAATTTTAAATTTTTAAATTTTAAAAATTTTAAATTTTTTTCTCTCTCTGCACCTCCTCTCTCTCTCTCTCTCCACGGCACTTTTTTTTTCTTTTTTCTTTTTTTTTTCCTTTCTTTTCCATACACTATAATAATAAAAATTAGTTTTTTATTTTTTTAACTTAGAATTTTTTAAAAGATATTTAAATTTATAAATTTTAAAATTTAAAATTTTTTATTTAATAAATATTATTTTTTTAACTTATTTTTTAATAAATCTAAAAATTTTATTTTATTTCATTTTTGAAAAAATAAAATTATTAATTTAAAATTTATAAAATTTATACAATTATTTTATAAATTTTTTAAAATTTATATAAATTTAAAAATTAAAATTTTTACTCCCATTTAAACTTTATTTTAAAGGGCAAAATAGTCAAAACACATAATTATCCCCTCTCAATTCTTCTTATTCCTCTATACTCAACCAAACGCAATTTTTTCCTATTCATCTTATTCTCCTTATTCCTATATAATTTACCAAACACAATTTCCTTTAATCCCGGTATAACTCATAAACCCAACCAAACGCAAATTTACACTAATTCCTGCTAATACCATAATCTATACCTATCCCCGGTATAACAAAATTTTCCTTATCCCCGAACCAAACGGTACCAAAAGGTGCTATACCTGGTTTTGGTGTTTTTTAAATTTGTAGCATTAATCAAAAAAAATTATTTCAAATAAGTTATATGATGCATGTCTCATTCATTTAAAATAATTTTTTTTAGTGATATTAAAGTAATGGAAAATGCTACTTATACACCCCAATTGGGGTATACATCTTACACCCACCTTATTCTGGGGTGGAGTGAATTCCACTCGTCCCGTCGATGGGACGAATGGAGGAATACCCACCTCAGGATGGGGTGGATGTAGAATGTACATTTTATTTGGAATGTACAGGTAGCAGTGCTGTAAAGTAATTAATAAAATTTATTTTATTATAAAATAATTTAGTATAAGATGTAGGATGTGCGAGTAGTATTTTTCTATTTTTTATTTTGAAAGAGACGTTCCGAAACCGCCGCCTTCGGTGGTTGGACGCTTTCAGGTTTGAAGTCTTTCCGCCCATACTGGCGGCCGTGTGACGCATGATCATATGTTAGTTGGTCACGACAGCGAAAACAAATTTTGGTACATAGTTGAAAACGGTATTTACTTTAATATCAATTATATAATTTAAAATTTAAAATTTTAAAATATAAAAATATATATTAAAAAAAACTAATTTTTTATTAATAAAAAATATTTAATTATACTCTTAGCGATATTCTTGACGCGGCAATATCTATTGTGGTGTTTCTTTATCTAATTATGATATCTAGATATATATAGATATCAAATTATAACAGATTATAAATTTAATTTTTATTTTGAATAATTATAAATAAATTTTTAAATATAATTTATATAAATTTTATTTATAACTAATTTTTAAATTAAATTTTACTATTTTCAACATTCAAACACTGCATAACTACCATATAAAGAGAGGAAAAATGGTGCTTTGCTATCTCGCCACACTCTGCTCTATTATATTTTAAAGAGAGAGAGAGGGAGAGAGAGCGCGCGCTACAGAGAGGAGTATCAACTGAGAAGAAGAGCAAGTAATGGCGGGGGCGGCGGAGAGCTCGGCTGCAGTGGGGGGGGTGCGGCGGATTCGGCTGGGGTCTCAGGGGCTGGAGGTGTCGGCGCAGGGGTTGGGTTGCATGGGCATGTCTGCGTTCTACGGGCCACCGAAGCCGGAGGCCGACATGATCGCCCTCCTACGCCACGCCGTGCAGTCCGGCGTCACCTTCCTCGACACCTCCGACATCTACGGCCCCTTCACCAACGAGATCCTCCTCGGCAAGGTCTTCTTCTTCTTGAATCTTCAAAATAGATAACTAGTTGTTGATGTTGGCTATTTATTTATGGGTTAAAAATAGGTTCAACTTCTACCCGTGACAATAGGTCCAGAAGACTAATAAGTTGAGTTGGGTGAACCCAATAAGTTGAGTGGGGCTGCGGTCCAGAATAGACCTAACGGCAAGAGGCCTAACAATAGACCCAACGTTCAGATGGGTTGAGTCCAGTCGAGACCCGTGGGCGCTGTGTCTGTACGCTTTAAGGCCCCGTTTGGTTCGGGAATTAATTTCTGAGGTATAAATTTTTTTATACCTGGGATAGCTTGCTATTCCGGGATAAAGAAGTATAAAAGTTAAATTGCGTTTGGTTGAAAAGTTGGTATTCTCTGGAATAGCTAAAATAGTGTTTGGTTGAAATTGTGGAATAGTGGAGGATAATGGAAAAAGAAGATAGAATTTTTTTTCAAAATACCAACTTTGCCCTTATCTTTTTTTGTAGGAAAATTAATTTTAAAATTATATTTAATTTGAAGCAATTTAATTATAAGTAATAAATTATATCTTACCAAAAAAATTATTATTTTTTTTTAATACTCTATTTTAGTAAATGCAAAATTCAAGTTGTAGATAGCTTTAGATTGGAAATAAAAGTGCAAATTTTAAAAATTATAAATTTTAAATTTTAAATTTTTAGTTTAAAACAGATTTTAATTTTTTTAAGTTAACAATCCAAACATTAAACAAAAAAATCCAAGCAGCAGTACCTTCTGAAGGAGCATCCCAACATCTCTATCAGGCACATTTAAATTTAATTTTTTGTATTCAAAGTTTTAATTTTAAACAGAATTTTTTTTTTAAGTTAACAATCGAAACGTAAAAAAAAGAAATCCAAGCAATGCAGTTAATAGTATCCAGAGAAAATCACAATGCCTCGAGTGTACAGTACCACACAGCGTCCAGTTTGAAGACCAAAAAAAAAAATGCAGTTCAAAGAACACAAAGCGTCGAGTTCATGACAGTCCAAAAAAAAAATCAGAGATGACAGAATCACAAGCAATGCAGTTCAAAGTTAATGGCTGCAGTTCACAGTTAATGCAGTTCCCAGATCCAAGCAGCAGTACATAGCCAGAAGCCGGAAGTAAAGGTGCAAACATTAACATTCAAGACTTCACATAGCATTACATTGGAATATAAAGGTGTCACGCCCCGAGACCGTCAATTTGAACAGTTCGGGCGCGCCAACAGACCCGCCAATCGGGCATGACCTTTCAAGACCCGAAAGGAACGGTTTAATCCAACAATATCATTTCAATATAGCGGAAGAGTAAGCAATCAGAGGGAAGAACTATAAGTTTAAACTTTCAATCATTCAACACGTAGTTAAAAGAACTGAAAGTACAATACTTGAGCGAAGACATACACTTTGGTTTAATATTACAACTCTCTTTTAGCATGAACTACAATACCAAAATACATCCATATTTTTTTTTCTTTCTTTTCCAACTTGAAACTTAAACATTTAGAATTTACATTGTTCCTCACATACAAAAGTTCGCTCAAGAAAATGAAACTCCAAAATGGTGGTGGCGACTCTAGACTGCTAGGTCGCTACTCTGCTGGGCGCTTGCCCTTGTCGCGTGTCTCGCCCGATGTACCTGGACCTGTGGGGAAGTCACCCAAAGGGTGTGAGAACTACAACCAAGTTCCCAGTGGGTTCAACCACCGAGAGAAAATGCCCTGCACCGCTTAGTCTAATGGAAGCAATATAATAGAGAATGAAATACAGTAAATAAAAGCTGTAAATCTTAGCTAGCATGCTTAATACTTTTACCTTTGCCATGACATTGCTCTATGTCGCTATAGGATGCCAAACTAACCAACCTGTCCCTTGCCAAATTACTTTCATTAACTTTCTTGTGTTTCAATTCAAGTTGCTAAACCCTCGGAGAAACTTGCCCAACGGGCCCTAGCCCGGCAGACATGCTGCCATAAGACAAGTCCTCTAAGGTTGCCGATAACACCCGCAAGTGTTACCCCGCCCTACGGGGAAACGTCCCGAACGGGTCTCTACCCGGGAGAGGGACACTGCCTGCTACTCCAACATGGGCCACGTTTCACCCCGTAGGTACGCTCGTTTTATTATTTCTTTTATTGCTTTGCATTTAGCCTCTTTGCTCTTTTAAGCCTTTGCCTTTCTTTTGCTCTTTAGCACTTAGCTTCCATCTCAATCGAGCTTATAGCTCACATTGCCTCTTAGCCCTTTTTCTTTCTTTGCAATTAAGCTTTTAGCTTGTCTTTTTAATATACTCATGCATTTACCCTAGGTCCATGCCTTAAGGTACATAAGTCCCTTAGACTCAATTCTTAACTTTCATTATGCTCAAGTTGAAGTTAAAGTGTAGGTATATTAACCCGACTCCCTATGACAACTCTAGGGATTTCAAATACTTTGGATTTTAACCTCAACTAAACTATGCTTTCCTTAGAGACATAACTCTAAATTAGGCCCTAATTCCATCACACACTTATTTGACTCAAACAAACATGCCACTCGTGAAGTCCTATAGTGAATGCCACACATTAGAGCCTAATCTAAGTTTTCTCCTAAGTCAAAATTTCCATAAACCACAACCACTTCTACATAAGCATGAAAATATTGTCCTAGCCACTCTATTAACATGCTTCTAAAAACAAGCAAAAGATAAGGGGAGAGGTCACCCTCGCTCGATAGAATCCCCCACCTCGATGTGTTCTATCGGTCCCTGAAGGAGACAAGTTCCACTCTTTCGGTCTCCAACTTTTTCCTAAATTGTAAGGAAGAAAATCATGAACAATTGATTCTCATAAATCTCTAAATCCATAAACTTTTCAACTAAAATCCCCACTTTTTGATAACTTGAAGGAAAAATTCCTATTTGGCCATTTTTCCCATCAAAAGGCTACTTTTTGATTGGTTTACAAAAATAGGAGAAGAACGATCATCCCATGGCCTATTGCCAAAAAGAAACTTGCTCAACTCGATCCGGGGTCAAAAAGCCCCCCGAATTTTGAGAAAAGCTCAATTCGAGCTATTTCCTCCCAATTCGTCAATTTTGCACTTTGTAAGTTGGGGATTGCAATTTTACTTTGAAAACAAGTCCAATGCTCTCTAAATTTTTAGAGGAGCTCCAATTAAGCAATTCCCCGACCCCCAATTCCTCAATTTTGCATTTTGGAAAAATCGAGAAATTGAATTTTTTTTTTGCGTTCTTTTCTCATTGGAGAAAAGAGAAGAGAAGAATTCTCTCCATTCTTCTTTTCTTCTTTTCTTCTCTTCTTTTCTTTCTTTTCTTTCTCTTTTCTTCTTCACTTCCTTTCTTTTTTTTTTTTTTTTGCAATCTTCCCCTGCTGCTGGGCAGCAGCTACAAGCTGCTGCCCAAGCAGCAGGACCAGCAGCTGCTGCTGCTGGTGGTAGCAGCAGCAGCTGCTGCAGCACTAGCAGCTGCGCAAGGCAGCCTGCAGCTGCCTTGCGCAGCAGCTCAAGCTGCTGTTTCCCCCCCCCCACTATATATATATATATATATATGTATATATATATAGGTATATACATACATATTGTATATATATTTTTTTATATATATATTTTTTTTTGTAAGGACTGCTGCCAGCAGTCTTGCTGCTGGCAGCAAGCAGCTGGCTGCAGCAGCCAGCAGCCAGCAGGCTGCTGCTGCCTTGTGCGGCAGCAGCAGCACCAGCAGCTGCCTCCAAGGCAGCTGCTCAAGCAGCTGCCTGGGCAGCTGCACAATGCAGCTGCGCATGCAGCTGCTGCTGCTCACAGTAGCAGCAGCAGGCGCGGCAAAGCTTGCTGCTGCTGGCAGCAGCTGCACCTAGTGCAAGCTGCTGCTGGCAGCAGCAAGGTAGCAGCCTCGCCCCTTTTTTATAAGAAAACTTTTGTGAGACACCCCACGATTTCTTTTAAAATTTTGGGGCACTCGAAGCCCTCGAAACAGGGCTCCGAAAACGCTTCGCGATTAAGAATTTCAGAAATTCCAGATTTTGGCTAAGTCCTCGGGTTCAAGTCACTTTTCGACCCGATGCCCTTCGCGTCAGCCCGAAACGCACCGAACTCGACTGTAATCATGTTTAAAACACGTTACAAGTCCTCTCGCCGAATTTTGCCATTTTGCGAACTCGGCGAACACGAGTCCCAATTTTGCAATTTGAGGCTTCGTTTCTCAACCACAACTCACTTTTCGACCCAACGGCTTTTGCGTTGATTCAAAACACTTCAAACCCACTTGTAATCATATTTGAAACGCGTTACAAGCATTTTTACCGAGTTTTGCTATTTCGCAGAAATCGGTGCACTACATTCTCCCCTCCTTTAGGAGTTTCGTCCGCGAAACTAAAACTCATGTACCTTGGGATTTATTCCTCGAACAAGCGAGGATAATGCTCCCGCATCACAGCCTCAGGCTCCCACGTGGCCTCCTCCTCGCTATGCCTCGTCCAAAGCACTTTCACATAAGGAATGGAGCGGTTCCTGAGCTTCCTATCACGCCAATCAATAATCTTATACGGGAACTCATCGTAGCTCATATCCTCCCGTAGATCGAGTGGTGGGTAGTTGATTATGTGCGTCGGGTCGTGGACATACTGGCGGAGTTGTGACACATGGAACACATCATGAATTCCTGCCAAATCTGGGGGCAAAGCTATTTTATAGGCCACTGGGCCAACTCGCTCCAAAACCTCATAAGGTCCAAGAAAACGAGGGTTCAACTTTCCTCGCATCCCAAATCGCACTACCCCCTTCGTGGGCGACGCCTTCAAAAATACATGATCACCGACCTTAAACTCTAGGTCGCGCCGCCTTTTGTCCGCATAGCTCTTTTGCCGACTTTGCGCTGTCACTAGACGTTGACGCGCAATTTGCACCTTTTCCTCGGCTTCTTGCAATACATCAGGACCCAGTGATGATCTCTCGCCGACCTCACTCCAATGCAGTGGAGACCTGCACTTTCTGCCATAGAGTGCCTCAAAAGGTGCCATTCCGATGCTGGCTTGATAGCTGTTATTGTAGGCGAACTCCGCCATCGGCAAATATCGCTGCCACCCTTGTCCATAGTCCAAGACACACGCCCTGAGCATATCTTCGAGGATTTGATTGGTCCTCTCAGATTGACCATCGCTCTGAGGGTGATAAGCCGTAGAGAAATCCAGGCGTGTTCCCAAAGTCTCGTGGAAGCTCTTCCAAAATTGTGACACGAATCGGGGATCCCGATCCGACACTATAGAAACAGGAACTCCATGAAGGCGCATAATCTCATCAATATACAACTGCGCCAATTTATCCCTAGACCAGGTGGTGTGGACAGGCAGGAAATGAGCCGCCTTGGTTAACCTATCCACAACCATCCAAATCGCGTCGTGGCCTGCTTGAGACCGAGGCAAGCCCACGATAAATCCATAGCGATGTTCTCCCATTTCCACACGGGAATCGGCAGATTTTGAAGCTTGCCCGCAGGGAGTCTATGTTCAGCCTTGACTTGTTGGCACACTAAGCATCTAGCCACGAAGTGTCCAACATCTTTCTTCATGCCTGGCCACCAAAACTGTGACCTCAGGTCCTTATACATTTTTGTGCCGCCGGGGTGGATAGTATATGGCGATCGGTGTGCTTCTTGAAGGATCATTTCACGAATATCCTCATCATTAGGTACACACACGCGACCCCGAAACCTTAGGATCCCCTCAGAATCCACAGTAAAATCCTTTGCCTCACCGCTTTCTAGATCAGACCTCGCCTTTTGGAGCTTTTCATCCGCCATTTGCTTTTCTTTAATTCTCTCCAACAAGGTAGGTTGCACAACGAGCGTCGTAAGCTTCGCGGGGGCACCGGAAGCCACAACCTCCAAGCCCATCCGTCTCATTTCGGATTGCAACGGGTATTGGTCGGTGATGATCATGGCAAGATTTTCCACGGACTTCCTGCTTAGCGCGTCGGCCACCACATTTGCTTTCCCCGGGTGGTACAAGATGCTAACATCATAATCTTTTAGGAGTTCCAGCCATCGGCGCTGCCTCAGGTTTAATTCCTTCTGAGTGAACAAATATTTGAGGCTTTTGTGATCCGTGTAAATCTCGCAATGTTCCCCATAGAGGTAATGCCGCCATATCTTTAGTGCAAAAATCACTGCGGCCAGCTCGAGGTCGTGAGTGGGGTAGTTCTTTTCATAACTCTTCAGCTGCCGGGAGGCATAGGCTATAACCCTCTCGTCTTGCATGAGTACACACCCCAACCCAGTCCCTGAAGCATCACTATAAACCACGAACCCTTTTCCCGCAACAGGTAAAGCAAGAATTGGAGCCGTCGTCAACTTGTCCTTGAGCAATTGGAAGCTTCTCTCACAGGCATCGCTCCAAATGAACCTAGCTCCTTTCCTTGTAAGGCTGGTGAGTGGAATGGTAATTTTTGAGAACCCTTCCACGAACCGCCTATAATAGCCCGCGAGTCCGATAAAGCTTCGAATCTCGGTGACATTTGTTGGTCGCGGCCAATCTTTCACTGCTTCAATTTTCTTGGGGTCTACAGACACCCCCGTCTCAGAAATCACATGTCCTAAGAACGCCACTTCTCGGAGCCAAAATTCGCATTTCTTCAACTTCGCGAATAGGCTCCGCTCCCGAAGCACTTGTAGAACCTGTCGTAGGTGATCCTCGTGCTCGTCGTCACTTCGAGAGTAGACTAAAATGTCGTCAATGAAGACAACGACAAATCGGTCTAGGAAAGGCTGAAAAACGCGGTTCATTAAATCCATGAATGCCGCCGGGGCATTCGTCAACCCGAAAGGCATTACAATGAATTCATAATGTCCATACCGCGTTCTAAAAGCCGTTTTGTGCACATCCTCCGGCTTAATCTTTGATTGATGGTATCCCGATTGAAGGTCAATTTTTGAGAATACCCGGGAACCTTGCAATTGGTCGAACAAATCATCGATCCTCGGTAATGGATATCGGTTCTTGATTGTCAATTTGTTGAGCTCCCGATAATCCACACATAACCGCAGCGATCCGTCCTTTTTCTTCACAAATAGGACCGGAGCTCCCCAAGGAGATACGCTGGGTCTGATGAAACCCTTATCCAGCAGGTCTTACAATTTAGCCTTAAGCTCCTTCAACTCCGCCGCCCTATTTGCTTGACTTAGAGGGCGAAAACCAATCCTTACTCCCAACTATTCCACACGCCACTCGCACTTTCAACCACGAGTTCTCGGCCAACCCGTTTATTTCAGACTATTGACAGGTCCACAGACCATGGTCCAATGCAGGCCTATAGCCCAACCTTCCACTCGATATCACCTATCGTCTGTAACTAGCATGCAGACCCAATCATCATGCGGTCAGATCCTCGTTTAGGACTACCGCACTAACACTCCCACTAGGAGTAACAGTATCTCAATCATCACCAGCCCGATGGCCTGGTCGCGTCTACACTCTCAGTGTACTAACAGCCTCGAGGCTCACACGTGGCACTCTACGTTCCCGAGTCATCACTCGGACTACCGCCCCGACCAAAAATCTATTATGCCCCGCCCTCAGGTCTCGGGCCACTGTCTCTCACAGCCGACTGCGCCTGCCCACATGGCTACAGGCTCCACAGTCTTCATATATGGTCCAGGCACGGATCGTCCCTCAACGAACCCACTAAGCGTCGCCACGTGACTACTATTCTTCACCGAGCAAAGCCCACTCGCTAGTCGTCAATCTACGACACAAACTCTCTATCGACTCCTATCACACTTAGCAAACGCTAAGGTGCCACTTAACCAGCTCTTTCTGGCTAAAGGGTACCTGTGCTCCATGAGCACCCACAAGATTGTGCGTCTTACGCCTCTATGTCAACTCGTAGAATCCACGGTGTTAAGCGATTTGCTTAAGCACACCCATGGTACCTGTGCACTTCCCCAACTGGGTGGAGGCACCACAATAATAGTTCTCCAATTTTGGCAACTAACACGCGAACCCTTCGGTGGCAACCCTTGCCGTTATACCGATCCATCGGACCAGCACCACAAGACTCCCGCTCTATCGAGAGGTTCTCACATCTTGAAGCCTACCCTGGGCCTCACCAACGCACTATGCGGCAATTCAGTGATATCGACACGTCACATGGTCGCTACTATCACCAAGAGCGAACTTTCACCACCAAGTCCATAAAACTTTCTTGCCCTAAACCTTAGGACATTTCAACATGGCTCTCGCAATTCACGAACATCACTCGAACCGGAGCCCTCCCCCGGCTCGAGGCGCGTAAGACGTGTCTCCCTTCGCGGTGGCATAGCTATCTGCACACCACAACAACATTAGTCCAACACTTACAACTTAGGCATTTGCGAAGTTAAATGCAGTAATTTAAACGATCACATAAAGGCTTCGTCAACCCAATCATGCGAAAGTAAAAAGGAATACTTCTTCCCACCCCTAACGTTACGTTGTCGGCCGCCCAACATAACGTTAGCTAGTGGAAGTCCATTTTCCCTCGATCCATTCCCAATGTCCTTCTTGGGAATCAAGTAACCCAATCATGTACTTTCGCCAAAAGATCCACACACGCTCTCGTGCCTAAACCCTAGGGTCTTCCTAAGGTTCGCTAACCACCTAGGTCTATCTCCTAGGCTCTGATACCACTCTAATCTGTCACGCCCGAGACCGTCAATTTGAACAGTTCGGGCGCGCCAACAGACCCGCCAATCGGGCATGACCTTTCAAGACCCGAAAGGAACGGTTTAATCCAACAATATCATTTCAATATAGCGGAAGAGTAAGCAATCAGAGGGAAGAACTATAAGTTTAAACTTTCAATCATTCAACACGTAGTTAAAAGAACTGAAAGTACAATACTTGAGCGAAGACATACACTTTGGTTTAATATTACAACTCTCTTTTAGCATGAACTACAATACCAAAATACATCCATATTTTTTTTTCTTTCTTTTCCAACTTGAAACTTAAACATTTAGAATTTACATTGTTCCTCACATACAAAAGTTCGCTCAAGAAAATGAAACTCCAAAATGGTGGTGGCGACTCTAGACTGCTAGGTCGCTACTCTGCTGGGCGCTTGCCCTTGTCGCGTGTCTCGCCCGATGTACCTGGACCTGTGGGGAAGTCACCCAAAGGGTGTGAGAACTACAACCAAGTTCCCAGTGGGTTCAACCACCGAGAGAAAATGCCCTGCACCGCTTAGTCTAATGGAAGCAATATAATAGAGAATGAAATACAGTAAATAAAAGCTGTAAATCTTAGCTAGCATGCTTAATACTTTTACCTTTGCCATGACATTGCTCTATGTCGCTATAGGATGCCAAACTAACCAACCTGTCCCTTGCCAAATTACTTTCATTAACTTTCTTGTGTTTCAATTCAAGTTGCTAAACCCTCGGAGAAACTTGCCCAACGGGCCCTAGCCCGGCAGACATGCTGCCATAAGACAAGTCCTCTAAGGTTGCCGATAACACCCGCAAGTGTTACCCCGCCCTACGGGGAAACGTCCCGAACGGGTCTCTACCCGGGAGAGGGACACTGCCTGCTACTCCAACATGGGCCACGTTTCACCCCGTAGGTACGCTCGTTTTATTATTTCTTTTATTGCTTTGCATTTAGCCTCTTTGCTCTTTTAAGCCTTTGCCTTTCTTTTGCTCTTTAGCACTTAGCTTCCATCTCAATCGAGCTTATAGCTCACATTGCCTCTTAGCCCTTTTTCTTTCTTTGCAATTAAGCTTTTAGCTTGTCTTTTTAATATACTCATGCATTTACCCTAGGTCCATGCCTTAAGGTACATAAGTCCCTTAGACTCAATTCTTAACTTTCATTATGCTCAAGTTGAAGTTAAAGTGTAGGTATATTAACCCGACTCCCTATGACAACTCTAGGGATTTCAAATACTTTGGATTTTAACCTCAACTAAACTATGCTTTCCTTAGAGACATAACTCTAAATTAGGCCCTAATTCCATCACACACTTATTTGACTCAAACAAACATGCCACTCGTGAAGTCCTATAGTGAATGCCACACATTAGAGCCTAATCTAAGTTTTCTCCTAAGTCAAAATTTCCATAAACCACAACCACTTCTACATAAGCATGAAAATATTGTCCTAGCCACTCTATTAACATGCTTCTAAAAACAAGCAAAAGATAAGGGGAGAGGTCACCCTCGCTCGATAGAATCCCCCACCTCGATGTGTTCTATCGGTCCCTGAAGGAGACAAGTTCCACTCTTTCGGTCTCCAACTTTTTCCTAAATTGTAAGGAAGAAAATCATGAACAATTGATTCTCATAAATCTCTAAATCCATAAACTTTTCAACTAAAATCCCCACTTTTTGATAACTTGAAGGAAAAATTCCTATTTGGCCATTTTTCCCATCAAAAGGCTACTTTTTGATTGGTTTACAAAAAATAGGAGAAGAACGATCATCCCATGGCCTATTGCCAAAAAGAAACTTGCTCAACTCGATCCGGGGTCAAAAAGCCCCCCGAATTTTGAGAAAAGCTCAATTCGAGCTATTTCCTCCCAATTCGTCAATTTTGCACTTTGTAAGTTGGGGATTGCAATTTTACTTTGAAAACAAGTCCAATGCTCTCTAAATTTTTAGAGGAGCTCCAATTAAGCAATTCCCCGACCCCCAATTCCTCAATTTTGCATTTTGGAAAAATCGAGAAATTGAATTTTTTTTTGCGTTCTTTTCTCATTGGAGAAAAGAGAAGAGAAGAATTCTCTCCATTCTTCTTTTCTTCTTTTCTTCTCTTCTTTTCTTTCTTTTCTTTCTCTTTTCTTCTTCACTTCCTTTCTTTCTTTTTTTTTTTTGCAATCTTCCCCTGCTGCTGGGCAGCAGCTACAAGCTGCTGCCCAAGCAGCAGGACCAGCAGCTGCTGCTGCTGGTGGTAGCAGCAGCAGCTGCTGCAGCACTAGCAGCTGCGCAGGCAGCCTGCAGCTGCCTTGCGCAGCAGCTCAAGCTGCTGTTTCCCCCCCCCCACTATATATATATATATATATATATGTATATATATATAGGTATATACATACATATTGTATATATATTTTTTTATATATATTTTTTTTTTGTAAGGACTGCTGCCAGCAGTCTTGCTGCTGGCAGCAAGCAGCTGGCTGCAGCAGCCAGCAGCCAGCAGGCTGCTGCTGCCTTGTGCGGCAGCAGCAGCACCAGCAGCTGCCTCCAAGGCAGCTGCTCAAGCAGCTGCCTGGGCAGCTGCACAATGCAGCTGCGCATGCAGCTGCTGCTGCTCACAGTAGCAGCAGCAGGCGCGGCAAAGCTTGCTGCTGCTGGCAGCAGCTGCACCTAGTGCAAGCTGCTGCTGGCAGCAGCAAGGTAGCAGCCTCGCCCCTTTTTTATAAGAAAACTTTTGTGAGACACCCCACGATTTCTTTTAAAATTTTGGGGCACTCGAAGCCCTCGAAACAGGGCTCCGAAAACGCTTCGCGATTAAGAATTTCAGAAATTCCAGATTTTGGCTAAGTCCTCGGGTTCAAGTCACTTTTCGACCCGATGCCCTTCGCGTCAGCCCGAAACGCACCGAACTCGACTGTAATCATGTTTAAAACACGTTACAAGTCCTCTCGCCGAATTTTGCCATTTTGCGAACTCGGCGAACACGAGTCCCAATTTTGCAATTTGAGGCTTCGTTTCTCAACCACAACTCACTTTTCGACCCAACGGCTTTTGCGTTGATTCAAAACACTTCAAACCCACTTGTAATCATATTTGAAACGCGTTACAAGCATTTTTACCGAGTTTTGCTATTTCGCAGAAATCGGTGCACTACAAAAGGTAAAGCAATGAAATACATAGTCACAAAGTCACCAAACATTCAATTCAACTTTCTAACAACTCTAATTAGTACATTAATTTAAAAAGCATATATAAATTCGCCAAGCTCAATAAATGAAAAAAAGTTTTAACATCAACTCGAATTTGCTCTCCTATCTTCTATTCCACAGTTGCTCGGTGATCATTGTGCGAAGGATGTCGCCTCGACGAGACTCATCATGGCCAACTAAATGTATCGGTTCATCATCTTGCTCATCAACAAAGTCTGGTTCCATTTGCATGTTGAAATACCTATCACCCCCTTGGTGTCTCTTGATGAAATTATGTATCACACAGCATGCAAGAGCAATACGACATTGCACTTTGTAAGGAAAAGGTGTTGCTTGGCGGAGGACCTTGAACCGCCTCTTGAGTATCCCAAAAGCTTTCTCAACCACATTCCGCAATTGGGCATGGCGATGATTATACAAATCTTTAGGTCCTCGATGCCTTCGGGCATGTGCATTAACATCGAATTGGCTTAAGTGGTATCGTTCCCCTCTATAGGGCGCAAGAAATCGATCAGTGTTGGCATAGCCTGAATCGACTAAGTAAAATTTTCCTACACAAGAACATAAAACCAATTAGAAGACTATTCGCATAGTAAATGTATCGTATTAGAAGACTGTTACCTTCTGGGACTGTAAAACCACCACTCTCGCAACACCATCGCATCACCCTCATATCTGCTGCAGAGCCCTCCCAACCAGTGCACACAAAAAGAAATTGGTGGTCGAATGAACATGCTGCCATCATGTTCTGAGATGTAAAACCTTTTCGACAGCGATATCTTGGTTGCTTACTCTTTCGTACAACCACCGGTATGTGTGTCCCATCGACCGCACCAATAGCATTCTATATTTAATTGTTCGAAGAAAACATAAATAGAATGAGGCAACTTCAAGTCATAAAGTACAAAATCACAACAGTTAAGTCGAAAAAGTGTAATAGTATTAACCTTGAAAGGATGGAAGATTGGATTATCTTTTACTCGTGGGTGCACTCCTACGTTTGTTTGCGGTAGTTGGATATAATCCTGTCTAAGTTCCACCACCCCACGCAACACATTGTTAAAATGTCGGCTTATCGTTTCTCCTGAATGTTGAAAAGTTTCAGACAGGACTCGGTTTGCCACCCCATGGCCTATACCAAATAAGAAAATACCAAGTTGTTCATCAACCGTTAAATGCCTAGTGCCTTTTATTAAGCCCCTCCCTACTAATTCATCCCGAAGCCTAATGAACATGGTATTTGTCATCCTAAAATGTTGGTAACCTCGATCAGGATGTCCATTCAACATGTCATTAATAAGTTGATGGCCAGTGAAGGGCCGTGTTCGACATGGTCGTTTGTACAAAGTGTTTGAGAATGAATAGTCATCCTCATCAAGCAGCAATTCTTGTACGTCTTCCCAATAGTCTTCTTCCTCGTCTAAGAATGTCATGAGCTCGGCAACGAGCGGGGAGGAAAAATTTCGTTGGTTGATTGTCGTAGTCATTGAAAATCTACAATTCACTAGTAACGAATAAGGTACAAGTTCGTATAGCTGCATGTTGTAATATAAGCTAAAGCAAGATGAAAGTAACATGAAAGTAATATACAATAAATCAGGTTGGAAATAACAGTAAACTATGAACAATACAATATCAGTTTGGAAGTAATAGTTATCTATGAAGAATTAGAAAGTCAGTTCGGAAGTAATAGTTAACTATGAAGAATTAGAAAGTCAGTTCCGATCAAGAGCCGCAAGTTCTAAGATCAAGAAACAATCACAATGCCTCGAGTAGATATATCACACAGCCTCCAGTTTCAAGACCAAAAAAAAAAAAAAATCACAAGCAATGCAGTTAATAGTATCCAGAGAAAATCAAAATGCCTCGAGTGTACTGTACCACACAGCCTCTAGTTTGAAGATCCAAGAAAACATCACAATGCCTCGAGTAGATATATCACACAGCCTCCAGTTTTAAGACCAAAAAAAAATTGCAGTTCAAAGAACAAAAAAGCCTCGAGTTCATGACAGTCGAAAAAAAAATGCAGTTCAACAAAATCACAAGCAATGCAGTTCAAAGTTAATGGCTGCAGTTCACAGTTAATGCAGTTCCCAGATCCAAGAAAACATCACAATGCCTCGAGTAGATATATCCCACAGCCTCCAGTTTTAAGACCAAAAAAAAAATTGCAGTTCAAAGAACAAAAAAGCCTCGAGTTCATGACAGTCGAAAAAAAAATGCAGTTCAAAAAAATTGCAGTTCAAAGAACAAAAAAGCCTCGAGTTCATGACAGTCGAAAAAAAAATGCAGTTCAAAAAAATTGCAGTTCAAAGAACAAAAAAGCCTCGAGTTCATGACAGTCGTAAAAAAAAGCAGTTCAAAAAAATCACAACCAATGCAGTTCAAAGTTAATGGCTGCAGTTCACAGTTAATGCAGTTCCCAGATCCAAGAAAACATCACAATGCCTTGAGGACATGTAACTCACAGCCTCCAGTTTTAAGACCAAAAAAAAAATCGCATACCTTCGCCTTGGAAGTATAAGCAAAAAAAGTTTAGATGCGACGAGCCGAGTTAAATAGGCAACAATTTTTCCGATGATTTGGCTCAGGTGTCAAGAGTGGCGAGTATATATGGTATCTCTTGATGCATACTGGTATTTGGCCCCCCATACCATTCACATATGTCACTCTTGATGTCATCATCGCCATTTTCCGCAACTCATTTGATACGCGCTCCTCTTTCCAAGTTAAATAGGCAACAATTTTTTCGATGATTTGGCTCAGGTGTCAAGAGTGGCGAGTGTACATGGTATCTCTTGATGCATACTGGTATTTGGCCCCCCATACCATTCACATATGTCACTCTTGATGTCATCATCGCCATTTTCCGCAACTCATTTGATACGCGCTCCTCTTTCCAAGTTAAATAGGCAACAATTTTTCCGATGATTTGGCTCAGGTGTCAAGAGTGGCGAGTGTACATGGTATCTCTTGATGCATACTGGTATTTGGCCCCCCATACCATTCACATATGTCACTCTTGATGTCATCATCGCCATTTTCCGCAACTCATTTGATACGCGATCATCTTTCCAAGTTAAATAGGCAACACTTTTTCCGATGATTTCGCTCAAGTGTCAAGAGTGGCGAGTGTACATGGTATCTCTTGATGCATACTGGTTTTTGGCCCCCCATACCATTCACATATGTCACTCTTGATGTCATCATCGCCATTTTCCGCAACTCATTTGATACGCGATCATCTTTCCAAGTTAAATAGGCAGCAAGATTTGCGATGAGTTGGCTCAAGTGTAATGGTGGCTGCAGGTATCTGCCCCCCATACCATTCACACTTTGCGGTACCTGCGGTTCATAGCGACGAGTCAAGTTCAATAAGCAGCAACCAACATTTGTTTCTACCAACCAAAAAAAGAACAAATGCTCATTTAGCAGCAGTTTGGAAGTTAAGAAGCAAACAAAATAAATCCGAGTTTGCATACCAGCAGTTAGAAGAAAATCAGATATGAAAGAGCCTCGAAATCACATAGCACCAAGTGCATAATTAATCACATAGCCTCTAGTCAACAGACAATGCAAAAAGCCAAAATTTCATGTCAAATTGCAAACATAGCCACAGGTATTTGCCTCAAGAAAAATCAGAGTTGACATAGCCTATATATCATTCGAAATCACAGTTCGCATAGCCTCTTGCTGACATAGCAGCAGTTTGGAAGTTAAGAAGCAAACAAAATAAATCCGAGTTTGCATACCAGCAGTTAGAAGAAAATCAGAGATGACAGAGCCTCGAAATCACATAGCACCAAGTGCATAATTAATCACATAGCCTCTAGGCAACAGACAATGCAAAAAGCCAAAAGTTCATGTCAAATTGCAAACATAGCCACAGGATCACATAGCCCCCATTTGGACATATAAGAAAAGCAAGGAAGAAATGAAATTCACATAGCTGCAGATTCCAGGTACAGGTAAAGTGAGGACATGTTGCCGTGGATGGTGGCTGCAGCAGTGGGGAGAGCTGCCCCCCATACCATTCACACTCATCATTACAGAAATTTTGAATGCCCCGATTAGCAAGCCGTTGCCACATCGTTGCCAACTTTACTAAACTGCAAGTAGAAAATATGTTAAATAATGGAAAAAAGCATCTAAAAATTAAAATACAGTATAATTATAATTCACCCACCTTAGCCACCATATTCACCAAATAAAATAGGAGCATAGCCATTACAACATATGCATTATATATGACAGATAGGTGATGATAATGTAAATTACTTAATAAAATAACTAATTAAAACATAGCAAATGTTCAGAATATATGAAATCTCAAACAGCATGGTGCACACGGGCCACCAAGGCCACTAAATATATGTTAAGATCTTGCCATGTCAAAAGAAGAACCAAAAACTGCAAGACCACAAAAAGCACCATATTAATCATAGTCATAATATCCTAATTTGGAGGAAAAGATGGTCCTTCCGGAGGGTTGGAGGGTGCATTAGGAGGGAATGATGGTGATGTTGGAGGAATAGTTGATGCATTGGGAGGGAAGAATGGCGCTGCAGGTTGGAAAGAGGTTGTTGCCGGGGTAAAGAAGGCAGCAGCTGGTGCAAATGTAGGTGCATCTGGACGATGTGTCGCAAACACCTGTTGCATCGCCACTTGACGCTCGATCCACATGTACAAAATATCACCACTCAAAGTCATAAATATTGGACGGTTGCGCTCATCTTTCAATGCCTCACATGCAGCGAGTACACCCTCGGGAGACAAATGGGGAACATTACTTAATCTCTCCATACAGTCTTCTATTGAGTGTATTTTTGGGCGTGCTTGTAGCTCACGATCCATTATGGTTTGAGCAATTTCATTTCTTTTTCGCCCCAATTCAACAAGCTCACACATAGCGTCAGCTCGTCCGTCGAGTTTCCTTCGACGGTTTGAAGTCGGGGTGGGATTTGGTGGTGACACGCGAACCCTTTTCATCGAAGAAGTTGGTTCGGAGGCACTATCGGTGCACTGTGTTGTTAATTTAATTGGAGTTGGAGTGGGGGAAGTTGAATTTGCATCATTCACCTCCTCCAAATTTCTGCCTAAGCTTTCCATATCAAGCCGGTGTCTAACCGGAGAAGATGAAGAGGTGGAACGAGCATCGTCGGCAGCCGTTTGGGAAGTAAAGCCATGCCTTCCCGTTGCAGTTGCCTTGCCGGATAAAAATTCGATTGCTTGGTAGGAGGGAAATGGCTTATCTTTGCATTTTTTATATGCCGGATTGTCCTAATATAGAGACAACAAAAAAAAATAGTAAGTAACAGTTGAACTATAAACATAAAAGTAGATTTCAAAATAAATTACTTCGAATTTATACATACAGCTATGATCGCATCCCAATCACTTTGGTCGCCGGCAGTAGGAATATTCCGTGTGTAGTCCCACCCCCATCCGCTTTTGCTCGCTAAAGTTTGATAAATCACAAACTGACGTTTCAAAACTTTCAAACGATTTTGCAAATGAACTTTCGTAAATCTCAAATGAGTTCTCTCGTTAAACTCATGAACCATCCTAATCCATGCCAAAGGGGTAAAACTTCCATTCACGAAGTTTCCAAGAGTATGCTCCTCCGTCATTATGTTCAACATTATGGAGTCCATGCTTTCACTCCAGTTAGAAGAACGTACTCTAGTTTTCACAGACTCTTTCGTAGGGCAATCAATACTTTGGCTATCACCCGAGGGGACATCAATAATAGGGCCTTTGTTCTTACCAAAAGGATTCAAAGATGCTTTTGAATGAGCCATCTAGGTTGCAAGGGGCAAATATTAAATATATAAACCAATCAAATAACACTTGTTTCACTACAATGTCAAGTGAAGAGATTGTTCTTTTGAAGGCTCAGGGGGTAGGATCAACAAGACATTCATAACGGCAACAACATTTTTAAAAACATGCCACCCTGCCATGGATATCAAATATTATCCTGCCCCTACATCATCGCCCCATTTTAGATATCAGCCACCAGCCAACACAGATTTAACACATGAGATTTTCAAGCCTCAAGTTAATAGGATCACACAGCCTCATGTTCTAAGATCAAGAAAAAATCACAAGCATCAAGTTCATCGTACCACAAAGCCTCAAGTTCTAATTTCAGTAAAAAATCACAATGCATCAAGTTCATTAATCACAGAGCCTCAAGTTCATAATATATGAAAAAATCACAAAGCATCAAGTTCATGGTATGACAGAGCCTCAAGTTTTAAGATCAAAAAATAATCACAACCAATGCAGTTAATAGTATCCAGAAAAAATCACAAAGCCTCAACTTAATAGGATCACACACCCTCAAGTTGTAAGATCAAGAGAAAATCACAAAGCCTCGAGTTCATAGTAGCACACAGCCTCAAGTTTGAAGATCAAAAAAATATCACAGCAAGCAAGGAAAAATTAGAGAGAATACCTCAAACTGCTCAAAGAGAGATGAAACCCACAGCAAGCAAGGAGAAAGCCCAGAGATATCAGATTAAGCCACCAGATAAAACCAAATACTCGTAGCCACAATATAAAACCGGACGAGACTCAACATGCAATTTTCATAACTAGTTCGTATCACTTTATAGAGGGGGAAACATGATATCTCACACTAAATTCTGAGATGACAACACAATAAATCCCAGCAGAGAGCTATGAGGTGTAAAGAGAAGAAAATGTTACTGCAGGTAGAAGATCTCACGCGGATTGTTCAGGATCTCACGCGGCAGCGAGATCTTAACCTCACTCGGCAGCGGCAACGGACGACGGCACAATCGAAGCCACACAAAAGGGGAAGGTGGGTGCGATCTCTTCTCAATGACGGATCTCCTTCAGTGATGGCTTATCACCGCTTGAGGAAGTCAATTTATGGCTTACCATCGGTCGAGGGAAAAGAGGCGTTCGAGGACATGGCTAGGGCAGTGGGTGGGAGCAATAAATCCCATTCACTGCCTCCAAGCTTGAGAGGGAAAAGAGAGGGTGAGAGGTGGAGACGAGTTCGGGAGAGGGGAAGAAGAGGGGCTCGAGGTTGCTTGGCGGTAGAGTGGTGAAGACGCCAGATAGAGGAGATGGACTTAATGCCCCTGCCCCGTATTCCACAATTCCGCCTCCCCCCCGGGATTAAAATTAACGGGTTATCCTAGGATAACCCGTTAAGGGGGGGATAAATTTTTTTTTTATCCCCTGCCATTTTAGTATGGTGTTTGGGAAGAATAGGGGGATAAAGGGGGTTATTCCCCCTTTATCCCCCAACCAAACGCTGCCTAAGTGAATTAATTGCGTATTTCTAACAGCTCGAGCTTTTGGAATTAATGGTTAGCGCCAACGATCCTACAGTTGAGGGGGTCTCAGCACATTTTTTACCTTCATCAAGGAAAAATTGAAATTGGGTTTTATTTTCTGATGCATATCATGTGTTTGATGAAATGCTTCACAGGCTCTGCAAGATGGAATGAGGCAGAAGGTGGAGCTGGCCACCAAGTTCGGCGTCCGATTCGCTAACGGTACGAGTGATATCTGCGGCGACCCTGCATACGTGCGCGCCGCATGCGAGGCGAGCCTGAAGCGGCTCGGCGTCGACTGCATCGACCTCTACTACCAGCATCGGATCGACACTCGCGTGCCCATCGAGGTCACGGTGAGTTTACAAAATATCACGAGTTACACTGCTTCAGCATTTTTGTGTTGAAATTTGTTTTGAAATTGTGATGTTTTTTTTTTTTACTTCAAATAAAATCTATATGAAGCCATCATATTCAGAGGCTAACTTAAAAGAAAGTAGGAATGACATAAAATACATTGAAGGGGACTTCGGAGTTAAAACATCAAAGAACATGCACTCTTATTCGGTCGACGGTCCCAAACCAATTATTTATAGTTGAATTGTGATGGATTATTTCCAAGCAATGGGCCACAACAATATAAGCTTTAACTACTTGGATGTATCTGAAATTATCTTTACTAAATGAACTTTTAAGTTACACTATTAATAGTTAAAACACCCCATGCTATCAGGTTCATTATGAACAGTAATATTCTAGAGGAAACAAGATCTGAGCAAGATACATCAAAAACTTAGCTACCGAAACAACACAAATCTCAATCATGACTCTGCACACCTTATCGTAATGTTGTTCTTCAATCTCATTTTTGTTTTGAAGTTCTTCGATGTAATGATATTGGTTAAATCTTTGGCCTTCCAAAAACATATACTTTTTCCTACCACTAGATGGGAGAACTCAAGAAGCTAGTTGAAGAAGGAAAGATAAAATACGTTGGACTCTCTGAGGCATCTGCTTCAACTATCAGGAGGGCACATGCAGTCCACCCAATAACTGCTGTCCAGTTGGAGTGGTCTCTATGGACGAGAGATGTAGAAGAAGATGTAATTCCTACTTGCAGGTGATCTTTATATTTGTAAGCTTATTTCTCATAAATAACATTCAAGATATGCTAGTTTTGTAACTGTTACTGTATTTTTGAGATTTCCAGAGAGCTTGGAATTGGAATTGTTGCATATTGTCCACTTGGTAGGGGGTTCTTGTCCAGTGGGCCTAGGATACTTGAAAGTCTGTCAGAGGAAGATTACCGTAAGGTATATATTTTCTCACGCAATTAAGTAATTGGAGCATAGATATTTCTGTTGTAAGTTTATTCATAGGCTAATTAACGTTGTATATTTCACAGATATAAGAAATTGGTGATGGACATGTACAATATTTATTCACAAGATTTTACTGATGTTTGCTTTCTTAATTTTTTCCACTTCTGCTAACTTTCATATCATATAATTCTTTTCTTGATTTTCGACCCACAACTTGCTAATTACATAATCGTGAAATGAATCGTTAAGTTCTTGTTTCTCGAATGGTGCATTCTATCATATTGTGTTGTGTCCATCTGTTATTAAAAAGTTCAGCGCGCTTAATGCAGAGTTATTCAAGATTTCAACCTGAGAATCTCGAAGCCAATACTTTCATGTTCGAGCGTGTGAACGAGATGGCTGCAAGGAAAGGATGCACCGCGTCACAGCTGGCACTGGCCTGGGTTCACCATCAAGGGAGCGACGTATGCCCTATTCCGGGCACCACCAAGATCGAGAACTTCAACCAGAACATCGGAGCTCTATCAGTGAAACTTACGCGACAGGAAATGGCCGAACTCGAATCGTATGCCACGGCTGTGAAGGGTGATCGAAACCTCGGTGGAATGATAACATGGAGGGACTCCGAGACTCCTCATCCGTCTTTATGGAAAGGCGAGTGATTATTTCTGCAGATTTGTAAGATGCAGATTGCTTGGCTTTTCAATTTGTGTTAACTGCTTGTTGCAACTGCACCTGTTGTGCTAATAAGTAAATCTCAAATACTGTGTATGAAATACTAATATGTGATTGAGAATAAGAATAAGAGTTTTGTTGCATTTTCTGCTTGGAAAAAATTAGAATAAAACAGATTCATATACTTGACTTCTGGTTGCATTAATCAAACTAAATTTTTTGCCCAGTTTTTTGGTTTCTTTATTGCTGAGGTTATTCTAATTTTTTGTTATTTTCTTGATAGTTGTTGAATAGCTGCAGAATATGAAAATGGAAAGCTATAATCATAGGATAATTGTATATCTTTTGTAATACAATAGAGCTTAAGTTTCCCCACCCTGTTACCACTGTTGCTCCTAGAACTTTTTTGTGTTTCATTTTTGCTCTTATTTCTACATTTGGTGCACTATATTTATTTATTATCAAAAAAATCGATCTAATAGAAATTTAGTCTAGGAATATATCTTGAGACCTTAATAATGTGCATAATGAATATGAAAAATATGTAAAATTGATAGGTGAGATAAGAGATAAAAATTTGATCTATCTATTAATTCTATATTAATTCACAATACATACGGTGATGTGACAACATTTTTTTTTAAAAAAAAGTTTTTTTTTATTTGTTGTCTTTTTGCTTTCTTATCTAAGAAAGATCTTTTACTTTCTCATTCTGACGTTTCTTTATTTTCTTCCCCGCTCTTTCTTTCTCGAGCCTGCCCACTGCGCACTCCCCATCCCCCTCTCTTTCTCTATCTCTCTCCCACCCACATGTTCTTTCTAACACGCTCTCGAAGCTTAATCTCTTGTAAAAATTGATGAATTCGAGCCCCCAAGAAATATGTGGGCTTCATTTTCTTATAAATTTTCGTAGAAGAAGGCGAGGAGCACAGCGGCGAAGTATTAGGCGGCGGCGGCAGAGGCGACCACCACGGCGGTAGAGGCCACGACTATCACCGCTGGGGACGATGAGGCCAGGGAGGGTGGCGCAGGGCAACTTCGAGCAAATCATGGCAGGAATCATGAGCATGGCGGTATTATGATATTTCGCCAGTAAATTTTTCACCCTTAAGAGGCACTGCGAACTTTTCGTTCTCATCTCCAATCTCTTTCAAAAGGGCGAGATCCTAATAAGTGCCCCAAATTCGTCGTAGGATGATCTCATTCCATAATCTGGTATTAGATTGATCGATTCGATGATCCGATATCTTAAGACAATTTATTTATATTATTATGATGGATTGGATATTAGTTTAGTTATAATAATATATATTTGTTGCATCGTGCAGATTATTATCCTAGTTAAATATTATGGAAGACTATAAACCATTAAATGTTAAAGGTGTTGATAGGAACCACAACATCATAAAAAGATTTATAAAATTAGCCCTAGTATCAAAATATCGAAAATGGTTATGGAATCTATATCTATACCTATATATGAATTCTCATGGCTAAATTCATACTGATGTACCTCGTTATTTTGAGGGTGGTGGGGGCCATCAATATTTAATTATAATTTTATTATTTCATGCTTCTCAATTATTTCTATTAAATTAAATAGGTCTCTTTTCAATTATTTCCACCTTCTCTAATATTTTTTTCAGAATTAATAAATAAAATATTTAATTACTTAATAATTATTAATGTGATTTTTAGTTTTTCTATAAGTTTTTTTATTTTCTCAAAAAAAAAAAAAAAGCTTATAGTGATTTAGAATAATGTGTGTCTTTTAGTATTCCTATAAATATCATTTAATATTTCTAGAAGTGTCTCTTAGTTTTTCTATAAAAATTATAAGTGAATTTAATTACTTAATAATTATTAATGCGACTTTTGGTTTTTCTATAAATCGTTTTGTTTTCTCAAAAAACAAAAAAAAAATTATGGTGATCTAGAATAATGTGCCTTTTTAGTATTCCTATAAATATCTTTTAATATTTCTAAAAGTGTCTCTTAATTTTTCTATAAAAATTATAAATGAATTAATACATAAGAATAAAATATTTAATTACTTAATAATTATTAATATGACTTTTAGTTTTCCTACAAGTCCTTTTTGTTTTCTCAAAAAAAAAATTACGGTGATTTAAAATAATGTGTGTTTAAATATTTCTATAAATATTTTTTAATATTTCTAGAAGTAACTCTTAATTTTTTTATAAAAAAATTATAAGTTAATGAATGAATAAGGTAATTGAAAGGTTTATATATATATATATATATATATATATATATATATATATATACATAAAGATTTTATGATAAAAAAGACAAGTCAATCTTAGTTGAATTAAAATATGTACTTTTGTTTCCAAATTTTTTTTATTCTTTTTTTTTTTTTATAAAATTTTAGAATATTTTTATTTAGATTGAAATTTTCTTTCTATTGTAAGTAAGATAATATTAATTTTTTACTAATTGATTTGATAATAATAATTTAGTTTGTATATCAAGTGAAATTATTGTTTATATATTTTTTTTGCATTTTAAATTTTTATTTATTTAGTAAATTATTATTTTAGCTCTACAATAACATCTATTCGTCACAAAATACGATCACTATATTATATTAATTAATTATAAATTTAAAAATAATATATATTTAATATATTTTTTATGATATTAATTATTAAAAAAATTTATTTTAATAATATCTATTCGCTGCATCGCGCGGATCAGTACACACTCACACTTACGCACACTCACAATCACAATCAAGGTGTGGAATTGATAGGTGAGTTAGGAGATGAATATTTAATTTAGTAAATATAAGAAATGATTGATGGATGATTGGTGGAATTGATAGGTGAGTTAGGAGATGAATATTTAATTTAGTAAATATAAGAAATGATTGATGGATGATTGATGGAGCCATTTGAGGCCTATTTGATTTGAGGGATTTGAGGTTTAGAATGAAAATTAAAACAATTCATTCATAGGTGTTTGGTTTGATGGAATAACATTCCAATTTGCATTACAATGGAATGGAATATTTCTAAAATGATGCTTACAACAGAGAAAAGAACTGTTTTTTTTTTTTACTAATAATTATTTAAATTTGAATATTAGTCTATATTTAAAATTATAATTTCAACTTCGAATTTGAATTACATATTCAAATTTTATTTTTTCAATTTCTTATGTTTAAATTTAAATTTTCTTATAAGTTTGATATTTAAATTTATTAAAATTATTTTTTTTTGACTTTGAATTTAAATTTGAATTGTAAATTTAAATTTTATGTTCAAATTGTTAGTTCTGTTTGAATTTAAATTTTGATTACGAATTTGAAAAGTAAATCTAAATTTTAATTTAAAATTAAATTTATCTTATGACCCCTTTTTCTCTCTTGCACCGCTAGTTCAATCACTAGTTCTTACTTTTGGTCGCTAGTTTGTCTCCTTTGGCAATTATTGAAAAATAAAATAGAGTTTTATTTTACAACATATTTAATATTTTAAAAAATTTAATATTCTGTAAAAATATTACTCTATTTTTTACTGTTTGGATTATGAACTTTCAAAAAAAAAAAACTATACTTTAAATTTAAACTTTCAATACAAAAAATTAAATTTAAAAATATAAATTTTTAATTTTAAAATTTTAAAATTAGGATTTAAATTTTAAATTTAAAAATTTAAAAATTTCAAAATTGAATTTGAATTTTAAAATTTTAAAATTTGAATGTGAAATTTTAAATTTTAAGTCTCAATTTTCAAATCAAAAAATTCAAATATAAAATTTAAAATTTAAAATTCAAATTTAAAATTAAAATTAAAAATTTAAATTTTAAATTTAAATTTCAAATATAAAATTTCAAAATTTTAAATTTAAAATTAGATTTTATTTTTTTATTTTTCAATTTCAAATTTTAAATTTTTAAATTTTAAATTTTAAATTTTTAAATAGAGGTGAAATGCGAAAGAGGGCAATTGAGAAGTGGTACGCAGAAATGGAAAATATTTTTCTATCAGCACTTTTTTTTTTCTCCAAAAATACTTCGAAATACCAAAATTACGTTGTTATCTTTTTACATTATTGGGCCATCCAAACAGACAAATAAAACTTTTTATAAAATAGAGTAAAATGGTTTAAAACTCTGTTTTGAAGGTTTCCAAATTGGCTAGTATTTTTTTTTTCATTATTCTTCTTATTTAGATTAAAGCATTAAACAAAAATAAAATTTCTTTTCTCAATATAATAAAGTTTTTGTAAATTTTCTATAATATAGTAAGTACCAACGCTTCAAAAAACGTTGTCATATAATTTTTTTTTATATCAAATTAATTTATTAAAAGATAAATTTTATTATTTTAAAAAAATTTTCTACTCTATAAAAAGTTATGATTTTAAAAAATTCTAACACTTTAAAGCGCCAGCATATATTTTACCGAAATTTGATATATGCACCGATATATACGTGATATTAAGCATCAGAATATATATATAACGATTCTTCATTTGTCGATATTTTAATCGAGACTTTCAAATATAACAACAAATTATATTAAGACGTTTTTTAAACATCATTAAATATTTAAAAAATATTTTAAAATATTAATTCTTTTTGTAGTGTCTCCATGATTATCTCTTTTTAAATATTAATTTAGATACTCCCATTTATTTTTACAGTCTTGATTAGTATATTTAATGTAATTTATGTGATTATAAATTTATTGAAGTAATGAGATTAAATCTTGTATTAATTGAAAGATTGATTACCGAAATCAAAATTTTTAAAGGCCGAATTATAATTTAGGTAAGTTTTATACGTTTTTATCTTTCTTATATATATGGGTTAATTGCATACGACGAGTCTCTGAAAACATAATTAAGGTAAGTTCTATATATTTTTACTTTTTTTTTATATGGATTAATTGTATACGGATCTCTTAAAACATATCAAATAGTAAATATATTCCTACAAAATTTAATTTTTTATATTTATTTTTTTAAAAATTTTAAGTTATTTATATATATTCCTCTAGTTTATTATCGTTTACTTTTTAACAGAATATAAATAAAAAATTTATTTTATTTTATAAATATATTCATTTAAAAATTACTTACCTAACTAGATTTTTTTTTTTTAATCAAAATTAAATATTTAATTTATGATTAATTAAATTTTTCTAATAGAAATAGCCGGTAGGAATATATATGAATAACGTTGATTTTTTTTAAAAATAAATATAAAAAATTTAATTTTATAAAAATATATTTTATATATTTTTAAAAATCTATATGCAGTTAATAAAAAAAAAAATTAATAATAATAATTCCAGATCATAAACCCTGGGTCTAAAAACGCTCGATTTCACAATGCGGGTCTAAACTCTGCACATTTCTCTTTTCCCTGTCCATGCTACTACGCAACCTTCTCCTCCGCCACCACCCAGGGCGGCGCTCCGCCGCCGCCGCCGCCTCCTCCTCCTTCTCCTCCTTTACCTTTTCCTCCGCCTCCTCCCCACCGCGGAGCCACCGCCACAGCCACCGCCGCGGCGGCGGCGGCGGCGGCGCCGCGATGGGGGGTTTCTCGTCGCCGCCGTCGTCGTCGGAGTGGTGGGCGGTGGACGGGGAGATGGACGAGGTCGGCGAGGGCGTGCCCCACCGCGAGCGCTTCGCCATCCCGCGCGACAACCTCCCCAATCGCCGCCGCAAGCAGATGCGCGACCAGTTCATGCAACGCACCCGCCTCGTCCTCAAGGACTCCGTAATCTCTAACCCCTAACCCTAACCCTAACCCTAACCCTAGCCATTACGCTTTCTCATCGTTACCGCATCGAATCCCCCCCTTTTTCTTAGCTTCCATGTTGATGTTATATGCTTCAATTTCGATTTGTGAGAATCACATGTTGCTGTTCTTTAGGGTTTAGCTTCATCAGTGGGTTCTCTGGTATTGTTCTACCCGAGATGTCTTGTGTGTCAAATTCCTATTCTTTTGTAGTTTTGATTTGAAAGAATAACAAGCTGCAGTTTTTTAGGGTTTAGCCTAATTACATTTTTGAAGCTTCAAGCTTTTTTTTATTTTTTTTTTCTTTTTTTCCGCTTTTTGGCTTGCAAATGATCTGTTATAGAAAACTGCAGCCGAAACGAGGAGCCAAAGAAGAACAAGCGGGACCCTAGCCACCAAAGAAAAATCTCTGTTTTGCGCTTTTTATGATTCTGTAGAAAGTTGTTGTTGCGGCTATTTATTGCTTTTTATAATAGTACTACTCAAACAACACTTTATCAAAAAGCACTGCATCTACAGCAGGTCCAACAGGCCTTAATAAAACAGAAATTCAAGCATTTCTCATGAATTTCTGTGCTCTTAGATAAATGAGTATGCATGAGAATTTGCTTTGTAGTTGACATCTTAAGCTTGTTGATTTAGTAAGAGTTTCCCTACAAGAGTTTCTAGAAGGAATTCATCTGCTCTACTTTTTTTTTTTGCTCTGTGGTTTTTGTCCTCCGAAAATTCAATAGTAATATGAAGATTTTTGGTTACCTGCATATCTAACAACGCGTATTTTTGATAATATATTGACAGTAGAAATGGCTGGCCTATTTATCTATTTAGAAAGAGAGATGTTCCTTAGCATAATTTAATGAAGCGTTACGCTGTGAAAATCCAACCGGTAAATCCTTCTGGAAAGAAATGTTATTTGCATCCTTCTTCTGTTATATCTCAGGCCATATATTCTTGGCTTGCACATGTATGCCTGCTTCAAACAAGTTAGTACCCTAAAATTCTTTTATCCTTTATTTGATATTAACTTGGAGTCAAACCTTTGGATGTGTCATATTGCATGTGTTAATGCTCAGCAGAAGACTCATGATAATATAGCCTAGCAAGATTGTCCTGTTCCTAGATGGCCTGCATCTAGCATTTTTGTCAGACTGATCTCTTGCTAAATTTTTATTCTTGTGTGGTGACAAGAACTTTAGATCATTGTTTTGCTCCTATTGTACTGCAAAATGTTAGTACCTAGTTTTAGACTAAATTTATCGATGTATGCAAAGTAATTTTGTTTTTACTTGAATCATTGTGAGTCAAATAAATTAGTAAAAATTTTTAGGATCATTCTAGGTTAGTATGATGCTATGTCCACATGGTGTCTCACTGTATTGTGCATAAAAAGGAACTTCATAATTTAAAAATGGGCTTCAAGAATCAGCTTCTCCAAAACAAAGAGAGAAACTCCCTATCAATCTAATTTGTTATAATTCTGATGATGCTAGAGCAAGGAACACAGTGATTGGAGGTAGGAAACAACACTGAGAAAAAGCATCATAAAGAGTTAACAATGAGGAATAAAAGAGGATGGTAAATAAGTCTGATGATAAGAAGATTGTGTTCTACTCTTTGAGATCTTCAGTAGATTTGAATGCATTTGGCTGTCTTCCTGGCTTCGACAATTTAATTACCACAAGAAGATTTTAATGCCTTTGTTTACCTCAGATGATGAAAGTTGAGATCATGAGAGGTTTGAAGTAGTTCGTAGCATGCCAGTGGCTGGATGCTAAGAAAAGTGTCGTAATTATGAATTTAATTTTAGTTAGCCATATGAGGATGTGACCGAACTCTTCTCGTACTCTCTAACTCTTCTTGCACACTGTAAACTTAGGTCCTAAGGAAAGGTGCGGTCTGTTCTTACATGATCCAACTTTTCATGTGGAAAAGGCTAGAGAGTTCTACTAGTTGAAGGGCTCTTAAAATATGTGTTCTCAGACAGTTAAGAGAGGAAAACTGTTTAGATTAGTTAAGTGATTGAGCATATAAATCTTTTGTTTCTTTCTTATGGTAAACTGGGTTCTTTGTGAGTTGCTTTGTATCTCTTTGAAAATTCAGTCTATATTCCAGACTCTCTTGGTATTTGGTAATATTAGTGAAATATAAATAAAATCTTGGAAGTTCTTTTTTACATTGCGATGCTTAGGCTTTTGGTTATGGTTTGTAGTTTTGGGAGAAACTCCCAAATTTGATAAGTGCTGCATTGAAGCTAGGGTCGTAAGTTGAAACATTTTGGTATTAGTTAGAGTACATACAAAGAAGGCATAATTGTAGAACATTAATTCAAATTGACTGGAAATTGCTTATAGGTATAAAGAAGGCTTATTGTTTATGTTATACAAGACGTTGTGATTCTTGGTATATTTATAGATGCAACTATGAAATTTCCTCTTTGCTCTTCTGAGCAAACAATTTACGAGATGAACAATTGTCAAAATGAGTAGTTACAGGAATTTAACTCCTTATGGACCTCTTAATTTTACTGTTTGATTCTTTTTATTTTGTGGTGTCGCGTGACTTCTTTGAAAATTTCTCACTGATTAGTATATTAGGGCCATCCAATATGCAGACATCATGCTTTTCTTGTTTAATTTGAACATTACCGTTGTTGAATCTGGTAAATGAAATATACATGAAGCTATCATTATTATTTTCTTTCTTTTTTAATTCTTTTTTTGTTATGCTTCTGCAGTTACAATAACTGTATGCCCCAAACCAGCTAATCTTATCTAGTTTGAGGCTGAAATCGTAATTTGACAGGAGCAAGAGTCTTGGTGTAGAAGGTATATGGAGTTATATCAAGAGATGAGGGAGAACTGGGAACGATTGTACTGGGACGAAGGGTACTCGAAAAAGATTGCCCAAGATCATGCGAATTACGAATCTGCTGAAGATGATGACTTTGATTTTTCACCATACAGGTAATAAGTCATTGAACTGGCTAGGAGATCTCTCTTCAGTACAAGTCTATCATACTTCACAAATAGTTTTAATTTGAGCTGAAGTTGTTTTATCAAATTATAATATTTTGTAATTTGGATCTTGTCGAGAGGGCAAGTCAGGATCTTTTCTCCTTGTGTATTTAAGTATGAGAAGGATTGTGGTAAATATACCTACATTAAACTTTGTCCTCTCTATGGGTCTCCAGAAAAGGAAGAGGAAGCTTGTGCTTTTTTGGGTCATCGTTTCTTGCTTTTTCTTAATGAATTTCTATCAACATTTTGAATAAAATGTTGGAATGGTCCTTTTGATGCAGCTATTCTCTAATTTCTTCTCTTTTACTGCAGGAGGAGTCAATCTCATACAAAGCTAAATAAGGTACTTCTCTTGGTTTATGATTTTGTGCTGTACGTAACTAATGTCTGATAGCAATTTAGAGGAAGGAAACTTAGTTGAAGTAATACACTCTGTAGAGTGACCACTTCATAAATAATACACTGTTTTTAGAGAAAGACATCTTATTGCTGATCCGATGTATCTGTAGATTGCTCTGATTTATCTCGGTTAACTGGTAATTTGAGCTTACTAGTTTCTGTTACTTGTACTGATTTCACCAAACTGCCACTTCAAATTTTTTTCGTTAGAATAATATGATAATGTTAATGCAGGAACAAAGTTTTGGGGGAAACAAACAGGATGATCGGTGGGAAAGGGTTAATCAAATTCGTGACAAGTTTGAATATGATCGAGAGAAAAGGATGAGAGAGAAAGGTTAGCCGACTCTTTTTTTTTTTTCAATCTTTTTCATTTAACTTGTTATATATATATATATATATATATATATATATATATATATATATATATATATATCATATAAATGCAGTAGAGATGAATATAAATTGATCGGCCACTTAACTATGCATTATTTGGTGAATGCTTTGATTTGCCTTTCTTTGATAAATATAATGTCAAATCAACATGAATTATCTAATATGATAGTAGTTTATTGGCAAATTGATGTAAAGCTTGTAATTCGAGAATGTAGTAGAAAGTTCTCTCTATATAGCGAATTGGCATTACTGGAAGTATTTAATAATTTATAGAAGTTTCTCTTTATGGGTAGGTTAAACTGGTGCCAATATTCGCAATTTTATATGTTATGCCGTAAATCTCTTACTTTATTTTGCTTTCTATCTCTCATCTTTCTGTTGTTTGCAGCATTTGCTCCCATGAACATGGCAAATAATTTCAACTCGCGGGATCCAAGTCCCAGAAACCAGCCATTTGACGCCGACAAGTTCTTCCCACAATCTTACAGAGATTAAAAAGGTCAGCTACTCAAATACCTGCGTTATATATTTTATAAATGAAGTGCATGCAGAAAAGACAGCTTCGTGCTGCTAGTAAAGAAAGTAAGCGTCCGAAGTGTGCTTATTAATGACCCATCTAATTTCTTATTTATACTAATAGTTGCCAGTATTTTTTTCTCTCGCAGTTTGTGATAAATGTAATTCCATAAATTGGAAATTCTGTTTCTCAGGACTAAAATCTCATTTGTAAATTCGTGCGAGGAAATTTTCTCGAGTTGATACAAATCGAGAAACTCTTTATCTCATCTGTTAAACTTGTTTATGTGTGCACTCTTCTCAGTTGTAATGAATTGAATTTAGAGAAGTGGAGGTGGTGTGAGTACTGAAAAGAAAAATATGATGCACCAGAGTAGTCATTTTCTCTGCATCTTATTATTAAGGATATCAACTACTTTTAGAACACTTGCAGGCCTTGACGACCATCATTCATCTTTCTACCACATGTGATCCCCTGAGAGTAAAGCAGCACCGTGTGAACAAACACAAACGAATTTTTCATCAAATTCTTTAGAAAAACATATCTCATTGCAGTAGAACCTGAAACTTCATATTGGAGCCCCTTTCTCTTTTAGGACTGAAGGTTCATTCTAACTAGCCATAGCAGTTCTAACTATTACTATTACTGTTATTGTTATTATTATTATTATTATTATTATTATTATTAAGCTGTTCTGAATAGTTACTACCCATTAATCTCACTTGTGCATTATTATTATTATTATTATTATTTTCTGCTTAAATATGTTTATGCTTGTCACGTCCTAACCCACAGTGGAAACTCACACTGGGGGGAGTGTGAGGTGGTGGTCTTATTAATTTGCTGCAGGCACCAAGATCAAGATCGCAACTCCTGTCTGCACGGCGTCAAGACACCACCACCTGTCAAGCTTCAGCAGACAAAATCCAAAGGGATTTTTTTTTTTTCTTTTAAATAACCCTCCCACATTTAAATATTTGCTAAATAATTCTATAAATTTTTTTTTTTGCAAAACTAACCCTCCTTTTGCCAGCTCGGCTGAAGGCGCTGAATCGTTCAGCGTCTTCACAAAAAACCTGTGAAGACGCTGAATAAATCAGCGCCTTCATGCTATATGTTGAAGGCGCTGAAACGTTCAGCGTCTTCACAAAAAAACGTTCAGCGTCTTCACAAAAAAACCTGTGAAGGCGCTGAATGAATCAGCGCCTTCATGCTATATGTTGAAACCGCTGTTTCATTCAGCGCCTTCAGCATAAACTATAAGGCGTTGAGGACTTAAGCATTTTTTGTAAAAATTGGCTAAGTTCTGTTTATTTTTATAGGCGCTGAATGCGTTGATCTACTCAGCGTCTTTAATGTAAAACACCAAAGGCGACTCAGCGCCTTCAGTGCAGAACACTAAAGGCGCTGAGCCATTCAGCGCCTTTACCTGGAACTACACACATTACTTAAGATCACTTTAAAAAAATTCTAAATTTGTACAACAAGTTGCAAGCAATGACAATTAACATTGAAAAGGCTAAAACAACAATCACAAACACCAATTGAAGGTCCAACAATTATTACATTCATAAATCAGAGTTGAGTAACACCAAAAAATGAACATTACAAAAATGTGTATACGACAACTTCGAACTCAAAAGCTCAATTTTGAGCACGTCCTCGACCTCGACGTCCTCGGCCACGCCCACGTCCACGCCCTCGCCCTCGCCCACGGGGAACAACAAGGTCGATAATAGGTATATCATCGAGATGCTTGGCTGCTGCCAACTGATCGAGCTCCTCGATGATACCACCCTTATCCTGCTCAGCAATAGTCTGAACCTCCTGTGGCGATGATAACGATGGACGACGGCGTGAATATGTAGAAGTAAATGAAGTCCGTGAAACTGGTGGCGGGAGCGACGCTGACGTCGAAGGAAATGTCATCGGGACCTGAATGGTAGGAGATGGAGATCATGGCACCTGAAAGAGTGTAAATAGTTTGTTAGTTTGAATTTGAAAATTTAATTTGAATTCTATGCTAAATGGTACCTGATGACTCGAGGTCGCTCCCTCATATGAAGGTCCGCCTGACACTCTGACCGTAGGTTCAGATGGTACATGCTGTAGTACCATCTGAATATTGTCGTTTATTTCTCTCAAAGTATGAATAATAGTATGAGTCGGCGGTTGGTCCTGCAATAACTGGCCGACAATAGTATGAACATGTCGTAGTGTGTCGGCCTGCATTTTAATTTAGAAATTAAAATTAAATTTATATGAGAAAAGTTGAACATGTTAAATTTATATATATAAATTATTATACCAGTCTTCTCTCTACATGCCCACGAGGATGAAAAGTCAGCGGAGGACGCTGTACTGGACGAGATATCCATCGTCTCGTAATCGTCCAGTACCACTGCATATATATGGATGCCGCTTGCAGTGGGTCCTCACCAGCAGCCGGGAGTTGATAAAAAATCTGATCTAGCCTCCCGGACCACCTCTCAATGTGGATAGCATGAAATACGATCCAATCCTTATCCGGACGCCCACGTGATGTGATGCGTTGGATGGACTCCACATTGAGAGGTATATGCTGGAGAAGACCGAACTGCCGCGGGACTCGGTCCGGCACGTGCATCTCGACAATATGAAAGCAAATAAGGACTGTCTTTGCACGCCAGACCGCTGAGCCATGCACACAGAAATCTGATAATGTATCTATAATCTGATCTGTGTACGGCATCCATATAACCTGTTAATGGATAAAATGATTAGTTAATATAGAAGTGTTGAAGCAAAATATACTTAAAGTATTCAATAAAACATCTACATACCTGCGTCTCTCGCTGCTGATCTAGTTCGTCTCTGTAAAACTCAATGTCACACGTCCTGACATTGGTTCCAAAACGTAGCCCTCCAGTGTTGCCCTATCTAGATTATAAAAAACATATATTAGTTGCAATTACAATTGAAATACAAAAATCTACTATATCAAATAAATATCTTACCGGCAACCCAGAGGTCGATCGACTATATCGGGCAGATCTAGGACGCCTGTAGGTCGGCCGATATGAATATGATCCCAAGCCCAGATCTATAAATTCACGCCAACGGGTTAATATAATAAATAAAATATACAATACCAATATATAAAGATAATACTGAAATCAAAAAATTAGATTTTATACCTGCAATAGGGTCCCAAAACAGCAACATTCGGCCTTCCCGTTCAGCGCGGCATCTCCTAGCGCTCGATATAGATAGGCCAGAGTCGCAGCACCCCACGCATAAGCGCCGCAGATATCAAAGTCAGCTAAAAGTGGTAGCCACTTTAGATGAACTTTATATCCGCTGGGGTTTGGAAACAAACTACCCCCGATCTGATATAGAATGTAAGCACGGGCGGTAGCTGCGACTGTTCCCGCAGGGGCATCTAGAGGTATATCATGAAAATGCTGATATAACCAATCTAGAGATACCGTAGGCCCTTTGATGTGAGTAGGCACCACCCCCAATAAATCCATACATAGAGCAGGCCAATCGTGAAGCGTGGATCCCAAGACCGGCGCACCATGCACACGGAGATCCGAAATAACCGCCACATCCTGGAGTGTGACGGTCATCTCACCGTGACGGAAGTGGAAGTTCTGGGTCTCCGGTCTCCACCTCTCGGCAAGGGCGCCCAGTAGAGCCTGATCCAGCACCAATCGTCGCAGTTGTGATAACCCGTAAAATCCTGACCGGCGAAGTAGATCTATTACCGCTGGATGTTCAAGCTCCCACTGGTTCATATTGCGCCCGTGCTCTGCGAACAAGACAGGACGATAATCCTGTGATGCAAAAAAAATATAGTTAGCTCTTACATGAATTCAGCTTATTTATAATATTTTAAAAAATAAAAATTTATAGCTCTTACCTCAGTCCTGATAAAGGCGGACCTATGGCGATGCTGGTCTACTAACACAGACGCATCAACTGGCCCCGCGTCCTCGTGATCTGCCATCTGCAATAAGCAATCTACAAATTAGTAACACGATAGCTAAAAATAATTAAATATTAAGACAAGATAAATATAATTGTGTAAATCATACGCCGGCGTCCTTGTTGCACTATTTCTGTATTTTGTGGATAAGTGCTCCTATAATGGCCTGCCTGCTTACAAATGGAGCATTTTTCTCGTCGGCCACCCCCCTCGTCCATTACATTACGAATACGTGTAGATCGTGGACGACCTTTCTTCCTTCGTATAGGAGGCGGTACAATCGGGGGACCTTGGGGTCGTGGCTAGTGCTGTCTATCAGGAACAGGATGAAATTGTGGTGCGTACGCCGCACGATAGCAGTCTGTACTATACCAGGATGAACAAAAATTCTGGTAGGCTAATCTCATATGTGATATACTACAAACTGCTAAGACATGCGAGCAAGATATTCCTGTTAGATAAAATTCACAACATGAACATTCGACATTTGTTCCATTGACGATCACTTTGTAGTCGAAATCTCCAGTTTTAACTTCAAATTCTGTGAATCCAAATCTTTCAACATGATGTCCCCGCGCCGTATCTAAATTTTCAGTAATCTTATTTTTGACTTTAGGGACAAAAGCGTCCGTCGAATGTTCACCGGCTGCACGGCGCTCGCAGAAATACTTATTAAGCTTATAAAAAGTAGCCGCAACAAAAGCCGTGATAGGCAAACCACGAGTGTCTTTAAGAACCCCATTTAACGATTCAGAAAGATTCGTAGTCATCAATCCAAACCGGCGGCCTCCATCAAATGCTCTTGCCTCTTTATATCTGTCAAGATTATGGACCCACTCCCAAGCATCGTGATCCAACACCTCTAATTCTTCCTTCAGCTGATTATATGCCGTCGGTGTTGCAGCAATTCCGATCTGCCAGAATTTATCTAACAATATGTCGTTCTTGAAGCGTTTTTTCATGTTTGCTTTCATATGTACCTTGAACTAACTGTGACATTCTGTACCAAATCAATGTTGGAATATTGATGTTCATTCCAACAGCTAGCTCTGGGTGAGCAAGTAAATATAAGAGAAGCAGTCTATCCCATCGAATCCTCTTTGTACCCAATGTGGGCAGAATATTATAGCACAATATTAAGGATAGGATGTGATACTCAGGTCTCAATTCCTTCGATTCAACGTATAGTCTATTTGTTACTGTTCCTGGCTTGCAGAGAGCATTGACAATGGTGTTCCAGTGTGTGGATTGTTGAATGGTTCCAAGTGTATAATGCAGTCCACTTTTATCCACATTTAATCCAAGGATTTTTCCAATTTCGTCAGGAGACACTACAACTCTGACACCACGAACATATGATTCTACTACCATAAATCCGGTATCTCGATCCTCCCCCATAATGCTACCTTTCATATAAAATTGGCGAATGAGTTCTAGACAGAAACCTTTACGACGGTGTATGCGGCCGACCGTTTCGATAGGCGCCCTTTGCAAAATCTGGGCAAATTCAGGAACTTCACTAGTCAGCTCGTCAAAGTTGACATATCGCTCTCCGATGCAAGTTCGGCTTGAAAAGTCTTCCGCTCGTTTAGGATCTACGTCGGAAGTGTCTGCTGCTCGTTTTGATCGCTGGTCTCTACGGGCCGCACCCGTTTGAGAAATTGAAGGCATAGGCGCCTTTTCTTTATCATGTGTGGCCGCCATTTCAACATGAGCAGAATCCTCGATGTTCAGATGAATCACTACTCTGTGAATCATGCGAACGGTCCCTCTTGGAGGCTGGTTTCCCTCCACGGGCACAGCCACGACCACGGCCACGCCCTCGTCCACCACGTTGCCCATCACCGGCCATTACGTATAGGAGCTGAGAGTACAGAAAGAGTTAGCAGCCATCTTGTTCAGATCTTGTTTCCTCTAGAATATTACTGTTCATAATGAACCTGATAGCATGGGGTGTTTTAACTATTAATAGTGTAACTTAAAAGTTCATTTAGTAAAGATAATTTCAGATACATCCAAGTAGTTAAAGCTTATATTGTTGTGGCCCATTGCTTGGAAATAATCCATCACAATTCAACTATAAATAATTGGTTTGGGACCGTCGACCGAATAAGAGTGCATGTTCTTTGATGTTTTAACTCCGAAGTCCCCTTCAATGTATTTTATGTCATTCCTACTTTTTTTAAGTTAGCCTCTGATATGATGGCTTCATATAGATTTTATTTGAAGTAAAAAAAAAAAACATCACAATTTCAAAACAAATTTCAACACAAAAATGCTGAAGCAGTGTAACTCGTAATATTTTGTAAACTCACCGTGACCTCGATGGGCACGCGAGTGTCAATCCGATGCTGGTAGTAGAGGTCGATGCAGTCGACGCCGAGCCGCTTCAGGCTCGCCTCGCATGCGGCGCGCACGTATGCAGGGTCGCCGCAGATATCACTCGTACCGTCAGCAAATCGGACGCCGAACTTGGTGGCCAGCTCCACCTTCTGCCTCATTCCATCTTGCAGAGCCTGTGAAGCATTTCATCAAACACATGATATGCATCAGAAAATAAAACCCAATTTCGTCAGGAGACACTACAACTCTGACACCACGAACATATGATTCTACTACCATAAATCCGGTATCTCGATCCTCCCCCATAATACTACCTCTCATATAAAATTGGCGAATGAGTTCTAGACAGAAACCTTTACGACGGTGTATGCGGCCGACCGTTTCGATAGGCGCCCTTTGCAAAATCTGGGCAAATTCAGGAACTTCACTAGTCAGCTCGTCAAAGTTGACATATCGCTCTCCGATGCAAGTTCGGCTTGAAAAGTCTTCCGCTCGTTTAGGATCTACGTCGGAAGTGTCTGCTGCTCGTTTTGATCGCTGGTCTCTACGGGCCGCACCCGTTTGAGAAATTGAAGGCATAGGCGCCTTTCCTTTATCATGTGTGGCCGCCATTTCAACATGAGCAGAATCCTCAGGATGTTCAGATGAATCACTACTCTGTGAATCATGCGAACGGTCCCTCTTGGAGACTGGTTTCCCTCCACGGGCACGGCCACGACCACGGCCACGCCCTCGTCCACCACGTTGCCCATCACCGGCCATTACGTATAGGAGCTGAGAGTACAGAAAGAGTTAGCAGCCATCTTGTATGCAGTCTTTGAAACTATTCGGAAAAATCATATAAGTTCTGAACAGCTATAGATAAGTTCTCAACATGAATATATACAATATGGAACATTCATAGAATTATAGACATTATGGTATGAAGATACAATATGAACAATTGAAAGTAGACTTCATACACTTGAACATTTGAAATTAGACTTGAACACTTGAACAAGATGGAACACTAACTATAATATTGCAAAAAAATGATCCCTTTTACCCATGTTACATATACATTACATATACATTACAGATATCATGTTAAAATCCTGAATAATGAACAAAATTGCACTTAACTAAATTAGTATAACACAAAAAAGGCATTAGGGGTTTAGAGTTTTACCTTGAGATATGAAGGGTTAAACTTAGCCCAAAAATAAAGGTAGTAGTAGACCGAAGCGTAGACCTAAGGGAGATTTATGGTAGATGTATTGTTAGACAGTGAAAGAGGGAGTATCGAGCAAGACTAGTGGATGAAACAACAGAGGACACCGAAAAGTTAAACCGATTCCGCAGATCGCGTACCGGAATACGCCCTAGCCCTTCCTCCTGATAAGAAACGGTTTTATTTTGCAAAAGCCCTCTGCGTACACCTTGCCTTTGGGTTAAGTTCACGTTAGAACTTGGGAGAAGTGGGAAAAGCAGGTACTAGGCGGTTTTCCTTTGGCCGTCTGTGTACCACACGCCGGTTCGGCTCCTTGATGCTAAAATTTGGGGTAGAGGGGATTAAGGCATGGGTGAAATACTTCTTCCTTTCTTTTACGATTTCCATCCACAATTTTTACGTACCGGTACTCCCCCCACCTCTTTCCCAAAAAAAAATAAAATATAAAAATAAAAAAAGAAAAGAAAAACCCTTCCCAAGGCAGAGCTTTGCCTTGGGAAGGGCTTTTTTTTTTTTTTCTTTTTTTTCTTGTTAATTTTTTGTTTTTTTTTCTTTTGTTTGACTTTTAAACTTCGTTGGTTTTTTTTTTAAAATTAATATTTGAAATTTTTAAAAAATATTTATATTATAAATTATAAATGTTATAAATTTTAATTTTCTTAATCTTATATTTTAATAAAATAAAAAAATTAAATATTATTTTTAAAAACATAGTAATTTTAAAATTTATACAATATTTATACAATTTTTAAAAAATTAATATAAATTTTAAAATTTATATATTTTACACCTACTTAAAAATTGTAAATTAAAGGAAGGGCTTTTTTTTTTATATATATATATATTTTATTTTTTTTCTGTTCTTTTACAAGGTAATACTTCGTTGCAATTTTTTTTTTTAATAAATATTTGAAATTTTTTAAAAATATTTAAATTTTAAATTTTAAATGTTATAAATTTTATTTTTATTAATCTTATATTTTAATAAATATAAGTATTAATAATAAATTTGTTTAAGGATCGTTCATTGTGAGCGATCCCCGCACTGAGAGAGTTAAAGGGACACCCATAGAGGGATTCTGCACAGTCATATATATAAAAGGGAACAGTGAGAGATCCTCTCTACGCACAGTGAGGGATCCCTCATTGTGAGGGATCCCTCTGTTATCACAGTACCCATGCATGTCACTAGTTGTATGTTTGCTACAAGTGTCCCTTAATACACTGTACTAATCGTGAATTTTAAAAAGGTTTAATGATTTTCAGGATTAATAAATAGCAGAAAATAAGTAAATTACACCTCAAAAATATCGACTTTTGTTCGGGGTCTGATCCCGAAAATCCGAGTTCACCATTGCGACCGTGTCGTCGAAACATGAAAAAATTCATATTCATATGTTCTTGATCCGACGGTCGGATCTTCCAGAAATCAGCAAAGAAACTGCGGGCCCCACGACTTAAGTGAATAGTACAGTGAATAGTAAACCACGGTTTCGGACCCCTCTCGTTCGACCGAAGGCCAATTCACTGTCTGCAAATTAAGACTAGCAGTATGAGTAGTCGATCCTAGCTATTTTCAGCGTTCCGGACGCAATCGTGCTGACGGATTTCGTGTTTGGCGATCCGGGTGCATCGAAGTGCGTGCGTCAGTACGCGACATAAGAGACATCATGGCCCGAGATTTTATACGAGCACCAAATCAACCAAATGAATACACTACTTGATAGGTCTCGACGAGGCGGACGTCGTGGCGAAGTCCATTTCGCAATTCGACGCTCGGGTTGTCTCGAAATGCGCGAAAAGTGCCGAATTATCACTTTAAGTATCTTGGATGTTCTTGGGCCTAAACCTTTGGGGATTTGATGATGGGCTTCTGCCAAGCTTAAGAGCCCACGAATGCTCTGTGGAAGTTGGAAGGGCAGCCCGGGGTTGTGGTCAAGAAAGTTGGACACGAATGCTCTGTGGAAGTTGGAAGGGCAGCCCGGGGATGTGGGGGGAACTCGAAGAGCCAAAGGTTGTCCCGAGTCTCTCCACCACTTTCCCAGCCATCAGCATAAATCGGGTGCTGTGGTGGCCGGAGCAAAGCACCCCAAGGAAAGAAATCCAAGGAGAGAACTCGGGAGAGAGAGAGGAAGAAGAAGTTGGACCAAAACTCTTCCAAGGTTGGAGTTGAAGTTCTCTGGGGTGTTCCTTGTGTCTGTAGAGCATCCTGGGAGGTTGCTGTGACCGCGCGAAGAAGGAGAAGGAAACCGGCTTCTTTCTTGTCTTCAACAACTCCGGCTAAGGTGAGGTTGCTAAACCCCGGTTTGTTTGAGTCCGAGACCACTAGCAGTAGGTTAGATAGGTCCTTAGGATGCTCCCTACACAGCCCGAGCTCCCAATGCACACTGGTTTGCCGGCGGGAGAAATATCTCGCCGGAAACCTAAGGTTGGTCCGCCACGGCCGTTCTCTGCAACCAGTGCACCAAAATGAGAAATAAAATGATGGAGTTTTACTGTTGGAGCCAGTGATCAACTCCACCAAATTTGGTGGAGTTTGATCAAGCCAATCAATGGCAGTTTAAAGCCCTAGTTTACGGGTATTGCGCATGTTGGCCGAGCTACGTGCTCCGGCGCCGGCGAGCTTCCCCACCGCCGGCCACATGCACAGAAGTCTTCCTGGGAGTGAGAGGATCACAACCATGCATTTGCATGGCACCCATGCATCCTGAAAACTCGGGTGCCATGGTTGACCCGAAATGAAGCTATATTGCGGCCGCCGGCGATCCGGCCATCTCCGGCCGGGCTCGGTTGGTCGGGAAGTTTCCTATGGTCCATTAGAACATTTCCATCCATGTTGGAGCGCTTTAAAATGCTTCTGTGGAAATTCGCCATTAATGCTGGTGAAGCTCCAATCCGAGCTTGCCCCAGCCGCGCCGCCGCCGTGTCCTGTCGCCGACCACAGGCACAGGAAGGTTCACTGAGAGTTTTAGCACCTGTTGGTGCTAATGGTTGGGTCTCATATGCTCTGGGTTGTTGGTCACGATTTTCAAAGTATGAACTTCATCTTCTACCTCAAGCCGCGGCTAACCAGAGCAGCAAGCTTGGCCCAGGCTTGCAGGAGATGAAGCTTGAACCCTCAGAAACATTTCCTTCCAAGTTGGAAGAGATTTGGTGCTGTGGTTGCAGAGATCAACCTGGAAATTGTGCTTGGGTAGTTGTATGTAAATAATGCACACCAAGTGCTTGATGAAATGCCACAAAGAAGACAACAATGGAATTAGGTTTCGAGTTGAATATGAAACTTGCTCCAAATTGTCCCCTGAGCTCAATGCTCACTTCAGATCAAGTTGGATCTGTGTGGAATAATGTTTGGAGCATTGTGAACTTGTAAGTGTGCAAGGCTTTGGATCTACTTGATCCAGCAGATCTGGGCTGCAAATATGGCAAGCCCTGGGGTCCTGGCATTGTCCAGAAATTTTTTGATTCAGGAAGTTTCTGTTCGAGATGTGAAGATTTAAAGTTACATCAAAACTAAGCCTTATGTCAAAACTAATAGATTCAGATGTTTGGAGCTCTAAAATATTATTGTAGGGAACAGTCATATATATGCTATAAGGGACAACCATAGAAGGATTATGCACAGTCATATATATAAAAGGGAACAGTGAGGGATCCTCTGTTGGCACAGTGAGGGATCCCTCATTGTGAGGGATCCATCTGTTATCACAGTACACTTGCATGACACTAGTTGTGTGTTTGATACAAGTGACCCTTAATACACCTACAAGATGGAACGCTTGTTCAATTTTGGAATGACTCGTTAGACAATCTTGTCACTATTAAAATGTAAATCGGTCCATCTTGTATATATGAATGGTCATAACTTTACTATAGCTATTCAAAACTTGTATATGTGTGCCATTCGAAACAGAACCTTTATAGTGCATTATGTTCTTCATAGGAGAATGACATTCTCTTTGCTACTGGTACTTGTGGTTTTGATGGCCACTGGGAGTGGAAGTAGACGTGGAAGTGGGAAGAAGAAATCTTCAAAAAGATCAAGGAATGAAGTTTCAACAAGCTCTGAATCTGAACATTCATCACAAAATGAGGCAGAATCGGTAATAGGGAAAGGAAAGGCACCGATGCCTTCAAGGAAACAGAAAGATAGAGAATATTATCCACAAAGAATTAGCGGTGGACCTGTAATTCGTGAGGGCTCTCAATCAGGTCGCCGAGCAAGTTATGGAGAAGGTGAACCACAAATTACTTCACAACGCCGTCGATTCTTTCAAAATAGAACATGTATTGGAGAGCGACATATAAACTTCAATGAATTGTGTCGACAAGTTCCGGAATTTGAAAGGCTAGTAGAACGAATTCCTTCGGGGGCTCTAGGTAGAGTTCCACCAAATAAAGGTTTTTGTTTGGAGTTAATCAGGGAGTTTTACATGAGGGCAGATAAAATTGAATGGGATTGTGACACCCATACATACAAATTCGAAACCTCAGTTCGAGGGGTCAAGTTTGATATAACTCTTGATGTAATAGGTGCCAATCTTGGTGTGCATGTTGATACATCTGGTGAGTATTTTACTCACGGTGATTTTTAGAGTGACACTCACTGGGATGTTGTCGTTAATGCTATTTGCAAGTCGGGTACACATACCAACGGTGAATATGTTGAATCAAAGGATTTAAAGCCAGAATACCACATTCTGTCTTTGATTGTTTGCTACAACCTGTTGCCTACGGTGGGGACTAAAAGGATAAGATGGCAACGTCTACTTCTTCTTTATTTACTTGGTCACCCAGAGAGTGCAGCTGGACTCTGTGTCAATATTTCTTATCTTATTTGGGAACATATGACGCATGTAGTTGAGGCAACCAATAGCCGAGAACTTCTTCCTTTCCCGATCTTCATCACTAGCCTATTGGAAGATCACGGAGTTGATGTCACATGTGACAAATATGACTATGGCTTGGGCTCTATTGATAGAATAACTTTGGCCAAGTCAATTGGAACTCTTAGGACCTTTGGGCAAGTGAAAGGTCGTGCAAGTGATGCGACTACAAGTGCACCGCCTCGTCAGGTGCAACATCAAGCCTCTACTGGATCAGATGAGGGAGTGTCTGTACAATCATTACATCGGGAAGTACAAGGAGTTAAGAAAATTATGGAACAAGGATTCAAGAAGATTGAGGATGGATTAAAGAAGATGTTTGATATCCTCGGCTGCAAGCATGTTGATGTAGTTCCGGGAGCGACTGGAACAAGTACTTCACATGGACATACATCACATGATGATGATGCTGAGGACAGACATGACGATGTGTGACCCGGTACGCCATCTTGTTCTTTCTTTTATTTTTTTTTTTTTCCCCTCCATTTGTAAGTAGTAATTTGTTTTAAACATGTCACTTCTCAATGTTTTATGAGTGTTAGCATGTATTGCAGCTATTGGAAGCTATGACCACTAAGAAATGCCAAGAGGAATACTCATTGGATGCATTAGAAGCACTTGGAGCTTCGAAAAGCTGACTGCACTGTGTTTCCGGGATTTGAATTGGAGTTCCAATAGCTGATTTTTGTATGCATTAAGTTACAACTCCAATTCAAATCCCGGAAACACAGTGCAGTCAGCTTTTCGAAGCTCCAAGTGCTTCTAATGCTTCCAATGAGTATTCCTCTTGGCATTTCTTAGTGGTCATAGCTTCCAATAGCTGCAATACATGCTAACACTCATAAAACATTGAGAAGTGACATGTTTAAAACAAATTACTACTTACAAATGGAGGGGAAAAAAAAAAAAAATATAAAAGGAAGAACAAGATGGCGTACCGGGTCACACATCGTCATGTCTGTCCTCAGCATCATCATCATGTGATGTATGTCCATGTGAAGTACTTGTTCCAGTCGCTCCCGAAACTACATCAACATGCTTGCAGCCGAGGATATCAAACATCTTCTTTAATCCATCCTCAATCTTCTTGAACCCTTGTTCCATAATTTTCTTAACTCCTTGTACTTCCCGATGTAATGATTGTACAGACACTCCCTCATCTGATCCAGTAGAGACTTGATGTTGCACCTGACGAGGCGGTGCACTTGTAGTCGCATCACTTGCACGACCTTTCACTTGCCCAAAGGTCCTAAGAGTTCCAATTGACTTGGCCAAAGTTATTCTATCAATAGAGCCCAAGCCATAGTCATATTTGTCACATGTGACATCAACTCCGTGATCTTCCAATAGGCTAGTGATGAAGATCGGGAAAGGAAGAAGTTCTCGGCTATTGGTTGCCTCAACTACATGCGTCATATGTTCCCAAATAAGATAAGAAATATTGACACAGAGTCCAGCTGCACTCTCTGGGTGACCAAGTAAATAAAGAAGAAGTAGACGTTGCCATCTTATCCTTTTAGTCCCCACCGTAGGCAACAGGTTGTAGCAAACAATCAAAGACAGAATGTGGTATTCTGGCTTTAAATCCTTTGATTCAACATATTCACCGTTGGTATGTGTACCCGACTTGCAAATAGCATTAACGACAACATCCCAGTGAGTGTCACTCTGAAAATCACCGTGAGTAAAATACTCACCAGATGTATCAACATGCACACCAAGATTGGCACCTATTACATCAAGAGTTATATCAAACTTGACCCCTCGAACTGAGGTTTCGAATTTGTATGTATGGGTGTCACAATCCCATTCAATTTTATCTGCCCTCATGTAAAACTCCCTGATTAACTCCAAACAAAAATCCTTATTTGGTGGAACTCTACCTAGAGCCCCCAAAGGAATTCGTTCTACTAGCCTTTCAAATTCCGGAACTTGTCGACACAATTCATTGAAGTTTATATGTCGCTCTCCAATACATGTTCTATTTTGAAAGAATCGACGGCGTTGTGAAGTAATTTGTGGTTCACCTTCTCCATAACTTGCTCGGCGACCTGATTGAGAGCCCTCACGAATTACAGGTCCACCGCTAATTCTTTGTGGATAATATTCTCTATCTTTCTGTTTCCTTGAAGGCATCGGTGCCTTTCCTTTTCCTATTACGATTCTGCCTCATTTTGTGATGAATGTTCAGATTTAGAGCTTGTTGAAACTTCATTCCTTGATCTTTTTGAAGATTTCTTCTTCCCACTTCCACGTCTACTTCCACTCCCAGTGGCCATCAAAACCACAAGTACCAGTAGCAAAGAGAATGTCATTCTCCTATGAAGAACATAATGCACTATAAAGGTTCTGTTTCGAATGGCACACATATACAAGTTTTGAATAGCTATAGTAAAGTTATGACCATTCATATATACAAGATGGACCGATTTACATTTTAATAGTGACAAGATTGTCTAACGAGTCATTCCAAAATTGAACAAGCGTTCCATCTTGTAGGTGTATTAAGGGTCACTTGTATCAAACACACAACTAGTGTCATGCAAGTGTACTGTGATAACAGATGGATCCCTCACAATGAGGGATCCCTCACTGTGCCAACAGAGGATCCCTCACTGTTCCCTTTTATATATATGACTGTGCATAATCCTTCTATGGTTGTCCCTTATAGCATATATATGACTGTTCCCTACAATAATATTTTAGAGCTCCAAACATCTGAATCTATTAGTTTTGACATAAGGCTTAGTTTTGATGTAACTTTAAATCTTCACATCTCGAACAGAAACTTCCTGAATCAAAAAATTTCTGGACAATGCCAGGACCCCAGGGCTTGCCATATTTGCAGCCCAGATCTGCTGGATCAAGTAGATCCAAAGCCTTGCACACTTACAAGTTCACAATGCTCCAAACATTATTCCACACAGATCCAACTTGATCTGAAGTGAGCATTGAGCTCAGGGGACAATTTGGAGCAAGTTTCATATTCAACTCGAAACCTAATTCCATTGTTGTCTTCTTTGTGGCATTTCATCAAGCACTTGGTGTGCATTATTTACATACAACTACCCAAGCACAATTTTCAGGTTGATCTCTGCAACCACAGCACCAAATCTCTTCCAACTTGGAAGGAAATGTTTCTGAGGGTTCAAGCTTCATCTCCTGCAAGCCTGGGCCAAGCTTGCTGCTCTGGTTAGCCGCGGCTTGAGGTAGAAGATGAAGTTCATACTTTGAAAATCGTGACCAACAACCCAGAGCATATGAGACCCAACCATTAGCACCAACAGGTGCTAAAACTCTCAGTGAACCTTCCTGTGCCTGTGGTCGGCGACAGGACACGGCGGCGGCGCGGCTGGGGCAAGCTCGGATTGGAGCTTCACCAGCATTAATGGCGAATTTCCACAGAAGCATTTTAAAGCGCTCCAACATGGATGGAAATGTTCTAATGGACCATAGGAAACTTCCCGACCAACCGAGCCCGGCCGGAGATGGCCGGATCGCCGGCGGCCGCAATATAGCTTCATTTCGGGTCAACCATGGCACCCGAGTTTTCAGGATGCATGGGTGCCATGCAAATGCATGGTTGTGATCCTCTCACTCCCAGGAAGACTTCTGTGCATGTGGCCGGCGGTGGGGAAGCTCGCCGGCGCCGGAGCACGTAGCTCGGCCAACATGCGCAATACCCGTAAACTAGGGCTTTAAACTGCCATTGATTGGCTTGATCAAACTCCACCAAATTTGGTGGAGTTGATCACTGGCTCCAACAGTAAAACTCCATCATTTTATTTTTCATTTTGGTCCACTGGTTGCAGAGAACGGCCGTGGCAGACCAACCTTAGGTTTCCGGCGAGATATTTCTCCCGCCGGCAAACCAGTGTGCATTGGGAGCTCGGGCTGTGTAGGGAGCATCCTAAGGACCTATCTAACCTACTGCTAGTGGTCTCGGACTCAAAACAAACCGGGGTTTAGCAACCTCACCTTAGCCGGAGTTGTTGAAGACAAGGAAGAAGCCGGTTTCCTTCTCCTTCTTCGCGCGGTCACAGCAACCTCCCAGGATGCTCTACAGACACAAGGAACACCCCAGAGAACTTCAACTCCAACCTTGGAAGAGTTTTGGTCCAACTTCTTCTTCCTCTCTCTCTCCCGAGTTCTCTCCTTGGATTTCTTTCCTTGGGGTGCTTTGCTCCGGCCACCACAGCACCCGATTTATGCTGATGGCTGGGAAAGTGGTGGAGAGACTCGGGACCAACTTTGGCTCTTCGACTTCCCCCCACATCCCCGGGCTGCCCTTCCAACTTCCACAGAGCATTCGTGTCCAACTTTCTTGACCACAACCCCGGGCTGCCCTTCCAACTTTCACAGAGCATTCGTGGGCTCTTAAGCTTGGCAGAAGCCCATCATCAAATCCCCAAAGGTTTAGGCCCAAGAACATCCAAGATACTTAAAGTGATAATTCGGCACTTTTCGCGCATTTCGAGACAAACCGAGCGTCAAATTGCGAAATGGACTTCGCCACGACGTCCGCCTCGTCGAGACCTATCAAGTAGTGTATTCATTTGGTTGATTTGGTGCTCGTATAAAATCTCGGGCCATGATGTCTCTTATGTCGCGTACTGACGCACGCACTTCGATGCACCCGGATCGCCAAACACAAAATCCGTCAGCACGATTGCGTCCGGAATGCTGAAAATAGCTAGGATCGACTACTCATACTGCTAGTCTTAATTTGCAGACAGTGAATTGGCCTTCGGTCGAACGAGAGGGGTCCGAAACCATGGTTTACTATTCACTGTACTATTCACTTAAGTCGTGGGGCCCGTAATTTCTTTGCTGATTTCTGGAAGATCCGACCGTCGGATCAAGAACATATGAATATGAATTTTTTCATGTTTCGACGACATGGTCGCAATGGTTCATGTTTCGACGACACGGTCGCAATGGTGAACTCGGATTTTCGGGATCAGACCCCGAACAAAAGTCGATATTTTTGGGGTGTAATTTACTTATTTTCTACTATTTATTAATCCAGAAAATCATTAAACATTTTTAAAATTCATGATTAGTACAGTGTATTAAGGGACACTTGTAGCAAACATACAGCTAGTGACATGCATGGGTACTGTGATAACAGAGGGGTCCCTCACAATGAGGGATCCCTCACTGTGCGTAGAGAGGATCCCTCACTGTTCCCTTTTATATATATGACTGTGCAGAATCCCTCTATGGGTGTCCCTTTAACTCTCTCAGTGCGGGGATCGCTCACAATGAACGATCCTTAAACAAATTTATTATTAATACTTATATTTATTAAAATATATTTATTAAAATATAAGATTAATAAAAATAAAATTTATAACATTTAAAATTTAAAATTTAAATATTTTTAAAAAATTTCAAATATTTATTAAAAAAAAAATTGCAACGAAGTATTACCTTGTAAAAGAACAGAAAAAAAATAAAATATATAAAAAAAAAAAAGCCCTTCCTATAATTTACAATTTTTAAGTAGGTGTAAAATATATAAATTTTAAAATTTATATTAATTTTTTAAAAATTGTATAAATATTGTATAAATTTTAAAATTACTATGTTTTTAAAAATAATATTTAATTTTTTTATTTTATTAAAATGTAAGATTAAGAAAATTAAAATTTATAACATTTATAATTTATAATATAAATATTTTTTAAAAATTTTAAATATTAATTTAAAAAAAAAAAACCAACGAAGTTTAAAAGTCAAACAAAAGAAAAAAAAAATAAAAAATTAACAAGAAAAAAAAGAAAAAAAAAAGGCCCTTCCCAAGGCAGAGCTCTGCCTTGGGAAGGGTTTTTTTTTTACTTTTTTTTTTATATTTTATTTTTTTTTGGGAAAGAGGTGGGGGGAGTACCGGTACGTAAAAATTGTGGATGGAAAATCGTAAAAGAAAGGAAGAAGTATTTCACCCATGCCTTAATCCCCTCTACCCCAAATTTTAGCATCAAGGAGCCGAACCGGCGTGTGGTACACAGACGGCGAAAGGAAAACCGCCTAGTACCTGCTTTTCCCACTTCTCCCAAGTTCTAACGTGAACTTAACCCAAAGGCAAGGTGTACGCAGAGGGCTTTTGCAAAATAAAACCGTTTCTTATCAGGAGGAAGGGCTAGGGCGTATTCCGGTACGCGATCTGCGGAATCGGTTTAACTTTCCGGTGTCCTCTGTTGTTTCATCCACTAGTCTTGCTCGATACTCCCTCTTTCACTGTCTAACAATACATCTACCATAAATCTCCCTTAGGTCTACGCTTCGGTCTACTACTACCTTTATTTTTGGGCTAAGTTTAACCCTTCATATCTCAAGGTAAAACTCTAAACCCCTAATACCTTTTTTGTGTTATACTAATTTAGTTAAGTGCAATTTTGTTCATTATTCAGGGTTTTAACATGATATCTGTAATGTATATGTAATGTATATGTAACATGGGTAAAAGGGATTATTTTTTTTGCAATATTGTAGTTAGTGTTCCATCTTGTTCAAGTGTTTAAGTCTAATTTCAAATGTTCAAGTGTATGAAGTCTACTTTCAATTGTTCATATTGTATCTTCATACCATAATGTCTATAATTCTATGAATGTTTCATATTGTATATATTCATGTTGAGAACTTATCTATAGCTGTTCAGAACTTATATGATTTTTCCGAATAGTTTCAAAGACTGCATACAAGATGGCTGCTAACTCTTTCTGTACTCTCAGCTCCTATACGTAATGGCCGGTGATGGGCAACGTGGTGGACGAGGGCGTGGCCGTGGTCGTGGCCGTGCCCGTGGAGGGAAACCAGCCTCCAAGAGGGACCGTTCGCATGATTCACAGAGTAGTGATTCATCTGAACATCCTGAGGATTCTGCTCATGTTGAAATGGCGGCCACACATGATAAAGGAAAGGCGCCTATGCCTTCAATTTCTCAAACGGGTGCGGCCCGTAGAGACCAGCGATCAAAACGAGCAGCAGACACTTCCGACGTAGATCCTAAACGAGCGGAAGACTTTTCAAGCCGAACTTGCATCGGAGAGCGATATGTCAACTTTGACGAGCTGACTAGTGAAGTTCCTGAATTTGCCCAGATTTTGCAAAGGGCGCCTATCGAAACGGTCGGCCGCATACACCGTCGTAAAGGTTTCTGTCTTGAACTCATTCGCCAATTTTATATGAGAGGTAGTATTATGGGGGAGGATCGAGATACCGGATTTATGGTAGTAGAATCATATGTTCGTGGTGTCAGAGTTGTAGTGTCTCCTGACGAAATTGGGTTTTATTTTCTGATGCATATCATGTGTTTGATGAAATGCTTCACAGGCTCTGCAAGATGGAATGAGGCAGAAGGTGGAGCTGGCCACCAAGTTCGGCGTCCGATTCGCTGACGGTACGAGTGATATCTGCGGCGACCCTGCATACGTGCGCGCCGCATGCGAGGCGAGCCTGAAGCGGCTCGGCGTCGACTGCATCGACCTCTACTACCAGCATCGGATCGACACTCGCGTGCCCATCGAGGTCACGGTGAGTTTACAAAATATTACGAGTTACACTGCTTCAGCATTTTTGTGTTGAAATTTGTTTTGAAATTGTGATGTTTTTTTTTTTACTTCAAATAAAATCTATATGAAGCCATCATATCAGAGGCTAACTTAAAAGAAAGTAGGAATGACATAAAATACATTGAAGGGGACTTCGGAGTTAAAACATCAAAGAACATGCACTCTTATTCGGTCGACGGTCCCAAACCAATTATTTATAGTTGAATTGTGATGGATTATTTCCAAGCAATGGGCCACAACAATATAAGCTTTAACTACTTGGATGTATCTGAAATTATCTTTACTAAATGAACTTTTAAGTTACACTATTAATAGTTAAAACACCCTATGCTATCAGGTTCATTATGAACAGAGAAACAAGATCTGAGCAATATATATCAAAAACTTAGTTACCGAAACAACACAAATCTCAATCATGACTCTGCACACCTTATCGTAATGTTGTTCTTCAATCTCATTTTTGTTTTGAAGTTCTTCGATGTAATGATATTGGTTAAATCTTTGGCCTTCCAAAAACATATACTTTTTCCTACCACTAGATGGGAGAACTCAAGAAGCTAGTTGAAGAAGGAAAAATAAAATACGTTGGACTCTCTGAGGCATCTGCTTCAACTATCAGGAGGGCACATGCAGTCCACCCAATAACTGCTGTCCAGTTGGAGTGGTCTCTATGGACGAGAGATGTAGAAGAAGATGTAATTCCTACTTGCAGGTGATCTTTATATTTGTAAGCTTATTTCTCATAAATAACATTCAAGATATGCTAGTTTTGTAACTGTTACTGTATTTTTGAGATTTCCAGAGAGCTTGGAATTGGAATTGTTGCATATTGTCCACTTGGTAGGGGGTTCTTGTCCAGTGGGCCTAGGATACTTGAAAGTCTGTCAGAGGAAGATTACCGTAAGGTATATATTTCTCACGCAATTAAGTAATTGGAGCATAGATATTTCTGTTGTAAGTTTATTCATAGGCTAATTAACGTTGTATATTTCACAGATATAAGAAATTGGTGATGGACATGTACAATATTTATTCACAAGATTTTACTGATGTTTGCTTTCTTAATTTTTTCCACTTCTGCTAACTTTCATATCATATAATTCTTTTCTTGATTTTCGACCCACAACTTGCTAATTACATAATCGTGAAATGAATCGTTAAGTTCTTGTTTCTCGAATGGTGCATTCTATCATATTGTGTTGTGTCCATCTGTTATTAAAAAGTTCAGCGCGCTTAATGCAGAGTTATTCAAGATTTCAACCTGAGAATCTCGAAGCCAATACTTTCATGTTCGAGCGTGTGAACGAGATGGCTGCAAGGAAAGGATGCACCGCGTCACAGCTGGCACTGGCCTGGGTTCACCATCAAGGGAGCGACGTATGCCCTATTCCGGGCACCACCAAGATCGAGAACTTCAACCAGAACATTGGAGCTCTATCAGTGAAACTTACGCCACAGGAAATGGCCGAACTCGAATCGTATGCCACGGCTGTGAAGGGTGATCGAAACCTCGGTGGAATGATAACATGGAGGGACTCCGAGACTCCTCATCCGTCTTTATGGAAAGGCGAGTGATTATTTCTGCAGATTTGTAAGATGCAGATTGCTTGGCTTTTCAATTTGTGTTAACTGCTTGTTGCAACTGCACCTGTTGTGCTAATAAGTAAATCTCAAATACTGTGTATGAAATACTAATATGTGATTGAGAATAAGAATAAGAGTTTTGTTGCATTTTCTGCTTGGAAAAAATTAGAATAAAACAGATTCATATACTTGACTTCTGGTTGCATTAATCAAACTAAATTTTTTGCCCAGTTTTTTGGTTTCTTTATTGCTGAGGTTATTCTAATTTTTTGTTATTTTCTTGATAGTTGTTGAATAGCTGCAGAATATGAAAATGGAAAGCTATAATCATAGGATAATTGTATATCTTTTGTAATACAATAGAGCTTAAGTTTCCCCACCCTGTAACCACTGTTGCTCCTAGAACTTTTTTGTGTTTCATTTTTGCTCTTATTTCTACATTTGGTGCACTATATTTATTTATTATCAAAAAAATCGATCTAATAGAAATTTAGTCTAGGAATATATCTTGAGACCTTAATAATGTGCATAATGAATATGAAAAATATGTAAAATTGATAGGTGAGATAAGAGATAAAAATTTGATCTATCTATTAATTCTATATTAATTCACAATACATACGGTGATGTGACAACATTTTTTTTTTTAATTTTTTTTTTTTTATTTGTTGTCTTTTTGCTTTCTTATCTAAGAAAGATTTTTTACTTTCTCATTCTGACGTTTCTTTATCTTCTTCCCCGCTCTTTCTTTCTCGAGCCTGCCCACTGCGCACTCCCCATCCCCCTCTCTTTCTCTATCTCTCTCCCACCCACATGTTCTTTCTAACACGCTCTCGAAGCTTAATCTCTTGTAAAAATTGATGAATTCGAGCCCCCAAGAAATATGTGGGCTTCATTTTCTTATAAATTTTCGTAGAAGAAGGCGAGGAGCACAGCGGCGAAGTATTAGGCGGCGGCGGCAGAGGCGACCACCACGGCGGTAGAGGCCACGACTATCACCGCCGGGGACGATGAGGCCAGGGAGGGTGGCGCAGGGCAACTTCGAGCAAATCGTGGCAGGAATCATGAGCATGGCGGTATTATGATATTTCGCCAGTAAATTTTTCACCCTTAAGAGGCACTCTGAACTTTTCGTGCTCATCTCCAACCTCTTTCAAAAGGGCGAGATCCTAATAAGTGCCCCAAATTCGTCGTAGGATGATCTCATTCCGTAATCTGGTATTTGATTGATCGATCCGATATCTTAGGATAATTTATTTATATTGTTATGATCGATTGGATATTAGTTTAGTTATAATAATATATATTCGTTGCATCGTGCAGATTATTATCCTAGTTAAATATTATGGAAGACTATAAACCATTAAATGTTAAAGGTGTTGATAGGAACCACAACATCATAAAAAGATTTATAAAATTAGCCCTAGTATCAAAATATCGAAAATGGTTATGGAATCTATATCTATACCTATATATGAATTCTCATGGCTAAATTCATACTGATGTACCTCCTTATTTTGAGAGTGGTGGGGGCCATCAATATTTAATTATATTTTTATTATTTCATGCTTCTCAATTATTTCTATTAAATTAAATAGGTCTCTTCTCAATTATTTCCACCTCTCTAATATTTTTTTCAGAATTAATAAATAAAATATTTAATTACTTAATAATTATTAATGTGATTTTTAGTTTTTCTATACGTTTTTTTTATTTTCTCAAAAAAAAAAAAAAAACTTATAGTGATCTAGAATAATGTGTGTTTTTTAGTATTTCTATAAATATCATTTAATATTTCTAGAAGTGTCTCTTAGTTTTTCTATAAAAATTATAAGTGAATTTAATTACTTAATAATTATTAATGCGACTTTTGGTTTTTCTATAAATCGTTTTGTTTTCTCAAAAAAAAAAATTATGGTTATCTAGAATAATATATGCCTTTTAGTATTCGTATAAATATATTTTAATATTTCTAAAAGTGTCTCTTAATTTTTCTATAAAAATTATAAATGAATTAATACATAAGAATAAAATATTTAATTACTTAATAATTATTAATATGACTTTTAGTTTTCCTACAAGTCCTTTTTGTTTTCTCAAAAAAAAAAAAAAAAAATTACGGTGATTTAGAATAATGTGTGTTTAAATATTTCTATAAATATTTTTTAATATTTCTAGAAGTAACTCTTAATTTTTTTATAAAAAAATTATAAGTTAATGAATGAATAAGGTAATTGAAAGGTTTATATATATATATATATATATATATATATATATATATATATATATATATATATATATATATATATATATACACACATAAAGATTCTATGATAAAAAAGACAAGTCAATCTTAGTTGAATTAAAATATGTACTTTTGTTTCCAAATTTTTTTTATTCTTTTTTTTTTTTTATAAAATTTTAGAATATTTTTATTTAGATTGAAATTTTCTTTCTATTGTAAGTAAGATAATATTAATTTTTTACTAATTGATTTGACAATAATAATTTAGTTTCTATATCAAGTGAAATTATTGTTTATATATTTTTTTTTGTATTTTAATTTTTGTTTGTTTAGTAAATTATTATTTTATCTCTATAATAACATCTATCCGTCACAAAATACGATCACTATATTATATTAATTAATTATAAATTTAAAAATAATATATATTTAATATATTTTATATTATTAATTATTAAAAAAAATTTATTTTAATAATATCTACTCGCTGCATCGCGCGGATCAGTACACACTCACACTTACGCACACTCACAATCACAATCAAGGTGTGGAATTGATAGGTGAGTTAGGAGATGAATATTTAATTTAGTAAATATAAGAAATGATTGATGGATGATTGGTGGAATTGATAGGTGAGTTAGGAGATGAATATTTAATTTAGTAAATATAAGAAATGATTGATGGATGATTGATGGAGCCATTTGAGGCCTATTTGATTAGAGAGATTTGCGGTTTAGAATGAAAATTAAAACAATTCATTCATAGGTGTTTGGTTTGATGGAATAACATTCCAATTTCCATTACAATGGAATGGAATATTTCTAAAATGATGCTCACAACAGAGAAAAGAACTGTTTTTTTTTTTTTTACTAATAATTATTTAAATTTGAATATTAGTCTATATTTAAAATTATAATTTCAACTTCGAATTTGAATTACATATTCAAATTTTATTTTTTCAATTTCTTATGTTTAAATTTAAATTTTCTTATAAGTTTGATATTTAAATTTATTAAAATTATTTTTTTTGACTTTGAATTTAAATTTGAATTGTAAATTTAAATTTTATGTTCAAATTGTGAGTTCTGTTTGAATTTAAATTTTGATTACGAATTTGAAAAGTAAATCTAAATTTTATTTAAAATTAAATTTATCTTATGACCCCTTTTTCTCTCTTGCACAGCTACTCCAATCACTAGTTCTTACTTTTGGTCGCTCGTTTGTCTCTCTTTTAGGATCTATTTGATAATTATTGAAAAATAAAATAAAATTTTATTTTACAATATATTTTATATTTTAAAAATTTAATATTCTGTAAAAATATTACTCTGTTTTTTACTGTTTAGATTATGAACTTTCAAAAAAAAAACTATACTTTAAATTTAAACTTTCAATACAAAAAATTAAATTTAAAAATATAAATTTTTAATTTTAAAATTTTAAAATTTTAAAATTAGGATTTAAATTTTAAATTTAAAAATTTAAAAATTTCAAAATTGAATTTGAATTTTAAAATTTTAAAATTTGAATGTGAAATTTTAAGTTTCAAATTTCAAATCAAAAAATTCAAGTATAAAATTTCAAATTTCAAATTAAAAATTTAAAATTAAAATTAAAATTTAAAATTTAAAATTTAAATTTCAAATATAAAATTTCAAAATTTTAAATTTAAAATTAGATTTTATTTTTTTATTTTTTAGTTTCAAATTTCAAATTTTAAATTTTAAATTTTAAATTTTAAATTTTAAATTTTTAAAATTTAAATTTTTAAATAAAGGTGAAATGCGAAAGAGGGCAATTGAGAAGTGATACGCAGAAATGGAAAATATTTTTCTATCAGCACTTTTTTTTTTTCTCCAAAAATACTTCGAAATACTAAAATTACGTTGTTATCTTTTTACGTTGTTGGGCCATCCAAACAGACAAATAAATTTTTTTTATAAAATAGAGTAAAATGGTTTAAAACTCTGTTTTGAAGTTTCCAAATTGGCTAGTATTTTTTTTTTCATTATTCTTCTTATTTAGATCTAAAGCATTAAACAAAAATAAAATTTCTTTTCTCAATATAATAAAGTTTTTGTAAATTTTCTATAATATAGTAAATACCAACGCTTCAAAAAACGTTGTCATATAATTTTTTTTTATATCAAATTAATTTATTAAAAGATAAATTTTATTATTTTAAAAAAATTTTCTACTCTATAAAAAGTTATGATTTTAAAAAATTCTAACACTTTAAAGCACCAGCATATATTTTACCGAAATTTGATATATGCACCGATATATACGTGATATTAAGCATCAGAATATATATATAACAATTCTTCATTTGTCGATATTTTAATCGAGACTTTCAAATATAACAACAAATTATATTAAGACGTTTTTTAAACATCATTAAATATTTAAAAAATATTTTAAAATATTAATTCTTTTTGTAGTGTCTCCAAGATTATCTCTTTTTAAATATTAATTTAGATACTCCGATTTATTTTTACAGTCTTGATTAGTATATTTAATGTAATTTATATAATTATAAATTTATTGAAGTAATGAGATTAAATCTTGTATTAGAAGGACTATCGAATGTCTTAAATCAAATAAATTGAAAAATTGATTACCGGAATCAAAATTTTTAAAGGCCGAATTATAATTCAGGTAAGTTTTATACGTTTTTATCTTTCTTATATATATGGGTTAATTGCATACGACGGGTCTCTGAAAACATAATTAAGGTAAGTTTTATATATTTTTACTTTTTTTATATCGATTAATTGTATACGGATCTCTTAAACATATTCCTATAAAATTTAATTTTTTATATTTATTTTTTTTTTTAAATTTTAAGTTATTTATATATATTCCTCTAGTTTATTATCGCTTATTTTTTAACCGAATATAAATAAAAAATTTATTTTATTTTATAAATATATTCATTTAAAAATTACTTACCTAACTAGATTTTTTCTTTTTTAATCAAAATTAAATATTTAATTTATGATTAACTAAATTTTCCTAATAGAAATAGCCGGTAGGAATATATTTGAATAACGTTGAATTTTTTTAAAAATAAATATAAAAAATTAAATTTTATAAAAGTATATTTTATATATTTTTAAAAATATATGCAGTTAATAAAAAAAAAATAATAATAATTCCAGATCATAAACCCCTACTGGGGTCTAAAAAGGGGATTTTTTAAAAATAACCCAGCAACTTTTGATATTTTGCAAAATAACCCTGCAAATTTTTTTTTTGTAAAACTAACCCTACTTTTGCCAGGTGGGCGCCACGCGGGATTGGCAACCTGAAGACGCTGAATGGTTCAACGTCTTCAGTATGCCTCACTGAAGACGCTGAATCAATCAGCGTCTCCAAAAAAACGCTACGGAGACGCTGAATGAGTCAGCGTCTTCAGTATAGCTTCGGAAGACGCTGATTCATTCAGCGTCTTCAGGCTACACTGGCTGCAGCTGGGGACTTGGCCAATTTTTGCGAAATTGGCTAAGTCCTCAGATATACAGGCGTTGGACTATATACATGCTAGAGGCGCTGAACCATTCAGCGCCTTTAACTTCTAATGTTAAAAGCGCTGAGTAGTTCAGCGCCTCTAACTTATAATGTTAAAGGCGATGATTGGTTCATCGCCTTTAACTTATAATGTTAAAGACGCTGAACCATTCAGCGTCTTTAACTTATATGTTAAAGGCGCTGAATGGTTCAGCGCCTTTAACTTATAATGTTAAAGACGCTGAACGATCCAGCGCCTTCTTCATCCACATAACCCGCGCGCGAGCAGCAGTGTGCGGTCATTTTCTCTCTTCGTCTTCAATCCCCATTTCCCCATTTTCTCTTCTATTCGACCCCCCCCCCCCTTTTCATCTTCAATCCCGCACGACCCCCCCCCCCCCCCCCCCCCCGCGCGGTCATTTCTCCGAGCACAGTGTGATAGCGTTCGCCGTCGCCCCCCCCCCCCCCCCCGTCCGCACGACCCCCCAGAGCTTCACATTGAGATCGCGGTCGCCGTCGCCTGCCGCTATCCTCTCGCGCACTGTGCCGCTCTCTCGCCGTCGCCGTCGCCGTCTCGCTCGCGCTCTCTCTCTCACTGTGAGCTCTTTCCCTCTCTCTGCTCTCTCTCTTTCTATCTCTCACTGTGAGATCACAGTGAGACTTCACTGTGAGAGTCTCAGTGTGAGAGATCACTCTCTCACAGTGATCTCGGAACTCGCTTCACTGTGAGAGAGTGATCTCTCACTCTCTCACAGAATGTTAGCTCTCTCACAGTGAGAGCTTCACTGTGAAGCTCTCTCACTGTGAGAGCTTCAGTGTAAAGCTCTCACTATGAGAGATCACTCTCTTACAGTTAGAGAGCTTCACTGTGAGAGAGTGATCTCTCACTCTCTCACAGAATGTTTGCTTTCTCACTGTGAGATCGCTCACTGTGAGAGATCCCCTCACAGTGAGCGATGTCATCACTGTGAGATCGCTCACAGTGAGCGATCCCCTCACAGTAAGGGATCATCCTCTGTTCTCACAGTAAGGGATCCTCTGTTCTCGCATATCAAGTGAGACGTTTCCCAGTTGGTCTCCGACTGTAAAGTAAAAAGAAGTATTTTGAAGTGGTTAAATTTTGTTTTGTAGTTGAAATGGCTAATCATCTCATGCCCATAAGTGTTCATTGGGATGGACAGTTAGTTATCGATGGGAATGGTCCACGATATATCGGCGGTCAAAAAAAGCTAATCGCGATACCTTCTGATTGTACATATAGTAGGTTTGAGACGAGAATGTATCGTTTAGTAAATTGTACAAGCGAACAATTTCGTCTAAAATTTACTATTGGTTGTCCCACGGTCGGTGGTGGATTTTTAACTCACGAAGTACTAGATGATGAATCATTGGAGGGAATGATAGGATTATGTCAACATCATGGTGTTGTGACGGTATACATTGAGAAAGAGTTACGGCGCGGTGAACATTCGACGGACGCTTTTGTCACGAAAGTAAAAAATCTGATTACTGAAAATTTAGATACGGCGCGGGCACATAATGTTGTAAGATTTGGACTCACGGAATTTGAAGTTCAAACTCCAGATTTCGACTACAAAGTGATCGTCAATGGAACAAATGTCGAATGCTCATGTTGTGAATTATATCTAACAGGAATACCTTGCTCGCATGTCTTAGCAGTTTGTAGTACATCACATATGAGATTACCATACGAGAATTTTACTTCACCCTGGTATAGTACAGACTGTTATCGTGCGACGTACGCACGACAATTTCATCCTATTCCTGATAGACGGCACTGGCCACGACCCCAAGGTCCCCCGATTGTACCGCCCCCTTTACGAAGGAAGAAAGGTCGTCCACGATTAACACGTATTCGTAATGTAATGGACGAGGGGGGTGGCCGACGAGTAAAATGCTCCATTTGTAAGCAGGCAGGCCAAAATAGGAGCACATGTCCACAAAATACAGAAAGGGTGCAACAAGGACGCCGGCGTATGATTTACACAATTATACTTATCTTGTCTTTATATTTAATTTATTTTACCTATCATGTTACTAATATGTAGATTACTTATTGCAGATGGCAGATCACGAGGACGCGGGGCCAGTTGATGCGTCGGTCTTAGTAGACCAGCATCGCCATCGGTCAGCCTTTATCACGACTGAGGTAAGAGCTATAAAATTTTATTTGATATTTTATTGTAATACCAATAAGTTGAATTAGTGTAAAAGCTAACTATATTTGTTTTCGCATTACAGGGGTATCGTGCGGTGGAGTTCTCAGAGCATGGGCGGAAGCTCAACCAGTGGGAGATTGAGCATCCAGCTGTGCTAGATCTCCTCCGACTATCTGGATTTTACGGGGTAGCACGGTTGAGACGCGTCCAGCTGGATCAGGCGTTACTAGCGGCCCTTGCCGAGAGGTGGAGACCGGAGACCAACACGTTCCACTTTCGACATGGTGAGATGACCGTCACACTCCAGGATGTGGCGGTCATCTCAGGTCTCCGTGTCGACGGTCCACCAGTAACGGGAACTTCACTTCAAGAGTGGGTTCCGCTATGCGATGCATTGTTGGGAGCTCAGCCCGAGATATTAAAGGGGTCGCTGATACGCCTAACGTGGCTATCTGATCAGTACAGCCATATACCGCTAGATGCCCCTGCAGCAGTAGTCGCAGCTACAGCCCGTGCATATATGTTATATCAAATCGGGTGTAGCTTGTTTCCCAACCCCAGCGGACGCACAGTGCACCTAAAGTGGCTATCACTAATGGCTGATTTCCATCTCTGCGGGGTTTATGCGTGGGGTGCAGCTACCTTGGCTTATATGTATCAAGCGCTGGGACTTGCCTCACTGCACGGGAAGGCCGAGTGTTGTTGTTTTGGGGCACTATTGCAGGTATAATATATAATATATTGATTTTATTATTATGTTGATATTGGTATTTAATCTTTTATTTCTAATATTAAGTCGTTTGTGTTAATATATAGATTTGGGCTTGGGAGCACATTCATATCGGCCGACCTACAGGCGTCCGAGCGCTACCCGACCTTGTAGATCTCCCTCTGGGTTGCCGGTAAGATATTTATTTAATACAGTAGATTTTTGTATTTCATAGGTAATTGCAACTAATATATATATTTTACAATCTAGATGGGCAAACGCTGGAGGACTACGATTCAGAGCCAATGTCAGGACCGCTGACATTGAGTTTTATAGAGATGAGTTAGATCAGCAGAGAGAGACGCAGGTATGTAGGTGTTTAAATCAATACTTTACATTTATTTTTTCTAAACATTTTTATACTAACTGATCATTTTGTGTCATTAACAGGTTATATGGATGCCGTACACAGAGGAGATTTTAGCTGCATTACCAGACTTCTGTGTACAGGGCTCGCAAGTCTGGTGTTCAAGGACAGTCATCATCTGCTATCACATAGTAGAGATGCATGTACCAGACCGAGTCCTGCGGCAGTTCGGTCTTCTCCAGCATATACCTATCAATGTGGAGTCCATCGGACGCATGACATCACGTGGGCGTGCGGATGAGGATTGGACTGCATTTCACGCTGCACACATTGAGAGGTGGGCTGAGAGGCTAGATCACATTGTTGATCAGCATCCGGCTGCTGGTGAGGACCCGCTGCAGGCGGCATCCATTTACATGCAATGGTATTGGACGATTACAAGGAGATGGATATATCGTCCAGTGCAGCGTCCTCCGCTGACTTTTCATCCACGTGGGCATATCGAGAGGACAATGGTATAATCATTTTTTTGTATAAATTTAACATATTTTGTATATTTAATCTAAATTTAATTTGTTAATTGAAATGCAGGCCGATACGCTACGACAGATGGATACTACTATAGGCCAGCTATTGCATGATCGTCCGTCGCCGACGAGGATATTCAAGACTCTGACAGATATGCACGAGCATATTCATACGGTACTGCAAAATGTACCGTCAGTACCTACTGTCAGAGTTGCTGAGGGACGAGGAGATTTTGCTCACGCATCGTCCTCGAGTCATCAAGTACCTTCATATCATAAATAATTTCAAATTTAGTCTTCAAATTCAAATTACCTAACTATTTACGCCATTTCAGGTGCCGCGATCTCCATCTCCTCCTATTCAAGCCCCTACGACATATCCCTCGACGTCAGAGACACTCCCGCCTCCTGTATCACGGACATCATTTGCATCGACTTATTCACGTCGTCGTCCCTCGTCATCATCACCACACGAGATCCAACATATTGATGAAGGTGGTATTATCGAGGAGCTCGATCAGTTAGCAGCGGCCGAGCAACTTGATGATACGCCGATTATCGAGCTTGTTGTTCCTCGTGGGCGTGGGCGACCGCGAGGGCGTGGACGTAGGCGTGGCCGAGGAGGTCGAGGGAGAGGATAAGCTCAAAATTGAGTATTATCTCAATTTTGAGTTTGAGGGTGTATTCTTAGTATTTTTGTAATTACATTTTTTTGTTCTGACTCAACTGTTACATCTGAATGTTGTGCAATTGTTCCACATTATTTATGAATGTTTTAGTTCACTATATACATGTTGTGAAAATTGTTGTATTTTTCATTCTGTTGTGAAACTCGTTGTACAAATTTTAATTTTTACACTTGAAAAAAAAAATCTGGTAGATGCTGTGGTTAAAGGCGCTGAACCATTCAACGCCTTTAACTTATAATGTTAAAGGCGCTGAATCGGTCAGCGCCTTTAACATATAAGTTAAAGGCGCTGAATGGTTCAGCGCCTTTAACATTATAAGTTAAAGGCGCTGAACTAATCAGCGCCTTTAACATTATAAGTTAAAGGCGCTGAACTACTCAGCGCCTTTAACTTCTAAGTTAAAGGCGCTGAATGATTCAGCGCCTCTAACATGTATATAGTCCAACGCCTGTATATCTGAGGACTTAGCCAATTTCGCAAAAAAATTGGCCAAGTCCTCAGCTTCAGTGTGTATAGCTGAAGACGCTGATTGAATCAGCGTCTACTGAAGACGCTGACTCATTCGACGTCTCCGCAGGGTTTTTATGGAGGCGCTGATTGATTCAGCGTCTTCAGTGAGCTATACTGAAGACGCTGAACCATTCAGCGTCTTCACGTTGTCAGTCCGGCGTGGCGCCCACCTGGCAAAAGTAAGGTTAGTTTTGCAAAATTTTTTTTTGCAGGATTAGTTTGCAAAAATGTAAAAGTAATAGGGTCAGTTTTAAAAAAATCCCTCTAAAAACGCTCGATTTCACAATGCGGGTCTAAACTCTGCACATTTCTCTTTTCCCTGTCCATGCTACTACGCAACCTTCTCCTCCGCCACCACCCAGGGCGGCGCTCCGCCGCCGCCGCCTCCTCCTCCTCCTTTGCCTTTTCCTCCGCCTCCTCCCCACCGCGGAGCCACCGCCACAGCCACCGCCGCGGCGGCGGCGGCGGCGGCGGCGGCGCCGCGATGGGGGGTTTCTCGTCGCCGCCGTCGTCGTCGGAGTGGTGGGCGGTGGACGGGGAGATGGACGAGGTCGGCGAGGGCGTGCCCCACCGCGAGCGCTTCGCCATCCCGCGCGACAACCTCCCCAACCGCCGCCGCAAGCAGATGCGCGACCAGTTCATGCAACGCACCCGCCTCGTCCTCAAGGACTCCGTAATCTCTAACCCCTAACCCTAACCCTAACCCTAACCCTAGACATTACGCTTTCTCATCGTTACCGCATCGAATCCCCCCTTTTTCTTAGCTTCCATGTTGATGTTATATGCTTCAATTTCGATTTGTGAGAATCACATGTTGCTGTTCTTTAGGGTTTAGCTTCATCAGTGGGTTCTCTGGTATTGTTCTACCCGAGATGTCTTGTGTGTCAAATTTCTATTCTTTTGTAGTTTTGATTTGCAAGAATAGCAAGTTGCAGTTTTTTAGGGTTTAGCCTAATTACATTTTTGTCTTCCGCCACAGCAAAAGCTTCAAGCTTTTTTTTTTTCCTCTTTTTGGCTTGCAAATGATCTGTTATAGAAAACTGCAGCCGAAACGAGGAGCCAAAGAAGAACAAGCGGGACCCTAGCCACCAAAGAAAAATCTCTGTTTTGCGCTTTTTATGATTCTGTAGAAAGTTGTTGTTGCGGCTATTTATTGCTTTTTATAATAGCACTACTCAAACAACACTTTATCAAAAAGCACTGTATCTACAGCAGGCCCAACAGGCCTTAATAAAACAGAAATTCAAGCATTTCTCATGATATTCTGTGCTCTTAGATAAATGAGTATGCATGAGAATTTGCTTTGTAGTTGACATCTTAAGCTTGTTTATTTAGTAAGAGTTTCCCTACAAGAGCTTACTTGACTTTATAGCGACAAGATTTTCTAGAAGGAATTCATCTGCTCTACTTTTTTTTTTGCTCTGTGGTTTTTGTCCTCCGAAAATTCAATAGTAATATGAAAATTTTTGGTTACCTGCATAGCTAACAACGCGTATTTTTGATAATATATTGACAGTGGAAATGGCTGGCCTATTTATCTATTTAGAAAGAGAGATGTTCCTTAGCATAATTTAATGAAGCGTTACGCTGTGAAAATCTAACCGGTAAATCCTTCTGGAAAGAAATGTTATTTGCATCCTTCTTCTGTTATTCTTGGCTTGCACATGTATGCTTGCTTCAAACAAGTTAGTACCCTAAAATTCTTTTATCCTTTATTTGAATGGTAGTTTCTCATATTTTAGTCAGGCATGCTAATAATTGTCTACATGGATTAACTTGGAGTCAAACCTTTGGATGTGTCATATTGCATGTGTTAATGCTCAGCAGAAGACTCATGATAATATAGCCTAGCAAGATTGTCCTGTTCCTAGATGGCCTGCATCTAGCATTTTTGTCAGACTGATCTCTTGCTAAATTTTTATTCTTGTGTGGTGACAAGAACTTTAGATCGTTGTTTTGCTCCTATTGTACTGCAAAATGTTAGTACCTAGTTTTAGACTAAATTTATCGATGTATGCAAAGTAATTTTGTTTTTACTTGAATCATTGTGAGTCAAATAAATTAGTAAAATTTTTAGGATCATTCTAGGTTAGTATGATGCTATGTCCACATGGTGTCTCACTGTATTGTGCATAAAAAGGAACTTCATAATTTAAAAATGGGCTTCAAGAATCAGCTTCTCCAAAACAAAGAGAGAAACTCCCTATCAATCTAATTTGTTATAATTCTGATGATGCTAGAGCAAGGAACACAGTGATTGGAGGTAGGAAACAACACTGAGAAAAAGCATCATAAAGAGTTAACAATGAGGAATAAAAGAGGATGGTAAATAAGTCTGATGATAAGAAGATTGTGTTCTACTCTCTGAGATCTTCAGTAGATTTGAATGCATTTGGCTGTCTTCCTGGCTTCGACAATTTAATTACCACAAGAAGATTTTAATGCCTTTGTTTACCCTCAGATGATGAAAGTTGAGATCATGAGAGGTTTGAAGTAGTTCGTAGCATGCCAGTGGCTGGATGCTAAGAAAAGTGTCGTAATTATGAATTTAATTTTAGTTAGCCATCTGAGGATGTGGCCGAACTCTTCTCGTACTCTCTAACTCTTCTTGCACACTGTAAACTTAGGTCCTAAGGAAAGGTGCGGTCTGTTCTTACATGATCCAACTTTTCATGTGGAAAAGGCTAGAGAGTTCTAGTAGTTGAAGGGCTCTTAAAATATGTGTTCTCAGACAGTTAAGAGAGGAAAACTGTTTAGATTAGTTAAGTGATTGAGCACATAAATCTTTTGTTTCTCTCTTATGGTAAACTGGGTTCTTTGTGAGTTGCTTTGTATCTCTTTGAAAATTCAGTCTATATTCCAGACTCTCTTGGTATTTGGTAATATTAGTGAAATATAAATAAAATCTTGGAAGTTCTTTTTTACATTGCGATGCTTAGGCTTTTGGTTATGGTTTGTAGTTTTGGGAGAAACTCCCAAATTTGATAAGTGCTGCATTGAAGCTAGGGTCGTAAGTTGAAACATTTTGGTATTAGTTAGAGTACATACAAAGAAGGCATAATTGTAGAACATTAATTCAAATTGATTGGAAATTGCTTATAGGTATAAAGAAGGCTTATTGTTTATGTTATACAAGACGTTGTGATTCTTGGTATATTTATAGATGCAACTATGAAATTTCCTCTTTGCTCTTCTGAGCAAACAATTTACGAGATGAACAATTGTCAAAATGAGTAGTTACAGGAATTTAACTCCTTATGGACCTCTTAATTTTACTGTTTGATTCTTTTTATTTTGTGGTGTCGCATGACTTCTTTGAAAATTTCTCACTGATTAGTATATTAGGGCCATCCAATATGCAGACATCATGCTTTTCTTGTTTAATTTGAACGTTACCGTTGTTGAATCTGGTAAATGAAATATACATGAAGCTATCATTATTATTTTCTTTCTTTTTTAATTCTTTTTTTGTTTTGCTTCTGCAGTTACAATAACTGTATGCCCAAAACCAGCTAATCTTATCTAGTTTGAGGCTGAAATCGTAATTTGACAGGAGCAAGAGTCTTGGTGTAGAAGGTATATGGAGTTATATCAAGAGATGAGGGAGAACTGGGAACGATTGTACTGGGACGAAGGGTACTCGAAAAAGATTGCCCAAGATCATGCGAATTACGAATCTGCTGAAGATGATGACTTTGATTTTTCACCATACAGGTAATAAGTCATTGAACTGGCTAGGAGATACTCTCTTCAGTACAAGTCTATCATACTTCACAAATAGTTTTAATTTGAGCTGAAGTTGTTTTATCAAATTATAATATTTTGTAATTTGGATCTTGTCGAGAGGGCAAGTCAGGATCTTTTCTCCTTGTGTGTTTAAGTATGAGAAGGATTGTGGTAAATATACCTACATTAAACTTTGTCCTCTCTATGGGTCTCCAGAAAAGGAAGAGGAAGCTTGTGCTTTTCTGGGTCATCGTTTCTTGCTTTTTCTTAATGAATTTCTATCAACATTTTGAATAGAAATGTTGGAATGGTCCTTTTGATGCAGCTATTCTCTAATTTCTTCTCTTTTACTGCAGGAGGAGTCAATCTCATACAAAGCTAAATAAGGTACTTCTCTTGGTTTATGATTTTGTGCTGTACGTAACTAATGTCTGATAGCAATTTAGAGGAAGGAAACTTAGTTGAAGTAATACACTCTGTAGAGTGACCACTCCATAAACAATAAACTGTTTTTAGAGAAAGACATCTTATTGCTGATCCGATGTATCTGTAGATTGCTCTGATTTATCTCGGTTAACTGGTAATTTGAGCTTACTAGTTTCTGTTACTTGTACTGATTTCACCAAACTGCCACTTCAAATTTTTTTCGTTAGAATAATATGAGAATGTTAATGCAGGAACAAAGTTTTGGGGGAAACAAACAGGATGATCGGTGGGAGAGGGTTAATCAAATTCGTGACAAGTTTGAATATGATCGAGAGAAAAGGATGAGAGAGAAAGGTTAGCCGACTCTTTTTTTTTTTTTCAATCTTTTTCATTTAACTTGTTTTATATATATATATATATATATATATATATATATATAAATGCAGTAGAGATGAATATAAATTGATCGGCCACTTAACTATGCATTATTTGGTGAATGCTTTGATTTGCCTTTCTTTGATAAATATAATGTCAAATCAACATGAATTATCTAATATGATAGTAGTTTATTGGCAAATTGATGTAAAGCTTGTAATTCGAGAATATAGTAGAAAGTTCTCTCTATATAGCGAATTGGCATTACTGGAAGTATTTAATAATTTATAGAAGTTTCTCTTTATGGGTAGGTTAAACTGGTGCCAATATTCGCAATTTTATATGTTACGCCATAAATCTCTTACTTTTATTTGCTTTCTATCTCTCATCTTCCTGTTGTTTGCAGCATTTGCTCCCATGAACATGGCAAATAATTTCAACTCGCGGGATCCAAGTCCCAGAAACCAGCCATTTGACGCAAACAAGTTCTTCCCACAATCTTACAGAGATTAAAAAGGTCAGCTACTCAAATACCTGCGTTATATATTTTATAAATGAAGTGCATGCAGAAAAGACAGCTTCGTGCTGCTAGTAAAGAAAGTAAGCGTCCGAAGTGTGCTTATTAATGACCCATCTAATTTCTTATTTATACTAATAGTTGCCAGTATTTTTTTCTCTCGCAGTTTGTGATAAATGTAATTCCATAAATTGGAAATTCTGTTTCTCAGGACTAAAATCTCATTTGTAAATTCGTGCGAGGAAATTTTCTCGAGTTGATACAAATCGAGAACTCTTTATCTCATCTGTTAAACTTGTTTATGTGTGCACTCTTCTCAGTTGTACTGAAAAGAAAAATATGATTAACCAGAGTTGTCATTTTCTCTGCATCTTATTATTAAGGATATCAACTGCTTTTAGAACACTTGCAGGCCTTGACAACTACCATTCATCTTTCTACCACCTGTGATCCGTGAGGGGGGATGTAGTTTCTACAGAAGTGCAATTTGAGTAAAGCAGCACCGTGTGAACGAACACAAATGAATTTTTCATCAAATTCTTTAGAAAAACATATCTCATTGCAGTAGAACCTGAAACTTCATATTGGAGCCCCTTTCTCTTTTAGGGCTGAAGGTTCATTCTAACTAGCCATGGCAGTTCTAACTATTACGATTAAAAACTTAATAGAATCAATGACTTGATACTATTAATAGTATTTCAACCTAACTATATATATATATATATATATATATATACCTTTTTTTTCTAAGCCAAGATTTTTTTATTTTGTTATGTATTTTATATCGACATATCTCGGAAAGTAACTCGGAGTCTTGAAAAATTAAAGAAGAAAAGTTTAAGTTGAAGATTCGAAAACTCAAAATATGAATTTATGATACTTGATAAGTTTAAATTATATTGATCGTGATTTAAATATATATTTATAAATTTGGAAGACAATAAAACATGTATAAAACTTGATAAATTAAAAAATTAAACTTTTCTAGTATCACATCTCGAAGGTTTTAACCAAAAACTTTTAAGGGAGAGACCAATCTTCTAACCGTTTTTCCAAATGTTTAAGGCTGGAACTTAAAATGACTTTTTTTTTTTTTTTTTTTTTTTGTTGAGGGACCCCTCCTTCCAAGGGCTTAAAGCCAAAGCTAAGCAGTCACCTCATTAAAATATCAAGTCAAATTGGATAATAGATGATGTCAGCATTGGTTACTTTTTAGTAACTTCAGTGTAGTTATAATAAGTTGTCATAAGATTGTAAGTTATTGTACTATTCTATTATAAGGATGTGATCAACCTTTATATTTGGATCCTCTTTAACTGTAAATAAATAGGGTTAGCTCCCATCCTTCTCCGTCGAGGCCTCAATTTACCTGCAAATTACGAAATTCAATTTCGAATAGACTGGTCCTTAAGACAGACCGGTCCTCGAATGATCTTCTTGATTGTTATGCAAGAAAGGACTGGTCCCTCGAGGAAGGACCCGTCTTTGATGTTTCTGGCAAACATCAAGGACCGAACCTTGTCTAGAAGGACTGGTTTGTGAACCCGACACAAGTTTCCAAATATGCAATTTTCAATTCTAATCCTATTTAATTTCTCTAAACCTATAAATAAGATATGAGGGCTCTTCTATAACATGGAGTATAATATTTTATCTTTTAGAAACTTTAGAAGCTTGTTTGTTCCTTTCTCTCTCAACTCTTTCAACAAGTTTCTAACGAATCAATTTTTGAAACCCTAATTTCTTTTTTATTTAGAGAATTGATCCAACTGCGGCTCAGAGACTTCTTCCACAGTTTTTTAATGATTCACTAAGCAACGAATCAAGGAATCCCCGCCAACCTTATTCTCTTTGCTCTTGACGGATTGCGCTCGTGAATTCGAGTAGGCGTAGTGGATTCAATACGTTGAAGGTTTCGTGGATTCAAAATGTGACTGTTTCGTAGATTCAGAACGTGATATTCGTGGATTCGAGTATGGGCGTGGACTAGCCATTGGAGAGCGCGAGATCCAAAAAAAGTTAAAAGAAAGGTTTAAATCCGTGAAGTCGGTAATCACTTTATAATTTTTTATTTGGGGCAATTGTGTCTATATACATTAAGTTCTTTCAATCTACCCTTTATTTGCTTTATATTTTTTCTTTCTGATATACCCTCAAATAGTGAATATTAGTATATTTGAAAGAAAAAAATAAGAAGGGTAAATCAGATATTTCATCATATTACAGGGGTACACAGGCAATTATTCCTTTTTATTTTTTAGTAAATTGTCATCACGTGTTGGTCCCGTTGGTTTTTACTCTTGGTTGGAGTTTTCTCACATTAAATTTCGATGTGTTGATTTTATTCTTGGCAATTATTTTTTAAAGTATTGAGATTTATTTTTTTTTGACTATTATATATCTATTCACCATCCTCTAGATATTTGGTAGATTTTATTTAGATTCTAGAACTACATAACTAACAATTGGTATCAGAACGAAATTTAAAATATTCCATTATTATGGGTGAATGTGATAATATTAATAGGTCTTTTTCTTTTTTATAGAACTAATTATACCTATTGGAAAGCCAGGATAAGAGCCTTCCTATTAAAGCATCCTCTTACAATGGAAAAGATATTAATGTTTTATTCAATGCACTCTCTCTGACCAAGTTCACATATGTTTTCGCGTGTGAAATAGCGAAAAAAGTTTGGAATACATTACAAGTTAAACACGAGAAAACTAGTTTAATAAAAATTCAAAAGCTTTATATGCTTACAAACCAATTTGATTTTTTTTGAATGGAAGAGTATGAATCTTTTGCTGATTATTATAATAAATTTTAAAATATAATTAATATATAGGCTAAATTAGAGAAAACCTTCCTGTAATATTTTGCTTTTTCATTTTGCCCCCCTATTTTTTAAAAGCCTATATTTTGCCCCTTCGTAATTACCGAAATATGTATTTACCCCCGCCGTCATCATTCCGTGAGTGAACCGTCAATTTTTTAAAAAATATTATTGGATATACCCAAATTACCCTTCAATAATGGCGAAAAATAAGTTAAAATCTATTCTCTCCAATATAAGATAAGGATATTTTCGTCAATTTACCTCATCCGTTAATGCCGTTGCCCCCTAAAGACAATTCGGTAATTACGATGGGGCAAAATATAGGCTTTTAAAAGACAAGCAGGCAAAGTGAAAAAGCGAGATATTACAGGAAATTTTTTTTGTAATTTAGCCTAATATTATATATGCTAACTTTTGAGAGAAAATCCCATAATAAAAAACTATACAAAAGATTTTTTGAACTTTTTCCGAACACTTTAGGATAAAGGTTGCTATTATTGAAATTGTTAAAAATCAGTACGAGATGAAAATAGAAAAATTAGTAGGTATTTTATAAACGTATGAAATGACTTTTTCTACTAATCAATTTTCTTTCCAAAGTATAGATGCTGCACTCAAATTTACTAAGGAGGAATACATCGACTTGGATTTAGACGGTGAAATTTCAATTACTGATTTTGAATAGCAATTGACGCTTCTCACGAAAAAATTCTGTCGAAATTTTTAAAAGAACAAAATTCATAGATTTATATCCACGAAACAGAAAACTTCATCCAAAAAATCTTCAAGTTCTAAATCAGCTAAGAAAAGAAACTTACAATTTTTTTTTTTTTTAAAAAAAATTAATGATTTTGAAGAAAAAAAATTCAATGTTACAAAAACTCAGCCTTTTATTATTTGTTATGATTTGATTGCTAGTTATAATGCTGTTTATGATTTTGTTTGTTAATTTTTTACAACTACTTTTATGTGGTATGTTGCTACGAAAGAGAGTAAAATATTTTGTTTACAAATAAATCTCATAATAATATTTTACAAGCTCTACAAGCTCTACAGCTTATTTCCTCTTCATTTATACTTTTTTTCACTATTTATACTAGTTTGTAAAATTTTATAGAATTTGTTTGTAAGTATAACATTACTTGTTACGGAAAATGCTATATCTCAGATCTCCATTTGTTTCGAGAATAAGGTTTGAAATAAGATTTTGTTCTAATTTTGTTCTCCAAACGCATTTGATTATGCATGAAAACAACAGCTCTCGTCTTTCTGAAATAAAGTGATATAAAACTGGAACTACCTTTTTTCTGAAACCAGACTTGTTCCTATTTGAGAATAAGTTTAATTAAAATAAATATAATTTTAATTATTGCATTAACTCTTTAATTAATCTAATATTTTAACTAATTTAATTATTTTGTTAACTAATTATTTAAGTATTTAGATAATCAACTAATTAAATTATTAAATTATTAAATTATTTATAGTTAATTAAATTATTAATTATTAATAATACTCATTATTGTTAATTATTTTATCAATTAATTAAGAATAAGCTTAATTAAAATAAATATAATTTTAATTATTGTATTAACTTTTTAATTAATCTAATATTTTAACTAATCTAATTATTTTATTAACTAATTATTTAAATATTTAGATAATCAACTAATTAAATTATTAAATTATTAAATTATTTATAGTTAATTAAATTATTAATTATTAATAATACTCATTATTGTTAATTATTTTATTAATTAATATTCAGAATTATCTGACAATAGGTAATTAAATAAGTTAAATTATTATTTAATTAATATTTTATATTATTTATTTAGATAAAATATTATTATTTTAAAATTATAATTATTTTATTCTTATTATTCTAATCTAACTATCCAAACGTTATTTTTTTTATTCTTAGAAACAACTTAGTTTTATCCAAACGTAAAATTAGTGTTATTCCTATTTGTTTCTGAACTTATATTTATCCTAAAATAACCAGTTCTACCCTATACCTAAACCAAACGAACATAGAGGCCTCTTGAATTGCACAAATGGTATAGAATTTTCTAAAAAATAGCTAAAAAATAATATTCTATCTGAAAATTATTTTTCCTTAGTTTGATTCCTAAACAAAGAAGTATTTTTTTTGAAAGTTTTCTTTTTTAGATTTTGTGAAAAATTAGTATTTTTAATTTTCGACATTTTTAAAATAATAATAAAAAATAAGGATCGGATCCGATAAGTCAAACCCGTTAAGATTAGTATTCTTTTTCTTTCTTTCGTACGATTATCTAAAAATTTTGTATTCTCTTTTTTCTGTTTTGACATAGTGAAACCCTCCTTTTTCGTCCGTGATTTTTGTCCATACAAATTTTTTTTCACATAAATTTTTATGTTATTTTTCTATCGCGTTTATTAATTTTGTTTGATTTGTGCGCTCGTGCTAACAATAATAATTCTAATTTAGCATGAAAAGTAAACCACTGCATTAATTTATTCATTCAAAAAACAACAAAGATTAGGATTCCTGCAGTTTGAATATGAGTTGCGAAATGCGACTCGTCCTTCTACGTGTTGCGATCTTAATGACATCTAATAATAGTTCTTTTCTGAATGAAAGAGACTAAACGTACGTACCACCTCACTGGGACCTTATATATTGTTTTAAGGGCGGCTACGTACGTACCTGAGTTTCTTATTTAGTCCCACATGAGTTGGACAGAATATATATATATATATATATATATATATATATATATATATATATATATAAAATATTAAGTGTATATTTATTTTTGGATACATCATACACCCCACTCATTTTAGAGTGGGATGAATTTCATTCATCACTTCGAAGTGATGGATGAAGAAGCCCCCACTCTTGGATGGGTGGGGTGTAGAATCTACATTCAAAAATGGGTGTAGAGGTAGTATTGCGCTCTCTCTCTCTCTCTCTCTCTCTCTCTCTCTCTCTCTCTCTCTCTCTCTCTATATATATATATATATATATATATATATATATTATTTTCGTTTTGCAGTAAGACCATAAAAATTATATTTTAACTGAATTTATGCTGTTTACGAAATATGCTATTTCTTATGAAATAAGCAAAATACTTTTTAATGTATTTTTTCTAGTGAACATAGTCTTTGCTTGGATGTAGGAATATTTGGTTGATCAACATATTTTCGCCGATTTATTCAAAAAGCTTGTATTACTCGATAGATTAGGATTGTGATCATCAAATCTGTAGTATAGCGTATCATATTCGTACTTTACATGATTTTTAAAGATTAAAATATGTTATTCTATCAAATAATGCACGTCAAAACATATCAGCTACCAAGAACCGAAAATCAAACTCCTATATTTCAATTAGAAGAGAAAAATCTCGCACCGAAAAAGTTATTACTAGATAATTTATTACAGCATCTAGACAGTATCGTAAATGCATACTCTCTACGTTTATTTCCAAACATAAGGCATTCAAACAGTATTGTAAATGCGTGCTCTCGATATGCAATTTCATGCGATTCGGAACATAGCTAGGATGCATATATAGTCTCAATATTGTTTTATCTTTAGATGTGTGATTAGGATTGATGTATACATATTCCTAAAACCTTACATCACTTGCCACAATCATTATAAGAGACTAAAGGAAAAAAAAAGATGGCTAAGACCAAAAGTATTGTTTCCCCTCCCCTCTTTCTAAGAAGGAAAAGGTTGGCATAGATGATGCCTCCCACTTTGTGAAAGCTCCAACAATATGATGGGATCCACTCATCATCTTCTTCTTATTTCACAACAAAGTTGGCACCAACTTTTAGTGCTAGTGTTCCTCTCAAAATTTGCTACACTTCACCTCTAGGAGAGAAACTCAAAATAAGATAGTACCTTCTGATGGAATTTATATGGTATAAAATAAAATCGAATACATACCAATATTCAGGATCATAAATAAAATTGTAAAATAACTTACAGAGCGCTATCGAAAAAAGTTTTTGATTAAACAGCGGAAGCAAGAAATTCGGTTGCAATACTAAACATTACCGATTGAACTAGGTAATCTGATTTCTCCTCCTTTCTCAGACAATCTTCCGTATGGTGTGAATTTAATAGATAATCTTACCAGAATGCACACGAGTAGGTGGCAGGACCAGTACCCCTTTATATAGATTCTAAATTGACTTTCTATTTAATTTAAATGGATGGAAAAGCAATAAAATATACCATATCAAGTAATTTTATATTTTTAGAATTGACCTTATCTATAGTAAATTTAAATTTAAATATAATTAATTATGTCACATATATGAAAATTCTAACACCTTCTTCATACAACCTAGTGGATGGTTTCGTCTTTTTCGCGGGCCCAAAACTTTCGGCAAGTGTCGACTGATTATGGAGAGTTGGTCCATTACCTAGAAATTGAGTTGTCGTGCTATTAATAAAGCTATTTAATGGTGATATCGACATGTAGATACATTATATTCGATCTACTCACTGACTGAGTTTGATTGAGTTTAATGCATCCTATTCGCGCGGAGTAAAGATGCCCTTATTATTGTCGCTTTCGGAAAGTGAGAAAGCGAGATATGCTAAAACTAATGGAGAGAAATTGAAATGGAATTGGAAGAGAAAAAATTAATTGGCAAAAAAGATTTACTTCTAGAAGAGTAGCACTATAAGGAAGGATTTTTAACAAAATTAAGCACCGATTAATTAACTGTAGCTGTAGCAAAGAAATTTCACTAACATATCAACCAGATTGAGATGAAAATCATTAATTGTTGTCCAAATATTACTTTAATATGTTACATTTCAAATTGTTATGGTTGAGCTATATCTTGTTAATTGCTTCAATGTATACAAGTAGGGGTGTCAACGAGCCGAACACGAGCGAGCTGGGGTCGGCTCGTGTTCGGCTCGTTTAATAAACGAGCCGAACACGAGCTGGCTCGTTTAAATATCGAGCTGAAAAAATCGGCTCGTGTTCGGCTCGTTTATTAACGAGCCGAACACGAGTCGGCTCGCGAATAACAAGTTTGATTTTCATTCTTACTATTAGGTGTAAAGTTGAAAGAAAATTAAAAAATTAAAATTTTAATCTAATAATTAAAATTTACAAAAAATTGATGAGCTAAAATCTAAATAGTAATATATATATATATATATATATATATATATATATATATATATATATATATATATATATATATATATTCGAGCTGTTATCGAGCCGAACACTACCGAGCTGACCCCAGCTCGTGTTCGGCTTATTTATTAAACGAGCTGAAAAATTCGGCTCGTGTTCGGCTCGTTTACTAAACGAGCAATTCGATCTCGAGCTCATTTCGAGCCAAACACGAACTGGCTCGTGAACAACGAGCTGGATTGCTACCCCTATATACAAGTGGATAGAATGTTGACACGTCACCAGAATCACTTAGAAACTATAAATAAATAAATAAATAAATAAATATATATATATATATATATATATATATATATATATATATATATATATATATATATATATATATATATAAAATTCTCTTTTGCTCTCTAGGGTTTCTTTTTCACGTGTTATTGAAGAAAGGTGTAGAGAGAGTCAATAAAAAATAGAGTTTTCTTGGTCTTCTTGCTTAATTTAAGATTCCAAGGTTGATTAGAAGAAATTGTAATTGGATAAAATTGGTATCGAGCAGGATTCGCGGAATCGGAAGGTGCTTCAAAAAAGTTGTAGCAAGAAGGATTTTCAATTAAAAGGTTGCATGCCTATTGTAATAGCTTGATAATCTTTAGCCAAATCTTGTAATCTTCTCAATTTGATAGTGGATTTGATCTCTCCGTCCCCGTGAATGTAGCCTGATTTTGGGTGAACAACGTGAATCTTATTCTTGCCTTATTAGGGTTGTGTTTGAATTTTCCTTTTTTATTTCATTTAATCTAAATTTTGTACTCTTTGGTTGTGGGTGATAAGATACAACGCATTGATTATTAGTGTTGTTAGTATCTTGTTAGCACGGATTCCGTTATTATCGCACTGCAGATCCGATCGAAAGTTTTAATTAAGATTATTCTTGAATTATTTTTTTTATGAGATCAATTTATAATTAGGCCATGCAACATCTTAGTCAACATTAAATTCATCATATAGGAGAAAAGTTGTGGATAAATCCAAAGCACACAGTTTTTTAGTATCAATACAACAAAATTAGATTATAGGAACATATTTTTAGAACACATTATAATAAAGTATCGCTATACACCCTAACGACTGCACATATAGCGACACTAATAATAAATGTCAGTATTTTTGTCAGCGATATTTTTTTTAAATTTTAAAAATAATTAAAAATATCGCTATAGTATAATTTTATTATAGTGTACTCAGCAATAAAGCTCATGAGAGCTATGTATAGACTAACTTTCTGACAAATAGCTTGTAGCTAGCCAAATATATATGATTGCTAGCTACTTGGGATCTTGTATATATAAACTATGTTTTAATTGGGATCTTTTGAGCCATATTATTTGAAAGGGATTTCTGAGTGAATTGTAAACTAGGTTTTAATATAGACTCTAAAGTGAAAAAGCTCCACAATAATTTAGGCTATGTTGGAAATTACATAGAAATTGTATTGTGTACAGAGAAAATCACTACAATAAAACTATGCTATAACGACACTTTTAAGTATTGGTAAAAATTTTAAAAAAAATATTGCTGGAAAAAATACCGACACTTGTCATTAGTGTCGCTATATGTGCCGTCGCTAGGGTGTATAGCGATACATTACTATAATGTGTCCTAAAAATGTGTCTCTATAATCTAATTTTGGATATAGATGGATTATAAATAGGACACTTGCAAAAAGTGTCACAAATATATGTTGCTATAATCTAATTTTATTGTAGTGAATACAACAAAAAATTAATATATTTCGTTTGTTTCTATAAAAAAAAAATAAATATTATATTGTTGTGATTTGATTACGACATAATTTATACAATCGATCCAATCTAACAATGTAGAAACTAGTCACTATTAATAGTATTATTAGATAGAGGACTCTCAATACTATATACATGCATTTAAACTTAATTTGTCTGATTTATAATTTAGGGTTAATTGCATACATGTCCCTATAAATATGTCGAATTGTAAATATATCCCTGCAAAATTTAACTTTTCATATTTATCCCTTCAAAAATCCACCGTTATTCAAATATGCCCCTACCGTCCATCTCTGTTAGAAAAGATGATTTAATCCTAGGTTAAATGCTTAACCTTGGTTAGATTAAAAAATGAATTTACATATTTACCCTTTCCATATTATATTTTTATTTGTAACAACTATAATGGTATTATTTTTGAAGGGATATATTTGTAAGGGGGCAAAAAAATAATTTCACATCGAATCTGTTAAAAAATAAAAAAATTCCAAACGGGGATTAACCAGAGGGGTATATTTGAATAACTTTGGATTTTTGAAGGGATAAATATGAAAAGTTGAATTTTACAGGGATATATTTGCAATTCGACATATTTAAAGGGACATGTATGTAATTAACCCTATAATTTATCATCAAAATATTAATGCATTATATTTTATATATCTCCAAAACAATAATTCAATTGCAATCAATCAGAATTTAATTAGACCCATATTTTTTATTAAATTAGCTATGCGTCCATTAAAAAAATTAATTACCTAGCTAGCTGAACAAATGAATTAGTAATTAAGAAATGAACATTCGATCAATTAATGGAAATAGAATTTATTTTTACAGTGAACTACTACGTTATATGGTGAATATTTTTTAAAAAATTAAAAGTTCATGAAGGTTCTAAGATTCTTCCTAGAATACATAATTATTTTATTTTATTACAACAAAATTAAATTATAAAAATATTTTTTTTGACACTTTTATATAAGTGTTCTATTTATATTCTATCTATATCAAAAATTAAATTATAGAGATATATTTTTAGAGCACATTATAATAATGCGTCGCTATACATCCTAACGACTGTATATATAGTTACATCTCAAACTCTTGTACACAATATTATTATGAAAAATGACCAATTGTATATATCTAGGGCAACTAATTGAGATATTAATAGTTAGTATTTGAAATTCCAAATTTAAAATTCTGTTGTCTGATATTTTTGTTGAAAATATTTTTTTGTACATTCGAAAAAAAAAATTATAATTTACATCCGCTCATTCTGGAATTTAAAAAATTATTTAAAATTTGAATATACTTTTTATTTTTTCTTACAAGATAAGTAATCAGTATGGTTGGACTTTTCAAAATTAAAATGAAAATACTCCCTATACATAATAATAAAAAAAAACTTTTAAAATAATTTTTTTTTTTTTTTTTTTTTAACAAAATAAGGACTCAAAATGATGGACCTTTAAATGAGAAAGTATAGATATATATTCTGTGCATGTACAGGTAGCATTTATCTGGCTCTTTTTCCTTTTAGTAATGGATTGGTCCCATAGCATTTATTTTTTCATCTTGTGGACCAATAACACATATCTTTTACTTGTGGACCAAATTAACCAACACCTACATTTTCTTTTTATTTTTTTTTAGTACAATTTATTTGATCCTTCTTTGTCTATTTACCACCTGGGCAAGCACCAGAAAGTTCTCGACACTCCCCAAACCCCCCTCACTTCCACATTTCCTTTTCATATATAACAAATAATAATAATAATAATAATAATAATAATTTGATCATCTTGTTTTTTTTTTTTTATTAATGTCATAGTTTTCTAAAAATATTTTTAAAATTTTCAGTGAATAAAATATAAATTTTTTTAAAATTTTTTTTTAAAAAAAACCATTTGCAAAATATATTAATTTATTATCGTATATTTAACAGTAAATTTTAACGAAAAGATTAATAAAAACGACAAGGTAAAATGCTGACACAACTAACAGAATATTAATTTGATAAAATAATTACCAAAATATTTAATAAATTAAATTATTTTGTAAAAAAAATAACATTTTATAGAACTCATCTAAACTATGAACATGTTGAATCAGCCATTTCAGCAATTAAATTTATAATTGTGAAAATTATATAAAATATACTGACTAAATTTGAAGTAAAACTGAAATTAAATAAATTGAAAGATTATGTAGTAAACTTTAAATTTTGAAGGAATGGATACTTGATTTAAAATGGTATAATGTGTAAGTATATTTTGTACATTTTTATCCAAAAAAATTATTTATACATCTCATTTGGAGTATATGATATACACTTTATTCATCTTAGGACAAAGAGTTTTCACTCGTCATTTCGAAATGATGATTAAAATTTATTTCATTTTAAAATATATGGGGTGTAAGATATACACTTATTTTGAAGTGTACATCTAGTATTTATCAAAAAAAGTAATCATATAAACAGCTAAAAAAAAAAAAAAAAAAAAAAAAATACACGGGGGATTTTCTCGGTGCTCAGAGCACAGCACAGTGACGTGTCACAGAGTCCACTTTGGCGCAAATTGAGCAGGTGGGCTCCACAGTAGTCCCCGCTGCATGTGGGCCCCACGTGCATGCATTTGTCTCTCGGTGGGCCCCACGGCCACGAGATTCGGTCGGTGCCACTCGTCGCGGCGCGATTCCAACGTGGCGGTCACGTGACGCTGCCACGTCCTCCCCCTTACCGACATCTCCCTGCACCGGGTCTACTCTGTCGTTCGTGAACCTCCAATAACGATCCGCCGACGCTACCAAAGAGCCCTTCTGTCTCGCAGACCCGCGGATGACGTGGTGAACCCGGTCTAGGAAAGCAAACTTCTCGACAAATTCGAGGACTTTATACAGAGCCGTCAGCGTACGGCCGATATGAGCCCACTGGGCGTGTACGGGCGAGCTCTCCGCCGTCCGATCAGATTCAGAGGTGGTGGTCCCACGTCCCATCATCATTCTACTCCCATGTCAGATCACGGGCATCTCTCGGGAAGCGCATCCGACATGGTATAGTGGGCGACCTTCGCTGTTTGCTGTTTTGTATAACGTGATATTATACGGATATTATTTTTGGAGTTGAACGAATTTTATTATTATTTATTTATTTTTAATGATAAAAATTTTCAGTCAAAATTTCATACCGTTGAATATAATTTAAAATACTTAAAATATTTAAAAATTAAATTTTAAATTTTTTATTATTATTAATCTAATTATTTTTTAAAATGATATTTATTTTTAGTTGTTTATTTTTTTTTTTACACTTGATGGGTATGAAAAAAATATCAAAAAAATATAAAATTTTATTTTTAAATAGTTTATGTAGTGTAAATCATATTTAACAGTGTCGATCGTTATTTTGAAAGCTCCTTCATCAAAAATAAATTGATGGTAACGAGTATATTTACTATCAATAATATTCAAGTTTAGTTCTAAATTTAGATATAATAATAAAAAATAAAAGCTCAATAAATTTTATATTATATAATATATATAAATATTTTATATTATATTTAAATTTTAATATAATATATTTTAAAATATAATAAAGAGAGATAATTATTTCGAATTGGAATTTGGGTATATTGTAGGATTCGGTTTTGAATATAAATTTTTAAAATTCGTCTAATTTGAATACGAATTCAAATTTTGGATTTGATCATCGAATTTGAATTTTTAAAAATCTATCCCAAATTCGACCCATTTACTGGATCAAAAGCTTGTAAATTTTGGACATAAAGTTCTACACACATGCCCCCCCCCCCCCCCCCCCCCCCCAAAAAATTGTGAAATTATTTATTAACTTTCATCAATAATTAAAAAATTTTAATATTACTTGCGAATTAAATTACTAGTTACATGAACGTCGTGCGATGTAGGTTATATTTGCAAATTAAATTAAACTTAAAATTTAATTTTAACTTAAAATATATTTTGAATCTGTGTTTTAAATTCAAATAATTGTTGGTGGCAGAGTTTATTTTCAATTATTTACTTTTTAAATTTAATTTATTTTTAGTTATATTTTCAATTTAGTTATACCATTAATAATTTTTGTATCTATTTCAAAACATACAACTTTTTTTAATATATATCCAAAATTTAAAAATTTGAATAAATTTTAAAATTAAAATTAAAATTAAAATTAAAATTTTGATGCAAATTTATGTATCAAACTCAAATTTTAAGTTTAATTTTGAATTCATTATTTGAATTTAAACAATTGTTAATTTAATAAGTCTATTTTTAAATCATTCTATTTTTCAAACCTGATTTTTTAATTGATTAATTGTCGATTAAAGTATCCAAATGATGGGATTGCTTTGTCGACGCCACGTCATCTCCCGCGTATACTTTACTTTTGTGGGGGCCCACCACCTCACCGCCACCACCCTGGACCGGGACCACCGCCGCGTGGGGCCCAGACGCGTGTTGGCTCTTTCCAGGCTAGAGTGGGCCCCAGGTGTACACTCCTTCAGTAAAGCTAACCAATAGCTCCCGGCCACGTGGACGGCATAGGTACCTCGAGAGACGTAAAGGCTTTAGCGTGATGGACGCACGGCGCCCAACTTTGATGGTGGGGATGATTTTTTTTGATATTAACACCCCCGATTTTTACAAAATCACGCCCTTTAAGCAAATACTCACTATGTATAGTTAGTTAATACGGATTAAAAATTATACGGACAAAGTCGAAAAATTATTTTAAAAAAACAAATAAAAATTAGCTAATAAATAATTAAAATATAAATATGCAGAATAAATAAAATAATTAAATAGTAAATAAAATAATAACTATTCAAAAGTATAATTTAGTTATATAGGATGAATGATATTATGATTCTTATTTTAATTTTTTATGTATTTAAATTTTTTATGCAAAGTTATATAATTTTTAAAAGTATTTTATATATTCAAATTTATTAAAAAATGCATGTTTTATATTGGATGAATCATATAGTTTATTTGTGTATGAAATTTTCTAATTAATTAAGTTTGGCTAAAGAAAGAATAAATTTTTATCATTTTTTTTAAAAAAGAAAATAAAAAGAATAATTTATTTTAAGTACTTATATATATAATCCTAAAGTTAAGTAATTAGCCATAAATGAAATTTTCAATTGAACATTTTAAATATTCTGTGATTAATAATAAAAATATTTAAAACTATTTTTGCTTGATTTTCCAACAAAACACATTATTTAATTTAATTATTATATGATTTGCATAAAAAGTTGGCGAGAATTAATCAAGCTATATAAGATTCATAATTTTTTTAAAAATTAATAATAACCAAAAACGTGCAAGCATGCATGCATTATTTGTATATTTAAAAAGTAAATAATAATAATAATAATAATAAATTATAATAAAGAAAAAAAAATTATATATATATATATATACCCATATATATATATATATATATATATATATATATATATATATAGAAAAATACTAAGTGTACACATATTTTGGATGTACATCGTAGGATGTACATCGTACACTCCATCCATTTTAGGATAGGGTGAATTATACCCATCACTTCGAAGTGATGGGCGAAAAAATACTCACCTTTGAATGGGTGGGGTGTAGGATCTACACCCAAAAATAAATATAGATGTAGCATTTCTCATATATATATATATTGAAAAACTAAAATGTTACATATAATATTTATTGATGTGAAAAGATTGTACATATATACCATGCCCACTCATATGATCCAATATAAATACCCCCCACACCCCAAACGCTCTTCCCATCCCACACAATATAATTGTGATCACTCCCCCTCTTGTTTAGTAATTTATCTCCTCTTGCATATCGCCGCCGCGCGCCGCTCCGTCCTCCACTCTCCGGCGATCTCCATGGCTTCTGCCGAGGTGAGCCGCGGCCGCAGCTTCGGCGATTGCTTACTCATCTCGCATGCTGTGCAGTGCAGTGAATAGCAGTAGTAATTGGATCGATTCTGACTAGCTCACTAGTACTAGCAACTTGTTAAAGTTAATATAGCATAATCAAAAAATATATACTTAAGTCGCGTAAATAAGGACAATCATTTCAGTATTTTGGATCAATAGTTTAAAACTATACCGATCACAGAGCTCGATGATCATAACCTAGCTATAACTGATGTGTCACGTATCTCTACATCTAGGTTATTTTATAAGATGGTGGTGGGGAGATACATAGATATAGATCACAGGGAAGTAGAACTAACCCACACATGCATGCATATATATATATATATATATATATATATATATATATATATATGTTGTGAAGTTTTATTTCTTTTTCTTGTTACCACGAGGCTGTAAATAGTAGCCGCTGCTTATTTTCTAATAGATCGAGTTTTTAGATAATACGTAAATTGTTGCCGTAAATTTATAGTAACATCCGATTTAACCATTGCTATAAATATATTTTATTGTAATGATTTGTATATGCAACCTTTGTTTCATAAGATCATGTGTTTGATTCGTGATGTTTATTATATGTTTAATTGATGTTGTTTGGCATATTTTAATAACGCGGCTAAAGTAGCTCGAACTAAATTTAATGGACTACATGAACAAAAAAAAAAAAAAAAAAGGGGGGTTATTAATTATTTTTGGCCCTATTGTGATCTTGAGCATTTTAAAGCTGCGTTTGGTTCGGGGATAAGGAATGTTTAGTTACACCGGGGATAGGTATAAGTTATGAGATAAGCAAGAATTAATATAAATTTGCGTTTGGTTGGGTAGTTGAGTTATACCGAGAATAAAGAAAATTATGTTTGGTAAATTATATAGGAATAAGAAGAATAAGAAGAATAAGAAAAAATTGTGTTTGGTTGGGTATGGAGGAATAAGAAGAACTTAGAGGGGATAAATATGTGTATTGACTATTTTGCCCTTTAAATTAAAGTTTAAGTGGGAGTAAAAATTTTAATTTTTAAATTTATATAAATTTTAATAAATTTATAAAATAATTGTATAAATTTTAAAAATTTAAAATTAATAATTTATTTTTACAAAACTGAAATAAAATAAAATTTTTAGATTTATTAAAAAATAAATTAAAAAAATAATATTTATTAAATAAAAAATTTTAAATTTTAAAATTTATAAATTTAAATATTTTTTAAAATTTAAAAATTTCTAATTTAAAAAAAAAAAAAAACTAATTTTTATTAGTGTATGGAAAAGAAAGGAAAAAAAAAAAGAAAAGGTGCCGTGGAGAGAGAGAGAGAGGAGAGAGAGAGAGGATGTGCGGAGAGAGAAGGAAAAGAATGCCCACGTCATGCTGCCCCCCTGGCCTCGATTCCCGTGTCTTACCTCTTATTCCACCTTTAGATGGGAATTGTTGTTCCCATCTAAACCCGGAATAATGGGTTTAGATGGGAACAGTAATTTCCTAATTAGCCCCGTTTGGTAACGGGCATAAGGAGGGATAACCCCGTTTTAATACCCAAACACAAAAAAAAAAATTTAGGGAATTGCTGTTCCCATCTAAACCTATTATTCCGGGTTTAGATGAGAACAACAATTCCCATCTAAAGGTGGAATAAAAGGTAAGGCACGGGAATCGAGGCCAGGAGGGCAGCATCACGTGGGCATCCTTTTCCTTCTCTCTCTCTGCACCTCCTCTCTCTCTCTCTCCTCTCTCTCTCTCTCCATGGCACTTTTTTTTTTTCCTTTCTTTTCCATACACTAATAAAAATTAGTTTTTTTATTTTTTTAAATTAGAATTTTTAAATTTTAAAAAATATTTAAATTTATAAATTTTAAAATTTAAATTTTTTTATTTAATAAATATTATTTTTTAATTTATTTTTTAATAAATCTAAAAATTTTATTTTATTTCAGTTTTGTAAAAATAAATTATTAATTTTAAATTTTTAAAATTTATACAATTATTTTATAAATTTATTAAAATTTATATAAATTTAAAAATTAAAATTTTTATTCCCACTTAAACTTTAATTTAAAGGGCAAAATAGTCAATACATATATTTATCCCCTCTCAGTTCTTCTTATTTCTCCATACCCAACCAAACATAATTTTTTTCTTATTCTTCTTAATCTTCTTATTCCTATATAATTTACCAAACACAATTTTCTTTATCTCCGGTATAACTCAACTACCCAACCAAACGCAAATTTATATTAATTCTTGCTTATCCCATAACTTATACCTATCCCCGGTGTAACTAAACTTTTCTTATTTCGAACCAAACGCAGCCTAAATTTTTTTTTGTGTTTGAATATTAAAACAGGGATAAGGGGGTTATCCCCCTTATCCCTGTTACCAAACGGGGGCCAGTGTTTTGTGTGTGTGTGTGTGCGTGTGAGAGAGAGAGAGAGAGAGAGAGAGAGTTTAGAGTTCATGGTTTAGAGTTTGTACATGAGCCTATTCCTCGATCTCTGAAGGAGCCTATAATATTTTTATATCCAAAAAGCCTGGGGTGCAAGTCCTAGTTATGAAAGATACTTTTTTGGCTTCTAAGAAGCCAAGGATGGAACCCTAGAGCTTAGAAATGGGCATCTGAATAACAACTAGTGTGGTTAATTTAGTGATCCATACATTATAATAAAATTAGATTATATAAATATATTTTTAGATATTTTTGTATAAATATCTTATTTATATTCTATTTATATTTAAAATTAAATTATAAGAACATATTTTTGAAACACATTATAATAATGTATCGTTATACACTCTAACGACTGCACATATAGCGACACTAATATAAGTGTCGGTATTTTGGCTAACGATATTTTTTTCAAATTTTAAAAATATTTAAAAATATCGCTATATATAATTTTGTTTTAGTAATGATCTTTTTTCTCGGTAAATTAACCAACTCTTGGCACATTTATCCAACTTTATTAGTTAAATTTTTTTTATTTATTTCTCATCATAGTTAGGTTTTTTTTTTTTTTTTTTTTTTTGAATATTTAATAGTTTCAATTCAATCCATTTTTTTCTATCAAAATGGTCATTAATTCGGAGAAAAAATTGTCACTTTAGTGCCAAATAAATAGTGTCAAAAAGCTCATTAACTTTGACATAAATATAGTGAGTTTTTTGACAAGTAATAAGTTATAGGAATTTGATTAATTATATAAGAAGTGGGAAATTAGCAAACAAAATAAAAAATAGGTAGGTTCGGGAACAATGTGGTTGCAATAAGAATTTATGTTGCTCCTTTACTGAGGTGCCTTAATTACCATATGATTGGCTTATTATTTTAAATTCTCTTAGTGAATATTAAGATTCTATAATAATTTATAATAATTTTAGTTCTCTTAATGAATATTGCTATTCATTTACACGAAAAATTAATAATCTTTATTTGACTAAGCACATATTTATTATTATAATTATGTAATCCATATCATCCCGTCGCGTACGCGAGTAGAGCTTATATACTTTCAAAAGTATAAATTCATTTATATTTATAATTTTTTTATCATAAAATTTGTATTGGGATCCGTATTATTATAAAGACAATTAAGAAGAGAGAGAAAGTATAATTACATAAATTCTAATACAAATTTTATAGTAAAAAATTTACAAATTTAAATAAACTTGCACTTTTGAATATATATATATATATATATATATATATATATATATATATATATATATATATATATATATATATAAACTAGTCTACTATGCTATCAATAACATGAAGTCATTGGTGTTGTTAGGTTTTTAGTTCTTGGATTAAGAAATATACGGTTAAGATGAAAGTTGTCCCCTAGAATTTAGTAAGTAGATCGTTGATAGAATAGTATAATCTAATTAAGAAATGGAGAAGTGGTCAAAAAAGTATATCTAATGGTGAAAAACTTAGTAACACCAACTGCTTGGTTTCATAGATAGTATAGTAGCCAGACTCTACACACACACATATATATAGAGCTATTGATCACAGACATTTCTATAAGTCTCGCGTGTCCGTGTCGGACACGTATCCAATGTGGACATTTTTTGAATGCTCGATCAATATCGATACATAACGAATACAATTAAAAAGTTATATATATATATATATATATATATATATATATATATATATATTATATATATATATATATATTATATATAGTAGGGTTTATATATTTTCAAAAGCACAAGCTCAAATATATTTATGAATTTTTTACTATTGAATTTGAATTGAGATTTTTATTGTTGTACTTTCTCTTTCTCTCTTTTTAGTTGACTTTACAATAGTACAAATCTCAATGCAAATACAATAATAAAAAATTCACAAGTATTCATGGATGAGCTTATACTTTTAGAAGTATATAGCTCTACAATATATATATATATATATATATATATTTTTTTATATATATTTTGTGTGTGTGTGTGTGTGTGTGTCCGTAATTATATGAGTGTTAAACTTATAAATTTGACTCTTAAGCTTAGTTTGGTAATAGGATAAGAAAAAATTAGCTATTTTAAAGATAAGTATAAAGTACGAAATTAATATAAAAAAGTGTTTGGTTGATTATTATATTATTTTTAGGGATAAGAGAAATTGTGTTTGGTTTGATAATGAAAAATAAGAGAAATATAGAGTAGTTGGTTAAAATAACGTTTATGCTCTCAACCTTAATAGTTTTTTTAAAATAAACAAAAATTTTATTGTATGATTAATTTTAAATATTTAATTTAAAATATTTATTAAAAAAAATTGAAAATTTATATTTTACTTGTATATAAAAAAATTATTAAAATATTTTAAAATTTTGAAATTTTAAAAATTTTTAAAAATAAAAAATTTTTAAATTTACATGGAAAAATGAAAAAAAAAAAAAAAAAAACCCCTAACCCGGAGGTGCCATTATTAGTAATTTTCATATATCTGATTATGTAATCATTTAATTTTGTAAATGAGTGAGTATGCATTAATTGAACTAGTGTATCACTATTAGTAATTTTATTTTGATTTGATCATATTTGTATATCACTAAGTTCAAAACAAAATTGGCGAACACAAAGTGGTAACTAACTACTTGTGTTATGTTGCCAGGTTGATATATATAATTGTGTTCTGATTTATAAATCAGACGCAGTGCAAATTTCTCTTATGTGGTTACATTATACATTTCATATAAAAATATATGGTTTGAAATGCACTACAAATTTAACTGTAACACTACAATAAAATTATGTTATAGCGATACTTTTAAATATTTTTAAAATTTAAAAAAGTGTTGCTGGCAAAAATACTGACACTTATTGTTAGTGTTGCTATATGTGCCGTCGCTAGGATGTATAGCGACATACTTTTATAATATGTCTCTGTAACCTAATTTTGAATATAGATGAAATATAAATATGACATTTATATAAAAGTGTCACAAATATATGTTCATGTAATTAACTCTATTATTTATTACAGGTTGAATCAGTTCCCCCTGTCGAGGCTCTGGCCGAAACCCCGGCCGTTGCCATAGCAGTTGTCGAGTCGGAGGCCCCCGCGCCGGCAGTCGAAGAACCAGAAGAGGAAGCCCAGGCCGCCGCTGCCGAACCCGAGGCGGAGGCACAAACGGCGGCAGCTGAAGCCGTCGAGGACAAGCCCACGGAAGAGACAGATTCGGTGGCTGCCAAGCCTGCAGAAGAAGCTAAGTCAGTCGAGACAGATGCCACCGAGCCTACTACAGTCGAGGAGACTGCTGCAGAGCCCGAGGCCCCAGTCGAAGTGCCGCCGGCCTCAGAAGAGGCCACTCCTGAAGAGCCGGCTGCCGCACCGGCTTTAGAAGAGGAGGCCAAACCAGCCGAGGAAGAAGAAGAAGAAGAGACGGCGGCAACGGAATAGACAAAAGATCTAGTCATGCAGATGATAAGCGCAGACGCAGACGCAGACGACGCAGACGCAGACGGGGAGAGAGTTATATATGTGCATGTTGTGGCTTGTGGCTTTTGTTAATTTGCATCGGTTCAGGGTTCTAGCTAGAGCAATTAAGTACTGGTAATTAAGTATTTATTCTAGTAATAATTAAGCCCTATATGAGTATTTATTTAGCTAGAGGGGAGTTATATATATATATATATATATATCTATTAAAAAAAAAAAAAAAAAAAGTTGGTTGGTAATTGTGAGAGTACGTACGTGTGCGCGTCGAATATATATATGCGAGTACTGGGAGAGAGTCGTGGAGTACGTGTGGTTGTAATCTCTTTGTGATCAGTTACTTTGTGGTGCTTGTGTTGATTTGCTCTATTTTATTTTGTCTTTTTTATACTCTTATGCATATAATAAGCATGTGCTTATAATATTATCCTAGTTAATTTTTTTTTGTTCTTACTTTTCCTTTTTGAGAGATATTTTGCATCCAAGGACACACACATCATGCAACTCAAACTGTTTGAAATTTAATTTTAGCACCAAACAATTTTAAAATTCTGTGTCAGCTTTTATTAGTTCAGAATTTTAGGTTTTGAGAATCAGATCCTAGATTTGACTTTACTGATGTATCAATCATGTAAGATCTAACATATATAAATATGATTTTGCTTCCACTCTAACCTCTCTTTCTCTGGAATCTTTATATACTTTATATACTGTATCAGAGTTCTATATATAGATCCTGTATCTCAACCTACACCTCATTTCTATTAATCTGGCTTCTCTTCTGTTTTTCAATCACTTCATCATTGTCAGTTTACATATGAAACTTTTCTTTCTTGACTGCTCCTGCCACCAATCTTCTTCCACTATCCTTACCAAACATTCTTTTTCTTCGCTGAGAATCCAATCTCTTGGACTAGTTGATGGTCGAAACTTGACCCGTGGTTTTATCGCCGGTCCAGTTTCAATGCCTGAACAATTTCTTACCAACGAAAATAACGAGAAATCAACTTCTGAAAATCCAAAATATATTTCTCGGCAAAAATGGATTATTAGAACTTCCTATCTGGAGAGGTAATCAGATTGGTCTTTGGCTTAGAAACTTTTAACCAAGTTTGGCATGAGCTCGTGGAATTATCTGCTCCCGATTCTCAAGAACGAGCTTTTATTTAACAACTCTGTTGGTTTATAAGAAACAGCATCCTGCTTTGTGGCGCGAGGTCAGATTGAATTGAGTGACGTTCGAAATTGCGTGAGGCTGCGTGAGGCTGGATTAGACTGAGCCGTATTTGAAATGGCATGAGGTTAATTGGGCGGGATCATAATCGGGGATCATAATCGGGACCTATGAGTGCTGTGTCTGTACGTTTTAAGAGAATTAGTTACGTAGCTTTTAGAATAAATGATTATCGCTAACGATCTCCGCTTTGTTTTCTTCAAAAAAGATGATCTTTCTATTCCAAAAATATCTCAAACAATTCAAATCAATATGTGATGACATTGCATTAATAGGAAAAGTCAAGTCAGTTAGTGAAGATCAGAATTTGGATACGAAGCTTTTACTACTTCCATGCATCCTTTTTATATCCTCTCATTCACACAAGATTACTGAGTATTTTAACATATTTCGACATGTTGTATTTCTGAACGAGATTACTGCTGATTCTGCATTAATACGTTTGGAATAAACCGGTAATGTAATGCTAAATTACAGTGTTTATATCATTATTATGTTTGATTCAACTTTTAAAACTCAGTAATCCTGATAGGCGTAGTAATCCTGATAGGCGTGAGGGCCAGAGGGCGAGAGGGGGCCGTACGGTTTGAGGGCGCTTGAGGGAGAGAGGGGCAGCCGCGGCTTGGTTGGGTGAGAGAGGGATAGAGAGGCGGCTGCGGCTTGCTCGGGCGAGAGAGAGAGAGGGGCGGCCGCGGCTTGTTTGGGCGAAAGAGGAGAGGTCCGTACGGTAGTCTCGGGAGAGAGGGGGTGGCGATCACGAGAAGAGGACATCGATGGAATGATCTCCTGTTAGGGTTTGGAGGTACTCGAAGATAAACTTGTTATTTTATATTAACTACAATATTACCCGCTTCCAATAATGCAACATACACCCCTCCTTCCAGTAATGTTTTGAGATTAATCCGCACCTTCCGGAATTTTATATTACCGAACAGATTACAGGCAAGATTTTTCAA
>CM054954.1:10147448-10172581 GCA_029168755.2 Tillandsia fasciculata
GGTGCCATTGACTAAACACATGCACGCGTGCATAGCAAGAGGCGGGCGGCGGCGCATGTTGTCTTGACTAGCCATTTGCTTTTGATCTTCAACTCAGCTTTCTCCTAGCTATATATACTGTGACGCCCCCAATAGTCCCACATCGAATGTGGATGAAATTGTGATTGGGTTTATATGAGACATGGACACTAGTAATAATAATCGGACTTAAGCATTTTGGGATGTGGTTTGGATTACATTTGATATCAGAGCAGGGCTAGCGAGACAAGTCTCACATCGCCTGGTGATCTTGGGCTGTTGTGTGTGTGTTTGGTCTGACGAGAACGTCAGGTCTAAACGGGGGGAGTCTGTGACGGTCCCAGACTCCGGGTGGATGGAATTATGATTGGGAGTCTGTGACGAGTCCCACATCGGATGTGGATGGAATTATGATTGGGTTTATATGAGACATGTACACTAGTAATAATAACTGGGGTTAAGCATTTTGGGCTGTGGTTTGGACCCAACGAGTTATTATTGCTGGTGCGCCGGATAGTTACATATACTATTTTCTCTACTTTGGTAGATCTTTGCAAGTCTATTATTTGATTTGAGTTATGCCATTTGGAGACGTGCCAATGGATAGCTCATGATCATGATTGTCAGAGTCTCGCACATAGAGAGTCAATTTCACTTCTAGAACAGTGCCTAGCATGTCTTGACTCACATGGCTCATCTAAATTTTTTTATCTCTATAGTATTTTGTTATTAATTCTTACATGCGCATTTAAAGAGTTGTTTAAAACGTACGATTTGAAATATTTTAAAAGATGATATTTGTACCAAAAAAAAAATAGACAGATTTTTCCAACAATTAGATGTGCCTCAAATTTGATTATTGAGTTTCATTTTGTGGCTTCTATTCATTCGTCGAAAGCTCTACGGTGTGATAAATTTTGAAAAAGTAATTTGTGAAAAAAATGAAAATGTCAATGGTGAAAACGCAGGGCTCGAGCTTTGTAGGGGTGGAGTCTCTTGTGGTACGAATTGGATTAGATTTTGAAGAAAAACCGATAAGAAACATACAATTTTTTTTTATGTTTTAATTGCCCTAGAGATATTATCAGTTATTGTATTCTTCACAATATTATATATATATATATATATATATAATATATATATATATATATTATATATATATATAATATTATATAATATTATATTCGTAAAGTAAAGTTTTTTTTTTTTTTTTTTTTTTTTCATAACTCAAATTTTTGTTTTCTATCTTTTTCTACTTCTTTGTTGTTTGTTTATTTTATGATTAACATTTTCGTTTCTATTTGTATGATCTTTGTAACAAACGCAATAGGAAGCAACCTAAATCATTTTCTTCTATAGAAAAGGGATTTGGTGTCAAAAGGGAATTTCTTTTTTTAAATTGTTAATTTGGTGCTAAAAGGGAATTTGAAATAGTTTGAACTGTGTGATGTTTGACCTACTTAAATAGAAATTGAAATAAAATTTTAAATTCTTAATGATGCGTCTACTACAATTTGTAGGTTATTTTATTTTAGGATTAATTACATACAGATTTTTAAAAATATATCAAATAACAAATATATTTTTATAAAATTCAACTTTTTATATTTATCTTTTAAAAAATTCGACGTTATTCATATATATTCCTACCGTCTATCTCTGTTAGAAAAATTAGTTAACTATAGATTAAATACTTAATTTTGATTAGTCAGTAAGGTAAATTTATCTTTTTATTTTTGCAGATATTTTTGTATTATTTTAACAGTTGAGACTTTGAATGAACATATTTAAAAAAATATTTCACATATACTCTATTAAAAAATAAACAGCGAACTAATAAATTGGAACCATATATATGAACAACTTAAAACTTTTGAAAGTATAAATATGAAAAGTTGAATTTTGTAGAAATATATCTGTTATTTAATAAATTTACAAAAAGTCGTATGAAATTAATCTTTTATTTTAAGTAGATTTGGATACAAAAAAAAAAAAATTACAAATCCATAATCAGAAATATACAAACAAATTAGGAAGGTAATCAAAGATTGCGGGATTGCGATATTTTGGATGGTAATGATGAAAAAAAAAAAAAAAAGAAAAAAAAAACAGACATTTAGGTAAATTTTTTTAGTTTTTCTTTTGCTTATTTATGATTGAACAAGGTAAAGATTTGTCTCATTAATTACATGCTCTTATATATGAACGTACTACTCAAACAGAACTACTTTGCAGCGCAAACGTACTACTACTAATAAGTAATGAGGTGTACACTTAGCTTTTTTCGAGCTATGCTATATATACACTTTATTTGGGGTATACATCCTACATCTAGTCCATTCTAAGATGAATATTTATCCATTGGTCACTTCGAAGTAACGAGTAAAATTCATCCCACATCTAACTTTTTTCAAACAGAACTACTTTGCAGCGCAACGTACTACTACTAACGAGGTGTACACTTAACTTTTTCCAATAAGTAACTTACTAGCAGTAGTGCAGGACCATCCCCAAGAAATATTGATTGTTAAATCTCTCCAGTTCCATCGCTGCTTTGAGATTCGAGCACAGCACGTGATGGACGGTAAATTTGACGATCTAACGGGAAAGATGAGATACAGAGAGTCGATCAGCAGGCGGGAGGCGCGGTGAGGTTGCACTTGGCGGGGAGCTGCATGGCGAGGTCAGGGTCGATGCCGAAGGATGGGAGCAGGAAGGAGTGTCGGTACGAGCAGAGGCACGGGAGGTCGGCACCTGCCAGGGCTGCGCAGCACTCCTTGGACGGGTCCGCCGTCGAGGTCGACCCGCTGCTCACGGCTGGCTTGCAGGCCTGCAGCCCCCCGCGAGTCATGTTGCACATAACAACAGCTTCGTCGTCTTCGTCGGCACGTGCCGCACGGTTTTTAATGTCCGGGGAACACAGTATCAATACTAGTACCAGTACAAGCGCCATAGACACGCGGAGCACCACCGCCATTACCATTGCGCTAGCTCCAAATTGGATATGTAGATGATGTTCCCCTCCCTTAAGTTTATGATTGGTGAGTGTTGATCTATTTATAGAGCCACACAAAAAGAAAACGTCAAAACTTAACGGGAAAGAGAAATGCGACATTCGCAGAATTTGAAATAGTATTTTAATTAGGTGGGGGTTAGTTTTGAAATATTAAGAGGGTTAAGCATATTAGGGCCCGTTTGGTAACGGGATAAGACAGAACTAGCTATTTTAGGGATAAGTATAAATTACAGAACTAGTGTAAAAAAATGTTTTGGATGGTTTCAGGGATAAGAAATTTTGTATTTGGCATGAGAATGAGGAATAAAAGAAATAAAGAATTTTAATTAAGGTAAATTATCTTTTTGCCCTCAAACTTTATTATGTAATAATGAGATGAGAGATGGTGTCTCGGTAGATGTGAGAGAGTATTTAAGAAAAAAAAGTAAAAGAGTGGTTGGGAAGAGTGAGAATAGTAATTCTCATTTATTCTAGTTATACCAGAACAAGCTATACCGATTGATTTCTGATGCGTTTGGAAGAATAAGAGAGATATCCCTCCTATTTTCGATTCTATACCGAATCCAAACGGCGCCTTAGGGTTTGAGTGATTTTAGAATGAGTGATTTTTATGGAAAGCGGATGATCACAATTAATACCGAAGTCAATCAAAGTGTGCAATAAATTTTGACTAAGTCAGAGTCTTAATGGCAAACTAAGTAGGCAAAACCAAAATCTGAATAACAAATTAAATAGAGAATTAAATGACAAAACTAACGAAATAAGTTTCATATTATATAGTGCTTGTAAGTATGTTTAAGCTTGACAAAAATTTAAAGCTTAAAAAAAAGGACTAAGCCTCTTAATCGGATGGTAATATTTTTTATAATAATTAGGCTCAAAAATAGAATGCCTGTTAGAGTTAAAATAATTATAAAATAAATAATTATGAAAAATATGACATTATAGAAAGTCAAGATGACTAGATTGTTCTTCATTTCTGTGTGATTTTTAAGGGTGTTTGGTTAACTGCTGTATATAGTACTGAACAGAAAATTTAAATAAATTGATTATAAAATTGAATTTATAATTATAATTTAAATTTATAAATTAAACTTAATTGGTTTGATCATTGTGGACGGAGTTCTTGTTTTTTCTTCTTCTCTTTACAAATTAAAGTTGAACTTCATCGGCATAAGAATTTAATTCGTTCCGTAGTGAAAATTTGAATTAGAATCTGATCAAACCAACTGATAATATATGCTTCCATGCACATTGCAAGTCAAAACCATAGATATAGTTGTTCTGATCCAACCAATGTTGATAAAATTAATTTACGCATTTTTCAAATCGCTGTAGACCTGCAGGGGAGTTTAAACTTTAAACTAAGGGGTGTTCATTTTTCGTAAAATTGCTAAAAATAATTTTTTTGGTGATTTTTTTTTTTTTTTAATGTTTTGTAGTGTTTGATATGTAGGAAAAAGTATATATATAATTTGTCATCAATATTTATTTAGTTGAAAGAAATTTAAAATAGATTTATTTGTTCAATAAAAATAAATAAATAGAAAACATTTTACGCGGTTTGGGTTTTCGTAAAACAATAACACTCCAAAATTTTTCTAAATAGTTTCGAAAGTATTATAGTTTTGAGAGTAGAAAGATCTCCGTGCATATAAGTTATTCATGATAATAGGACATCCGATTTAGCAATTAATTTTGTTAGGCATGGCTTATCATATTGTTGGAATTAATTAGCTAGAAATTAAATTTCACAAATGTTTGATTTCGTTTGTCTAGTGAACGAGTAATCTCGAATGAACCGCGGGGAAAAAAAAATTATAAAAAATAGTGATAAAAGACCTAAAATAAAAATAAAAAAATATTAATCTTATCTTTGATGGTAGAAATTTCGATTAAAATTTCACCTAATTTAAATTTTTCTACACTATTGAACTTAAAAACGTGTCACATCGATCATTAAAATAGTTATTTTTGAAACTCTTTGACCTTTTTCTGAATAACGTTGAAATATTATAAAATATAGTTTTCAAATAATTTTAATAATTTAAATCATGTCTTATGAAATCGATCATAGAATCAGATGTTCTATTATCGAAAATAACTTATAAATACAGAGAACTACATGCTTTTGAAAGCACAGAAGGTGTGTAGAATTGAGCTCCTATGCTTTTAAAAATACTAAGTCATTAGTGCTTGTAGGTTTTAGCCATTAGATAAAAGGATGTGTAGTTAAGCTGATAGTAAGCATTTTAGGTTTAATGGGCGGTTGGTAGAATAACATGATCTAAAATGTGAAATTAGTCAAAAAGATAGATCTAATGGTAGCATTAATTATTTGGTACTTTTACAAGTATAATAGCTGAACTATATATATATATATATATATATATATATATATATATATATATATATATATATATATATATATATATATAGTTCAGATGGGGTGCTTTTAAGAGTATTAAATATTTGGCAATACCAAGTATTCCACCTTTGGACCTATTATTTTGATTATTTTTATTTTTTAGATCATACTATTTCAATAGTTATCTCCTAAATTCTATATTATCATAATTATACAAATCTTAATTTAATGGTTGAAAACTTAATAACATTAATAATTTAATTTTATTAAAAATACTTTATATATATATATATATATATATATATATATATATATATATATATATATATATATATATATATATATATATGCTGGAATTCTATCGATAGCACCAAGTTATTGGTGCTATCAAATTTTTAGCCTTTGGATTAAAAAAATGTGTGGTTAGGATGATAGTGGTCCCGTAGAGTTTAGTGGGTGGTTGGTTAAATAGTAAAAATCTTAGAAAACTACTATAATCCCAATCGCACATACTTTCATCCAAGGACTAAAAACTTAATAGCACCAATTGCTTGGTGCTATCGATAGTATTCCAGCCGGACTATATATATATATATATATATATATATATAGAGAGAGAGAGAGAGAGAGAGAGAGAGAGAGAGCTTATATACTCTCAAAAGCACAAGCTCAAATATACTTATAAATTTTTTATCTTTGGATTTGTATTTAGATTTGTGCTATTTACCTTTTCTTTCTATCTCTTTATAAGTTGACTTTACAAAAACACAAATTCCAATATAAATCCAATGGTAAAAAATTCACAAGTATATTTGGACTTTGCTTTTGAGAGTATATAAGCTCTAATATATATATATATATATATATATATATATATATATATATATATATATAGAGAGAGAGAGAGAGAGAGAGAGAGAGAGAGAAATTAGAGTTTATATACTTTCAAAACTGCAAACCTAAATATACTTAAAAAAATTTTATCATTGAATTTGCATTGAGATTTGTACTATTATAAAGTCAACAAAAGAGAGAGAAAGAAAAAATAAAAAACGTAAATGACAATAAATAAATATATATATATATATATATATATATATATATATATATATATATATATATATATATATATATATATATATATATATATATTGGGATTTGTGTTTTTTATTTTTTTTCTTTATTTTTAATTGACTTTACAATAACACAAATATCAATGCAAATTTAATAATAAAAAAATTACAAATATAAATTAGCTTATACTTTTAAAAATATATAAAGTCTAATATATATATATATATATATATATAGACTAGAATATTATCGATATCACCAAGTCATTGGTGCGATCAAATTTTTAGCCGTTTGATGAAAAAATATGCGGCTGGGATTATAGTAGTCGCCTAGAGTTTACTAGGTGGTTCGTTGAATAGTAAAAATTTAGGGGATCACTATAATCCCAACCGTATATTTTTTCATCCAACGGTTGAAAATTTGATAGCACCAATTATTTGGTGCTATCGATAGTATTCTAGTCGGACTCTCTCTCTCTCTATAAGAAAGAGAGAAAGAGAGATAGAGATAGAGAGAGAGAGAGAGAGAGAGAGAGAGAGAGAGAGAGAGAGAGAGAGAGAGAGACTACTCAATGAAGTGGATTTGAGCTACATAAAATTCCAAAGAAATATAGTGGCAAGAGGAGGGACAGCTAATTAAAGTGGTAGCCCGTGAACTATGAATTGGCTTTCATTGTATAGTGGACAAGTCACGGGTACTTTGTCGGCTTCTTAAGATTTTGTATGTTGGTGGTTGTATTGTTACAATTTGATGAGGACACCAACTACAACGAGCCAAAACCACACATGTCAACCTACCGATCACGTTGGCTCGTTGCTCGCATTTATGTACACTCTTTGTGAAATATAGTTAAATATTATTATTCTTATTTGCAGTTAAGGTTTTTAGGATTATGATTGTTTAATACTCACTATAATAAAATTAGATTACAGAGACATATATTTATGATATTTTTTATAAATATTTTATTTATAATCAATTTATATCTAAAATTAAATTATAAAGATATATTTTTAGGACATATTATAATAATGTGTCACTGTACATCCTAGCGACAGCACATATAGCGACATAATGACAAGTGTCGTTATCTTTTTCAACAGCATTTTTTTTAGCTTTTAGTAATACTTAAAAGTATCGCTATAACATAATTTTGTTATAGTAACTCTTTTAAATAGTACAAGAAAAGGAGATCTAGAGTAATAATTTCGTTGGATTATATAAAGTCATATTTCAAATCGATATCACTCGAAAATTTCAGATTTCTGTATGTTGGATAAAAAAATTTAAAATTTAAGTATTGATAGTAAACAATACCTCAAGAGTTTCTCAGAAGTTTTTCAAAATTTTAAATTTTAAATTTTAAATTTTTTTTTTTTTTTTTTTTTTTTTTTTGTATTGTACATACCGATGCTCATTTTGAATATTGGAACTGATTTTTTGAAAAAAAAATCAATTCCAGTACTGATCCGTCGGAGGAGAAGGAAATGTCGCAGCGCCTCGCCGATGGATATCTGAAACCCGGATGAGAGAAAAAAAGAGAAGACGAAGAATATATTTGTAGATGAAAGAGTTTTTCTATTTTTACTCTCTAACTGGGAATGCCTTTACAAGAGCCAATAGACCCCTATTTATAGCCCTTAGGCTTACAAAAGATAAGAAACAATAACTATTTTATTCTTAACCAAATTGGCTTTATCCAATTTGGTTTAACAACCCGATCCAATTAAACTACCTCGATCCCTATCCTAACCGAAGTAGTTGTAACTGCCTCCGCCTTATCCTCAATGATTGAGACTTATTCGGAGTAGTTGTAACCGCCTCAGCCTTATCCTCAATGGTTGAGACTTATCCGGAGTTTAGATCGTCCCGGATCAAGTACTCAAAGTTGAGCATCGGTATTCAATTCTGTGATGGACTAGATATATTAGATTTGACACTAATTTGATTTAATTTTATTCTTAGAAATTAGGAATGGTCCAAAAATATTTTTACAAAAATTTTTAAGAAAAGATAGGCGACTAAAAGTGAATTAAAAATTCGGATGAATGGTCTTGAGCGTTTTCTACTAGAATTAGAGTTTTGGAGTTATAAAACTCTTGTAATTAATTTTTTTAAATTAGGACTTTATTGTAGACACCCCAGTTAAGACAAAAACGGAGAGAGCTTATGAGAGAGAATTTTGTAATCCAATTATCAGCGCGGATACGCGCACTGATCTAAACATCAGTACTAATACCAAGCCCCAAAACTCGAATATTTGCTTCTCTCTACACTGCTAAATTCTGACACTTCCTCTTGGGTACCCGTACTCAATACAAAAGTCTGCAATTTTATAGTTTTATATTTTTGAAGTCCGTTTTCATACCTATTTTGCGCTGAAAACACTCGATTAGCTTCCAAACGCCTTTAAAACCATTGGAATAATTGGAATGATCTCCAAACCTGCCTACTGATCACTCGAACTCCGTAATTTGTAAAAGCTTAGCGCATTATATTTGTATACCACTCAATTTGGTTGGTAAAATTACTCTTGCATGGAATTACTTTTTCCAGCTACTGCTTTTTTTTGAGGTAAAGGCAGCATGCTGCCGCTTCATTCAATGCATTGATGAATTTAGCTACAAGGGGCAAGGCAACTAGGCCTTGAAGGAGATCAAAAAAGAAAAGAAAAGAGGAAAAAAGAAAAGAAAGAAGAAAAAAAACAGAGAAGAAAAAAGACAGAAAGACAGAGCTCTCAGACATTCAATTTAATTGGACTTCTATTTGTAGATTCAATAACAGCATGTAGATGCAACTACAAGAGATAAAATAAAGATTTTGCGCTTCTCGAAAATCACACACTGCAATAAAATTATACTATAGCGACACTCTTAAATGTTGCTAAAAACTAAAAAAAAAATATCGCTGAAAAAAATACCGACACTTATCATTAGTGTCGCTATATGTGCCGTTGCTAGGGTATATAGCGATACATTATTATAATATGTTTTAAAAATGTGTCCCTATAATCTAATTTTGGATATAGATAGACTATAAATAGAACATTTATAAAAAAATATCATAAATATATATTTTTATAATTTAATTTTATTGTAACGACACTTGCAATAAAAATTTAAATGCTTGACAACCCCTAAAATTAACGACTTTGAAATCACCTTGGTAACGTAAGTATGTAAAGAATTTGATACAGTACTTTTTATGTTTCAATTTCTAAATATTTTAAATAATTTAGATAACAATACTAATTAATAATGATTCCAAATTTTTATTAGCTTCGTCATAACGTTTTATGTTATCCTACGTACTATCAATAGTCTAGTGATTGGATATGGAGGTTGGAGGTTTAAGCCTCCATGCTTAAATTTTGGGTTGTCCAAAATAGTTTACTGAATTTGTACACTACAATAAAATTAGGCTATAACGATACTTTTAAGTATTTCTAAAATTTAAAAAAAAAATATCGCTGTCAAAAATACCGACACTTATTATAAGTGTTGCTATATGTGCCGTCGCTAGGGTGTATAGCGACACATTTTTGTGATGTGTCCCAAAAATGTATCCCTATAACTTAATTTTGAATATAGATGGAATATAGATAGGACACTTATACAAAAGTGTCACAAACATGTGTCCCTATAACCTAATTTTGTTGTAGTGGTAGTTGCAGGCTAAAATTCAATTTTTTATATACACTATAATAAAATTAGGTTATAAGAATACATTTTTGTAATATTTTTGTATAAGTGTCATATTTATATTTTATTTATATTAAAAATTAGATTATAACGATATATTTTTGGAACACATTATAATAATGTGTCACTATATACCCTAGCGACTGCACATATAGCGACACTAATCATAAGTGTCGGTATTTTTGCTAGCGGTATTTTTTTAAAAATTTTAGAAACACTTAAAAAGTGTTGTTATAATATAATTTTATTGTAGTAATATAATTTTTCGAAAGCTTTGCTTCAAACAAAAAAATAAAAATTAGAGCTCCTTCACAGCCAATATTCTAGCCCATCATATTCCAACCCTAATTAAGGCATCGTTTGCGAAGTGGAACTTACTTTTTAATAAATCTAAAAATATATTTTTTTTATATTTTTTTTTTTAAATTTATGTAATTTTTTTTTATAAATTTTTTAAAATTTATACTAATTTTAAAATTAAAATTTTTGTTTCTACTTTTGTAATTTTTTGAGATAATTAAAATTAAAATTTTTAACATTTATAAATTTTTAAATTTTAAATTTTATAGCTTTTAAAATTTTTAACTTTAATTTTTAATAAATTTATCATATAATTTTAATAAATTATATGATAAATCTTTTTAATAATTTTTTTATATATAAATAAAATATAAATTTTAATAAATTTTTTAATAAATATTTTAAATTAAGTATTTAAAATCATATCAGTAAAATTTTTATCTTAAATTAAAATTTTAGTGTTCTCTATTCTTCTTATTCCTCTTTAACTTACCGAATATAATTTTTTTTTATCTCCGGTACAACTCTTATATTCAACCAAACACAAAATTATTTTAATTCCTGCTTGTATCTTGAACTTATTATACCTATCTCAGCAATAACCAGTTTTCGCTTATACCAGAACCAAACGCAGCCTAAATGGTCGAGCTAATTTTGAACCACTTTGGGCCCAACCCAAAGCAATCAAATCCAACCCAACCCAAGTAACCTATCAACATGCATTCCTTTTTGAGTGAGATTGCACTTGTGAAGGGAGCTTCATTGCAACTCTAGGGTTAATTCCATAGACTATATATGAAGAGCCACCACGAGTTCTTGTAAGATACTTACAACCAAAATCGGTTAGTGTGAGAACTGCGTAGCACTGCAGTGATGATAAACGAAGCGAGTAGCATGCTATCTTTCTTTTTTTTTTTAAAAAAATAACTCTTCGGATCCAAACCACCAACTCAAAATACTTTATTCTAATTATTATTATTATTAAAGTATCTGATCTCTTATATATCCAATCAAAATTTTTTTTTTTATCTGGTGTAGGACTATTAGAGCATTAAAGGCTTGCAGTGGCTTAACAAATCATCTCCTCCAACATATTGCGAACCATCTACTAGCAATAGTAGCTCGTTAGATCCAAACCACTAACCCAAAATATTTTATCCTGATTATTATAATTACTAAAATATATGATCTCTTATATTTTCAATCATTTTTTTTTTTTTTTTTTTTTCAGTGAAACTGTTGGAGCATTACAAGCTTGCAGTGGCTTAACAAATTATCTGTCAACATGCATGTTACAAACCATACAATACTGCAATGCTAGCATAGAGGCTTAAGTACGTAGCACTAGGGGTGTCAACGAGACGAACACGAGCGAGCTGGGGTCGGCTCGTGTTCGTCTCGTTTAATAAACGAGCCGAACACGAGCTGGCTCGTTTAAATATCGAGCTGAAAAATTCAGCTCGTGTTCGGCTCGTTTATTAACGAGCCGAACAAAGCTGGCTCACGAACAACAAGTTTGATTTTCATTCCTACTATTAGGAGGAAAGTTGAAAAAAAATTAAAAAATTAAAACTTTAATCTAATAATTAAAATTCATAAAAAATTGATAGTCTAAAATCTAAATAGTAATATATATATATATATATATATATATATATATATATATATATATATGAGCTGTTATCGAGCCGAACACGAGCGAGCTGATGTACCCCAGCTCGTGTTCGGCTCGTTTATTAAACGAGCTGAAAAATTCGGCTCGTGTTCGGCTCGTTTACTAAACGGACGATTCGATCTCGAGCTTATTTCGAGCCGAACACGAGCTGGCTCGCGAATAGCGAGCTGGATTGCCACCCCTACGTAGCACTGATAGTAACACCACTATCGCAAACGCGGCTCCCCGCTATGGAGATTAATTTTTTTTCATTATTTATGCTTAAATTTAGACCATGTTAATTTGGGAAATAATCCAATAGTGTAAGATTTTGCAGTTACCCAAAGCAATAGATTCATGGCATAGTAACAGGAGATGAAGCTCGTGATAAAATGTGTACGTAAGTGTAACGTAGAGCTACTGTTTAATTTGAGTAAGAGAATAATTGCATTAGGAGTTATTTTACAAACTTACATCTCATGCATGCACCACTTTCAATATTTGATAAACAATTTTTCTTAAAATTAAAGACAAATTTTACATAATTAAACTCTGATTTTGATACATTTATATTATAAAGGATTTTTTTGTGGAGTTCGAAGAAACAACTAACGACGGCCTTATCATTTTCAGAAGCAGAATACATGGCCACAACTTTTTTGGCTTGCCAAGCTTTATGACTGAGGAGGTTACTTGGATATCTTGGTCAACCTCAAGAAGAGGTACCAAAATTTTGTGTGACAATCGAGCGGCAATTGCAATGACAAAGAATTCAACTTTTCACGGAAGAACAAAGCACATTGACATACAACATCATTTTATTCGCGACTTGGTTGCTGAAAAACTAGTGGAGCTGAAGTATTACAATACACATGAACAAGTTGTAGATATTTTTATCTAGCCACTTCCTCATAACAAGTATGTCTACTTCATATTACTTCTTGGTGTATGCAATTTTGAATCAAGGGGGAGTGTTGCACATATAAATGTGTGATTCAAAATGATCTAGAATTTAGGAGTTGTGGTCAGTTGGTGGAGTGTTTTTAGGTGTTAGTTATTACTTTGTAGTAAGTTGAGTTAGTGGGTTGATAGTAATATGGATTATTGGGAGCTAAAAATGTGGCAACATGATTCGCCAATAATGCCTATAAAAGAGGCACTTGTATTTCAATTTTTTTTACTTTTGCCTATTTTTCTCAGTGATCTATGAGTGTACTAGTTGCATAGAAAATTAATTCTACCCTGTATCTGTTAAGGATTTTGTGTTGGCGTATTTCGTGAAATGTTTTGAATCTTGAAGATTGAAGATGAAGAATTGTGGATCATATACATCATCAATCTCAAGAAAAATAAATTCGAAATAATCAGGTACGTTTAACTAAATAATTTTGGTGATTCGAATACATTTGTGTAGTTTAGAAACACTTGGAATATGGTTTGATGCATAAAAATCAAAAACTGGACTTTTTGGAAGTTCAGGATCCGGACCAGCCACGTCCAGTCCGGACCCCGGAAATGATTTGGTTCATGCAATTTTTCAGTCCGGACCACCCCTGCTTCAGTCCGGACCCCGAACCTTAAATTCTGCAAAAATTGCATGAACAGTCCGGACCTCCCCTGTTTCAGTCTGGACCCCGAACTGCGTTATTCAGAAAATCTTCTGAAAATTGATGACATTCGGATCAGACTTAATCCAGTCCGGACCGCCGTGCGGGAAAAATTCTGTTTTGAAAGTTTTTGATGCTTATCTCTTTTCAAGGGTATCTAATCTATAAATGGACTTTTTATTCATCGTAAAAAGTGATTTTTGATTTCTCGAAAAAAAATTTCTTTTAAGATAGAAAAAAATCCACAAATATGGAGAAGAAAGGAAAATACCATTAAATTCATGTTTCTTCGTCTATATTGTTCGATTTGATTCTAGGGTTTCCAAACTTCTATTTTCTATAGAATCAAATTGAAGAATACTTAGATGGTATTTCTTGCCTATTTTTGATCTAAGTATTCAGAGGATCACCACCAAACGAAAACAACGATTTTACCAAGAATCGGCGCGAGGATTCGCGTGGCCTTGTGGATTCAAGGTGCTACCGCTCTCGTGGATTCGGAGCGAGGCGCGCTCGTGTGATCGAGACGTCCTATATTGGTGAAGACCGTGGATTCTGTTGAACGTCGTGGATTCGACGTTGGACTTCGTGGATTCAAAATTGCACGCAAATCGTGGATTCGAGGAGCGTGTGGAGCGAGCAGAAAAGATCAACTAGGAGCGTATGAAAAAAGTTGAGTCGTAGGGTTACGGTAAATCACCTTGTACGTGTTTAATCTTAGTAAATTTCACCGTGTTATCGGTCCCGTGATTTTTTACTCCTGTGATTGAGTTTTTCACGTAAATCTTGCGTACTCTATTTATTTTTCGCATTGCGTTATTTTTTACGCAAAAATTTGATATATTTATTATTTTTACCTATTCACCCCTCTCTATATGAAATCCATATTAACATAATCCACAGTATTTTCAACATTTTTTTTTTGGATTAAGTAACTATCTTCACCTCTATATGAAACATTGAAAAATATTATATTAAGCCTAAGCACACTGCCCAAGACCAAATACAATAATAAAAATACGAATCTAATTCTGATATATATATAAATTAATTTCGTTTTAGCCCGTGAGTCCCCTAATGCTAACAACGCTCATTCACGGGCTCCAAACAACTCTTATTAGTTTATTAATAACTGGATTAAAGGATAAACTAAACTCTCATAACATATTAAAGTGTTGGAACCAACCAATGGAGAGGAACCTTTTCACATTATATATATATATATTCTATTTAATTTGTACGTACGTACGTTTTAACATGAAAATATTATTATTATCTGTATTTATGCCATTTCTTAATTTGTTTTTCACACTACGTACTCGCATGCGGTGGAGTATTATGAGATAAATGCATGATGAATTAATGCTTCCATTTTCTTGGACGAAGTCGATCTGCATGTGGCTGATCGAGTAGGATCGATGTATCGCAAACCAATCGACAATAAAACGAAAACAATCAACTCATATAAAACAAAAAAACAAAAAACAAAAAAACAAAAAAAGAAATGAAAAATACCAATATTAATCTAGCTCCTAGCTAGCTAGCTAGATCTCTCTCTCTCTCTCTATTTAAACTTATGCCCACCACCAAACCCTAAAACCTCAAACAACCCTACCTAGCACACAATGGAAAGCAGGCACCTCATCAAGCTCCCCATCCTGGCAGTCGCAGTGGCGCTGCTGGCCCTCCTGGCGAGGGCGGCAGACAGCCACTGCAGGATGTCGGAGAAGGGCCTGATGGCCTGCCTGCCGTCGGTCACGGGGGAGGCCCCCGCGAGCAGTCCTCCGCCTGCCGAGTGCTGCAAGGCGCTCAAGAAAGCCGACCTGCCCTGCCTCTGTGCCTACAAGAACTCAACGTCACTTCCCAAGCTCGGCATCAAGCCCGATCTCGCCGTCCAGCTCCCCGCCAAGTGCAAGCTCCCTGTGCCCAAGCAATGCGTGTAACAATTAATGTTTCTCTTTAGTACTTAGTATCTTCATATATATATATATATATATGGAACCCTAGCTAGCTAGAGAGTACGTACGTGCGTGCATGGGATTGCATGGTACGTGTTGTTATGGTTGTACTATGTGTGAGACCTCCTTTGTTATCTTCAATTCCATGAGCTATGCAGTAATAAGAGCTAGGCTGTAATGCTATTAATAGCATCAAATTATTTATATTATTAAATTTTTAATCGTTGAATTAAAAGATGTATGGTTGAAATGATACTGGATTCCTTGAATTTAATTAATAGGTGGTTGAAAAAATAATAAAATCTAGCAGGTAAAAATAATCAAAGAGAATGATCTAAGAATAAAAAAATTAATAATACTAAATGTTTGGTGCTATCGATAGCATGGTAGTCGGACTCGTAGTAATAATTGATATATTGTATGTTGCATGACATCAAAATTATTAATATTGAAAGGAAGTATTCACTGTAGTAAAATCGCACCACATCAGTTATACCTAACCAATCAAATATCTCTTTTTAAGAAAAAAGTAAGTAAAATTATTTTTGTATAAACCTTGGTGGGATTGAAAAATCTCAAAAAAGCATTATAATTAGTTGGAACACACCACATTAGATATAATGTGAATGCCACATTTTAAACGTTTTTCGATATTACGCCCTCATTTCTTTTCAATCTCAACATATTACCTGTGCATGGAAATTGATATTGCCCAAAATCGAGGTTGTTTTTTTTTTCGTCCTATTAAGTTATTTTGAATCATTGATAGTCCGAAACAATGATTAGGACCAATAAATGTTATTTAAATTAGAAATCAAAATTGATAATTTTTTAAAAAATATTTATCTAGTACTTAAAAGGTCTTAAAATTCATACTTTTTCACGTTTAATTAATACTATCAATAATCTAATTCTATTAAATTTGTAATGGACAAATTAATCTTTTAGTTTCTTAATCATGTTTGACAATCTCAGTCTTGAATTGGGAAGCTCTAACTGTATTTTCACAAAATACACACTACAAAAAAAAGAAGTAATATTTAAGGATATTTTTTTTATACTTAATGATCACATACTACACGAGGTCCAGCTCAATCCACTAGACTACGCTTGACTCCACCAATACAAGTAAAACCAGAACACAGTAAATCCACAACCTCACAGATCCTCAGCTGAAAACTCAGCAAATCCATATATAATTTAACCCTAACACAAATGAAAATATGTAACGACTAGACACTAGCAATAATAACTCGTTGGGCTCAAACCACAACCAAAATGCTTAAGCCCAGTTATTTTTTAGTATCATATCTCATATAAACCCAATCACAATTCATCCACATCTGATGGCGACTATTGGGGGCGTCACAGAATCCCCCCGTTTAGGTCTGACGTCCTCGTCAGCCCAAACAGACACTTAAAGCATCGCTATAGCCTAATTTTATTGTGTGACTAACCTTGCAAAAGGTGTCATCTAGCTCCAGACTCATCCAAAGACTCAGAAGAGCTTCAAAGTTATTGGCTCTTAAACCAAATGAAGACCCACTCAAAACTCATAAATCCAGGTCCACAGGGTACAACTCAAACTACACAAAATGAGGTTAATTATAGGAACACATTGTTTAAGTGTCATATCTATATTCCATCTATATTCATCCACATCTGATGTGGAATTATTGGGGGCGTCACAAAATAGCTCCAACACATCCAACGGAAGAAGAAGAGCTTCAAAGTTTTGCTGTGTCAACGACACTTTTTTTAGAACTCAAAAACTAACAAATCCAGGTCCACAGGGTACTACTCAAAATTAATCCAGGAGAACAAGAGCAAACCAACCTTTCCTTTGTGATCAATAAGCTCGAAAACACCCCAGCGAGGAAGAAAGATCCAATAGAAGTTAATTACTCCGAAACCTCAACATGAAAATCAAACCCAAAAAACAAAAAAAAAATCTCTTAAAAATACCAAAATAGCAATCCAGCTCAAAAACCCAATTTCTCTTCAATTACCTCGACTCCGGTTGAAGTGATGTAACGATCCGACTCGCTAGTAATAATAACTCGTTCATGAGCTCAAACCACAATCCAAAATATTTAACCCAGTTATTATTACTAGCTTATATAGTCTTATATATCAAATCAGAATCTCTCTTATACCATTTTTAACGACCCAATCGTCTAATAATAATAATTTATTGGGCTCCAACCATATATCAAAATGCTTAAGTCCAGTTATTATTACTAGCGTGTATGACCTCTCATATATCCAATCAAGATCCATTTTTCATTCGATGTGGGACTATTGGAGCGTTACAAACTCCCCCTTGTTTAGACCCTGACGTTCTTGTCGGGTCCAAACTATGTCACAGACAGACATATCAGAATTATCAGGCGATCTAGAGATGGCTGCAGCGGATTCAAAAGATAGCTCCCAGCAAATCGGTGGTATAGCACTTTGTTTCGCATAGCAATTAGCTCTCACGCTTTCGGCTGGTATTCGTCTCTGATACCATTTGTAACGACCCCACCCGGTAGCAATAATAACTCGTTGGACCCAAACCACAATCCAAAATATTTAAGACCAGTTATTATTACTAGCGTATATGGTCTTATATATTCAATCAGAATCTCAATTCTATCCGATATGAGACTATTAGGGTGTTACAAGTGTAGCATGGGTCAGGTTCTACTCTTCGGCTAGTATCAAATCCCACAACAAACAGAAGCTAGCTGCAGCCACGACCAATTGTAAGCTTTTTTGTGGTGGTGCGATGCAATTCGACAAGTCCCCTGCGGCCGAGAGTCCACCATAGGAATAAAATGAAAGAATGGAGAAGATAGAGAGGTCCAATGTGCTAACCCTGGCTTAAGAGCGATAAAAGGATGTCCCGTGACACTACAACAAAATTAGGTTATAGGGATACATATTTGTGACACTTTTGTCTAAGTGTCCTATCTATATTCCATCTATATTCAAAATTAGGTTATAGGAATATATTTTTGGGATACATTATAAAAATGTGTCGCTATACACCCTAGCGACGGCACATATAGCAACACTTACAATAAGTGTCGGTATTTTTATCAGCGACACTTTTTTTAGATTTTAGAAACACTTAAAAGTGTCGCTATAATCTAATTTTGTTGTAGTGCAAGTGAGGGTATATATTTATAGATCCAAAGTTAGGTTAAAATAATCCTCCAAGCAACAAAATTTAACCTACAATTCACATGTAGAAAAACTCAATTCGGGCGCCCTAATTCAGATTCCAGCCACCCTTTTGCGGAGCCACTGTAGCATATAACTCTTCCGAGTATCCAAATTACCTCCTAGTCCAAGCCAACTCCACAGTGCCAATTCGGGCATCCAAACCAGGATCTTCGCCAACCATCTGCCACGTGTCAAGATCGTGCGATAACGAGGGGTCCACCAACTCACATTCCGGTGCATTCACAGTAACTTCCGGGCATCCGATTTGGGATCCTAACTAATACGACTATAACGGCCAATTTGGGTGCCCGAAAGTTTAATTAGGGCGCCCGAAATTGCTAAAACTTTAGTTTCAGTAGATTTCTTGGTCCAGAGTCTAATTTTACGCCTATTTTATGCTAAATGGGCTCTAACACAACACGACCATCTCCAAATGCATTGGCCAGTTAACTGTAATGTGTCCAAACAGTTACTTAGCATCAAAACACTACATTCTTCGTTTAGCAGCAAAATCTTCAGGTGTGACTGCTTTAAAACTTGCAAGATTTGGACATTAAGGTTTATACTGATGGAACACAATAGAGACTAGAAATAAGGATATATATATATATATATAATATAGAATGTTAAACTTTGAAGAGACAAATTTGATAATTTTTAACTCTGAAGGGACAAATTTGATAACTTAGACTTTTGGGGAATGTATCTACGATTTGATGTCTTTACAAGGATTCAAATGCAATTAACTTATTTAAATATGAAAAATACTATTTGTACACAGTACATAGGGAGTACATCTTACACCCCACCTATCATAGATAATGTAAATTTTACTAATTATTTTAAAATAATTAGGTACAAATTTGAATACGGATAGCATTGCATTAGTAATACATTCATTGGTATATGATACATCCATCCATTCTATGAATACTAGTACGTAGTGAGTGTGTTGATGTAAATATTAGAGATCGAATCTCGTTTACACCACTTTAGTTTTAATAAACGAAACACGAGCTGATCGCTCGTGTATAGTAAATATATATATTATATATATATTATATATAATATATATATATATATACTCTATTTAGATGACTAAAATTTAATGTATATTAGATAAATTTTAATTTTTTAATCTATTCTAATAATAGAATAAAAATTTTGTTGTAACCAACTGTGTTCGGCTTAATACGAGATGAGCTAGTATATTTAAACGATCGTGTATTACAGCCGAACACGAGCCGAATGAACGTAAAATATAAATTTTATTTGAAGTGTACTAAAGTAGAATTTTTCTTAAATATTTGAAATAGGAGAGTGTAAAAAAATTATTTTACATATCAATTATAGAGTTTATAAATTGTTTGGTTCTACTTTACTCAAAGTAAACCAAACTAATATTAAATCTTGGAGGGGCATAAGTTTTGATCACTTAAATTTTGAAAAAATATATTTATAATTTAACATGTTTACGAGAAGTTGTACATAATTATCATTTAAATTAATTAAAAGAAACCTGGGACTTGAGCCTTCATTTTTATATTGGCTACTCAAATATATTTTTTTATTGAGACCTACTCAACTTCTTTTTTTTTTTTTTTTATATTGGCTATATTTTATTTTTGTTGGTCCTCAAATATTAATTTATTGCGATTGTTGGCTTAAACTTTTTAGATTGTTACATTAAGTTTAACAATTCAACCTAATTGGTTGTAATGATATATATGTCGCTAATGTAATAGTGTTATATTCTAAAACGTGATAATTACAATATCAGTGAATATTAAGTATCCAATTAATTGGACATTAGAAGTTAATTGCAATAATTTAGAAACTTTAAGCTAGACATAGCAAAGTATTAAAGGTTTGAGGAAAGTTTGAGGACCAAAAGTGAAATTTACTCTTTTTATTTGAGTTTCTATACTTAGTTAGGTTAAAAACTTAACCTTTAATTGACCTAATTTTTTTTTACTAGGTGATTAATTACAGTTATTAACTTTGGTGAGACGACCAATGAATTTGATAAATCCCCTAATCTAATTTTTGACATTTAAAAAAAATAAAAAAATAAAAAAAAAAAAAATTGAGGTGTCTATTATATATAGAAAGCCCAATAGTTGAGGGGTCTCTACACATTTTTACCATTTGGGGTGTGTAGCACCTCCTCATTTATCTAATCATTACAATTGAGACCCCTCAAAGTTATGTTTTTTATTGAAATTGAGTGATTTTTGCCTAAAATAGAAAATTTTACCAAATTTATTGATAAATTTATCAAACATAATCATTTCAACTACTTGTAGTAGAAAGATCTAACAAGATTAATTAATTAATAACAGCTAATTGAATCCTGAAATTAAACAAACATTTTTAGTAAACTATATCTCAAATTTTTTTAAAAATAGAAGTTGAGAGTTATCTCCCATAAAATAGCAGTTACATACTTCTCCAGTAATAGTTTTCGATATAATTTTATAACAATGAACGATCAAAATCGTTTTTAACTTTTAAATTTGTTAAAATATTAAAGTAGATATTTTTAGCCACTGCAGTACCAAACTAAGCATAATCTGAATTGAGAAAGATCTGGACAGTAGTGCCAAGTACTGCAAAATACTGTAAAATTGGATTCACCCACCAATACACAAATTTGCCTTTCAAAATGTACCATTCAATGCTGACCCAGCCAACAGACTAATTCCAACTACATTCTGCCATGAATTTCACACAAATGCACAATTATCCTGCTGCTGTCAGGTGCCTCAAGTGGTACATTTCAGGGTGCTGAAAAAGAAGATACCCTCCTAAAGATTGTTAGATTACTAAACTTGAATCTCAATCAAATTACTCCATCAAAACAGTTTACTACCGTCGTGGCGCGATTATGTAATAGTTGATTCAGCTATCACATCATCTGACTCGTATAGATAATATAACGATCATATAACAGTTCATTCAGCGAGACCAATCGGTCGAAAGTTAGTTACTAACTTTATTGATCCTAGAACAATGGGCAAACTGAGATGCAGTAGTATTCATTTGAAACATTGGATAATACTTACTGAAGCTGTGCAGCTTGGATGTAGATGCTGAAGTAGCTAATCCAAATAGTGCAACAATTGGTGCTTCAACAACTGCAGCTTCACATACATTGCCATGTCATTAGCATACTCTACCTTCCTAATATGCACAGTTAGTTAGAAGGATTTCATTTAATCTGATTTATGAAATATAAGACAAGAAATGAATAAAATCTTTAATGTTACTTGGGAATATTCATCGAATATATATATATATATATCCTCGCCTTCCGGTGCGACAAATAGTATTAGTAATAGAATTCACCTGAGATGATACACCATTCAATGTAGATATAAATTACAAAGATATAAGCATCAAGTCGAATGACAAAATGAAGTGGATTGTTTCAATCTCAATTTATAGGTGTTTCCTGCAAAAGATTAACTGAACAACACTCTACCGATCGAAAATAAGAGATAATATTCGATCTGTCCAATAGTTTTTTAATCATAGAATAATTAAATTCTCTATGCCGACAATAAAGAGAAGCGATAAAATGGCCTAAATATATCTGAATAACCAATAGATTACAAATACAAGACCAAACATTGTAAACACTGCAAAACCAGTTGTCCTTACATCCCCAGAAAGTAAGAAGCTAAGAAAACTATGTTGCTGCATTGATAACAAGACATAAACTGAGATTCTGTCGTTTCATGATGACGATGCAACCAAACAACAAGAGTTTTGCTTAAGGAAGGAGTACTACTATACAGAAAAAGACATCAATGGTCAAAGCTCCAAACAAATAGATAATAATAAGGGATGAACAAATGTTCAATCCAGCAAAAACATGGATAGTTAAGTGATTTTTGACAAGAACATAACATAAACTGAGATTCTGTTTTTCCAAGATGATCATGCAACCAAACAACAAGAATTATGCTTAATAAAAAGAGTACTACAGTACTGTTGGGAAAAAAAAAAACATGGATAATGATCAATATAAAAATAAACGATACTCAGAAGTTTAAAAGGGTGTATTAAATTTGGATTTCAATGAGGAAAGAACCTAATGTGAAAATCTAAACCAAGGTGAAGGATATGTGGAACCTTTACAACCATAGCATACGCAAAGTAAGATGGTACCTGCATCCATAGAAAGAGTCATGTCAACAAGCTCAACTTTTCTGTGGGGACCTGAAAATCTCATGTCAAGAAGAAACCAAAAGTATGCATGGGTCCCCACAAAATTTAGGCAGTAGTATAGAATAATTGTCAAATTAAATTCAATAAGATTCCAACATGACTGATTCAAATTAAGCACCAAAGGGACCACCAGAAACTTCATTTAACCTACCTAGCAATGATGCGGCTTCCAATTAACAGTGCAATTGGTGTAGAGAGTATACACCCTACAAGACTGATCCCAACAATTAAGTTTGGTTTGGTGCAAGCGAAGGGGATAATTAGTTTCATAACATAAAAGTAGAGAATTTCCTGGTTGTGTCGGCAAAAGTAAGAAAGGGAAGTACAATTTCATTTTCAAATAACCCTCACACTACAACAAAATTAGGCTATAGCGACACTTTTAAGTGTTTCTAAAATCTAAAAAAAAGTGCCGCAGACAAAATACGACACTTATTGTAAGTGTTGCTATATGTGCCGTCGCTAGGGTGTATAGCGACACATTTTTGTAATGTGTCCCAAAAATATGTCCATATAACCTAATTTTGGATATAGATAGAATATAGATAGGACACTTATACAAAAGTGTCACAAACATGTATCCCTATAACCTAATTTTGTTGTAGTGTCACTTATACTGCAATCTACTTTTGGCGTCTACAGTAAAGTCATCTTCCTCTACTCCACAGCTTCAACAAAGAATAATAAACTATTACTCTCGATCTACTTCACTTTTACCAGCTCAGAATTCCATCAAAACAAACAACAGAAGCCAGAGAACCAGACCGGCTAGCGACTAACATAAAATCGTACGCAGAAGAATTACTTCGAACCAAACTCGCACTAGATGCACAGAAATTTAGGCAGCTCATTCACAAAATAGGAGAATTAAAAAAAAAAAAAAAAAAAAACATTCTATTAAGCATTTGTGCTGCACTAACAACAGTACCAACCATCAATTAACCCCAGCCACCCAAGATGGTGCCCATGCAGCAGCAAAAAGGGGAAAACCCTCCAAGAAACTTGCAACTTTTCTTTTTATCCTATACCCCCACAAAAACTTACCAAAAACTTAACAGATTCAGGAGCATATAATAATATATATATATATAGCATATAATATATATATATATATATATATATATATAATAATAATAATAATAATATAGGTTCAGAGGTCCTCATGCATGGGGACCATTCTTGGGTTCCCCCACTCACAGTGAGTGGAAGAAATAATGTTGGTGGAGTTGGGAATAGTAGAGGAGTAGTGGGTATGTTTCCTAGAAGAGCCCTTGCACTGGTTAACTGGGTACTTGAGAGCATTGACCTCCACCTTCCTTTGAGCAGCCTTTCCCAGATCAATCCCACATATGTCAGACAGTCTCACAAGGTATAGCAGCACATCAGAAAGCTCCTCCCCCAGGTGCTCCTTCTCCTCCTCTTCCCAGCCAGGAAGCCCTTTTGGAACCTCCCCTTTCCACTGAAAGATCTCTGAGAGCTCCCCAACCTCTCCCACCTGTGCACACACCACAACACAGTTTACCTCCCAACTAACAAGAAAACTGCTTCTTCTTCTTTTTTTTTTTTTAAAAAAAAAAAGGAAAAAAAAAAAGTGAGCCTGTGCAAGATTCCACAAATCCATAGATAATTTGTAATTTAGCCAAAGGAAAAGACAGAAAAAAAGGATTAAAATGACCCAACTGCAAAGATTAACCAGAAAAGAGAAATGAAACCCCATAGCATCTTAGCCTTTTTAGGTATGTTTCAAGTGGAACACAAAAGGTAAACATAGAATTTAGTCCCCCACCAGGACCAGCGTCTTACAATAAAAGTAAAAGCTGGAGCTGTATGGCACAAAGGGCCAGAAACAAACCCCATGCCTTTTTCTCCACCCAAAAAAACAAGGTGCAAAGAAATGCATTAAAGGAGACAACTGCTCAAAGAAAGGGAACAACAAACCCAGACTGGTAAATGGCCATTTGCTTAAATTCCATCAAAAACTTTTGCAGATATGT
>CM054954.1:10172681-10205181 GCA_029168755.2 Tillandsia fasciculata
GATAAGGGTTTCATTAGACCCGTGTGTCGCCACGCGGGAAGCAACGGTTTGTGAGGGTTTTTTCTTTTATTCTGGGTGTAGAAGAAAGATGGGTCACTTAGACTGTGTGTGGACTATAGGGAGCTGAATAAAGTGACCATCAAGAACAAGTACCCTCTGCGCGCATCGACGACTCTCTTTGATCAGCTGCAAGGGTCTTGTGTCTTTTCCAAGATTGATCTACAGTCTGGTTACCACCAATTAAAGGTGAAGGCCGAGGATATTCCTAAGACTGCTTTCAGATCACGGTACGGGCATTATGAGTTTACAGTTATGCCGTTTGGATTGACTAATGCCCCTGCCGCCTTTATGGACTTGATGAAACAGGATATTTCGGCCATTTCTGGATCGCTTTTTGTGGTGTGTTCATGTTCAGGAGATGATATCCTGGTTTACTCCCGAAGCGAGGCCGAGAACGAGGAGCATTGAGGACTGTGCTACAACTTCTACGGGAGAAGAAGTTGTACGCCAAGCTGGTGAAGTGCTGTGAGTTTTGGCTTCGGGAGGTAGCTTTCTTGGGCCATGTGATTTCCGCCGGTGGGTGTAGCTGTAGACCCGGCGAAGATTGAGGCAGTTCGTGATTGGCCCCGACCGACGACTGTGTGTCAGAGGTGCGCAGCTTCATGGGATTAGCTGGTTATTATGTCGGTTTGTGGAAGGCTTTGCGAAGCTTTCCACACCCCTCACTCGGTTGACGCGTAAAGGGGTGAAGGTTATGAGAATTTTGAGTCTGGAGCAGCACTGCCAGAAGAGCTTCGAGGAGCTGAAGGACAGACTGATGACTGCTCCTATCCTTTCCCTCCCTGTTATGGGAAAGGATATGTGATCTACAGTGACGCATCGCACAGTGGACTGGGTTGCGTGTTGATGCAGGATGGGAGGGTAATTGCTTATGCATCGAGACAGCTCAAGGATTACGAGAAGAATTACCCTACCCACGACTTAGAGCTCGCTGCCGTGGTGTTTGCACTGAAGCTTTGGCGCCATTACCTGTACGGGGAGCATTTTGAGATCTACACCGACCACAAGAGCTTAAAGTACCTGTTCACACAGAAGGAGCTGAACTTGAGGCAGCGCAGGTGGTTAGAGCTACTTAAAGGATTATGATGTGGACATCCTTTACCACCCAGGCAAGGCTAACGTGGTCGCTGATGCATTGATGATCGGAGGAGAGCAGTACAGAGTTTGTCTATGTTGATCACAGACCAGGCGCCCCTATTGGAGGAGATGAGACGGCTCGAGATAGAGGTTGTGTCCCCTGGGGTCTCTGCCAGACTGACGTCATTAGTCGTGCAGCCCACTCGGCTGGACAGGATCAGGGAGAAACAGAGTGAGGACCACCACTTGACCAGGATTCGAGATCAGCTTCCGAGTGATACATCAGGGGACTTTTACAGTGGCGCTGCGGCGGGAGTACTGAGGTACAGGGACCGAGCATGTGTGCCAGTGGATGCTGAGATCAGAGAGCAGATATTGAGAGAGGCCCATTATACACCTTATACCCTTCATCCTGGGGGGACTAAGATGTATAAGGACCTCAAGGCACATTTTTGGTGGAATGGCATGAAGAGGGATGTCGGGAGATTTGTGGCCCAGTGTTTGACTTGTCAGCAAGTAAAGCTGAGCATCGGCGTGCCAGCTGGCAAGTTACAAAGTCTCCCAATCCCTGAGTGGAAATGGGACAACATTACCATGGACTTCGTGGTCGGATTGCCGAGGGCACAGGGCGGAGCAGATGCTATCTGGGTAGTGGTGGATTGGATCGACTTACCAAGTCAGCGCACTTCTTGCCTTGCAGACTACTTGGCCACTCGATCGACTAGCCCAGTATACCTTGATGAGATTGTGAGACTGCATGGAGTACCCGCCTCCATTGTGTCAGATAGAGATCCGGGTTTGCCTCGCGTTTTTGGGGAGTTTGCAGATTCGCGATGGGGACTCAGCTCAGATTCAGTACAGCTTTTCATCCTCAGACTGATGGGCAGTCAGAGCGGACCATACAGATCTTGGAGGACATGCTGAGGGCTTGCGTCTTGGATTCGGCGGAGGTTGGATTCGGCACTTATCCTTGGTTGAGTTTGCGTACAACAACAGCTTTCAAGCGAGCATACAGATGGCTCCGTTTGAAGCGTTGTATGGACGCAAGTGCCGATCACCACTTTATTGGAGTGACGTAGGCGAGAGACGGACCTTGGGGCCAGATATACTGCTAGAGGCAGAGGAGAAGGTCCGGGTGATTCGACAGCATCTTCAGACCGCTCAGAGCCGACAGAGGAGCTATGCTGATGTTCGGCGACGAGACTTAGAGTTTCAGGTTGGAGATCATGTATTTCTGAAAGTCTCGCCGTCTAAGGGGATCAGGAGGTTCGGCATTCGCGGGAAACTCAGCCCCCGATACATTGGACCATTCGAGGTGTTGGAGCGTATCGGGCCTGTTGCTTATCGACTTGCACTTCCCCGAGACTGGCTGGTGTCCACGATGTTTCCATGTTTCCACCCTGAGGAGGTACGTCTTCGACCCGTCGCACGTCATCGACTTTGCACCTCTCGAGATCAGCGAGGATTTGAGATATGAGGAGCGCCCGCTGCGGATTCTAGATCGAGAGATGAAAGAATTGCGCAATCGAACCATCCCCTATGTGAAGATCCTCTGGAGCAATCATGATGAGCGCGATGCGACGTGGGAGCTCGAGTCAGAGATGATGGACGCCTACCCCTACTTGTTCGAGGCTCTGGACTGAGGTATGGTTTAGTTTCGAGGACGAAACTTTTGTTAGTGGGGGAGGATGTAGTGTCCCAGGTTTTCCTGTGGCTGTTTCCCTGTTCCGGGGTGTAGAACACCTGTTAGTGGTGTGTGGGGGCCCCAACATGTCAAAGTGATGTGTTGTTTGGACTTAGAGAGGGTTTGGGTGAGCCTGACCTTCGGCTGACTTTGCCGAATTTTTGGAATGGAATCAGGCTAAACGGAGGCCGTAGTTGGATTCAGCGCGGAAAAACGCTTGAAAACGGCTATTTACTTATTTATTTTGGAGTCCGGATGCCCAAAAACGGACCCCGGAAGTTTTCTGCGCAAAATGGTGCACGGGGGGAGCTGTGGACCGGCCGGGGACACGTGGCAGGCTCTTATTGGGCCGGCGCACGGCTCTCGGTCCACGGAGCGGGCCGCCGGTGCACGGTGGACCGGCGGGCCACGTGGCAGGCGCCGGTTGGGCCGGTGCAGCGCGCGCGCGGCGCAGGGATCGCGCTGCGGGCAGCGCGGGCAGGCCGGGCAGGCGAGGGCAGCGGCGCGGTGCACGGGGAACCGGGGCGCGCCACGTGGCGGCCCCGGATTGGCCGGCTCATGTGTGCGCGGCGCACGCAACGCCGCGCGTGGGCGGCCGTACGCGCACGCGGGCGGCGCGTTGACGGACGGCGCCCGTGTCGGGCGGGCGGCGCCGCCCCACGTGGCGCCACGCCATTGGCGGGCGCCGCACGCGGGCTGACCGGGGGGGGGCGGCATGTGGCACTCCCCCACTGGGCCCGCACGGCTGCCGCCTGTTTGGCGGACATGTGTCGGGCCCAGGAGCGGGTCGGACGGGCGGTGGCGTGCGGCCGGATCCGGTGCGCGTGGCTGGGCCGGGCCGGGCCGCACTGTGCGCGCCCGGAATTGGCGGGCCGGGCCGCACTGTGCGCGCCCGAATTGGGCGGCCGCACTGTTTGCGCCCGGAAGTCGGGACATATTGGGAATTTTCCCAATTGTTTAGTGGGCCTATATATAAGCCTCCCCTCCCCTCTTCTCTTGCCTTTTCCGAGAGTAGAGAGAGAATGGGAGGGAGGGACCTTTAGGAAAGTTTTTCCTCTCACTTTTTCTACCTCGTGGTGCGTTCCCAGATTTTTGGGAAGTTCGACAGCGGCGATCCGGATTTTACAGTGTGCCTCGGTTTTTCCCTTTTCGGCCCGTTATCGTCGCCTTTCAGTCCGAGGAGTCCCCTGCGCAGTACAGAAGTCCGATTCCGACGATTTCTTCGCCAGTGTGTTCCTAAGAGGTAGGGCTTCGTTTTTCGTGTTGATGGTTACTCCAGATTCCGATTCTTTGGCACGATTCCCGAGGTGATTTGACACCCCATTTTGCTGGTTGGATTTTTGGACAGCGGCGACTTCGACGAATTATTTCTCCGCGTAGGAAAATCGGATCGGGGTGATTCAAGAGTCGATTTTGGGCGATTTTTCGCGAGGAACGTAACCGTGATTTTTCTGGGATTTTAGGAGCTTGAGACAGAGGTGAAAATTCCTCGTTTTGCGTGCTGATTTTCAAAACAGCAATTGTGTGTTTGGAACTGCTATATTTACACCGTGTACACTTATGTGATGTTGTAGGACATTGTTGGCAGCTGACAGTGTGTTTAGAGGACAGCGGGTATTTTCTGGGTATTTGTACACGCTTTACGAGGTGGGTGGTTGCGTATCCCTCTTTGTTGATTTGCACACTAGGAATAAAGAGTTCCCAATTATACATGTGATAGTTAACTTGTGGTGTATGAACCCATTGCATTTGGCCCTAAATTAATTGATAGCTTCTATGTGATAAATCTGGGACAATAAAGTTGGACAATTGCTATATCCTAAACCGCATGCAAACAAGTAACCTAATATTATTTTAAAATGATCCTTCATATGAAACCTTGGTCACTTTTTAAATGCTTTTAAAAGAGAACACTTGCATGCTTATTGGACAACTAGTTAAGCCACTATTTTACTGCAGCACTATATTATGGGATCTGACTTAGGAGAAAACATGCTTTATTGTTATTCTCTCTATCGATGCATGATGATCGAGTCGGATCGGGATCTTGAGATAGTGTAATTGGATCTTGAGTCTGGGACAGTTTAGACTCTTCTTGGGGATTGTGGGGTATGGTGGCTACCGCGGATGTTAGGCGGTTGACCAGATGATTTTACCTTATCAGATTGGGGGTCTATGGGTTCAGCGGTGACCGCGGATTTTGGGCGGTTGACCGGATGTTATTATCACATCAGATTGGGGATTGGGGTTGCATTAGTGGATGGAGTATTCCCACTTTGATTATGGTCATGATCCAGTCCTGCTATTGTGAGACATCGGTTACAGAGATGATTGATACAGAGATACTTTACTCGTGTGGGTCGCTCCCCTCGAGTGCCACTCCGGAGTAGGCTTTCCACGGTGCAGAGCGCCGGGCACCATGCTGGGGTTTTTTTGGTGAGTTGTGAGTGATGACAGAGCAGGCAGTGCCAGTATTTTCTGGCCCTCTGATTGGGCTTCTTTGGGCAGTCAACTTTATAGTTGCATATGTACAGTCATCTTTTGGCACTGCATTTAGAGACATAGTAGTGGTAGTTTTCTTTCAGCTGTCTTTATTGCATACCACTGTTCTTTCCTTTTGCCTCTTTATTCCTAGTGGGCGCGTCAGCATTAGAGGTTTTACCCACTAGGGGAGGCTACTGGTTTATCTAGTAGTTCTCACCCCCATCGTTGTTCCTTGTTCTTTTTCCCCCTTTGTTTTGCAGAGTCGACTGTGGGAGCTGCTGGGCCTTCGCGGCAGATCGAGGTAAGAGGATCGCCGACTAGCTAGATCGTCTACCCCGAGCGTGAGTTTAGTTAGACTATTACTGTACTCCCCTTTTGTATCTCAGACTTATTAGTTTACTTTTGGGTCTGGCTGTGGCCAGCTGGTTGTATTATTTATGGTGAGCTGGGAGTATATTGTACTTTTATTTCAGTTTACAGTTTATTTCAGTCTGAGATTACTGTTAGTTCTATTAGTTCAGCTCTGTTATGCTCTTCTATTGTATATTATCTATCTGAGCAGGTTACCAGCGCTTCGTGTACATGGAAAATTCTGTGTACACGGCGGATCTGTTGGCGGGCCCGGGTTCTGGTTACCCCCGGGGCGTGACATCGCCGATGGATATCTGAAACCCGGATGAGAGAAAAAAAGAGAAGACGAAGAATATATTTGTAGATGAAAGAGTTTTTCTATTTTTACTCTTTAACTGGAAATGCCTTTACAAGAGCCAATAGACCCCTATTTATAGCCCTTAGGCTTACAAAAGATAAGAAACAATAACTATTTTATTCTTAACCAAATTGGCTTTATCCAATTTGGTTTAACAACCCGATCCAATTAAACTACCTCGATCCCTATCCTAACCGAAGTAGTTGTAACTGCCTCCGCCTTATCCTCAATGATTGAGACTTATCCGGAGTAGTTGTAACCGCCTCAGCCTTATCCTCAATGGTTGAGACTTATCCGGAGTTTAGATCGTCCCGGATCAAGTACTCAAAGTTGAGCATCGGTATTCAATTCTGTGATGGACTAGATATATTAGATTTGACACTAATTTGATTTAATTTTATTCTTAGAAATTAGGAATGGTTCAAAAATATTTTTACAAAAATTTTTAAGAAAAGATAGGCGACTAAAAGTGAATTAAAAATTCGGATGAATGGTCTTGAGCGTTTTCTACTAGAATTAGAGTTTTGGAGTTATAAAACTCTTGTAATTAATTTTTTTAAATTAGGACTTTATTGTAGACACCCCAGTTAAGACAAAAACGGAGAGAGCTTATGAGAGAGAATTTTGTAATCCAATCATCAGCTCCGATACGCGCACTGATCTAAACATCAGTACTAATACCAAGCCCCAATTTCGCAAAACTCGAATATTTCCTTCTCCTCTACACTGCTAAATTCCGACACCTCCTCATCTTGGGTACCAGTACTCAATACAAAAGTCTGCAATTTTATAGTTTTATATTTTTGAAGTCCGTTTTCATACCTATTTTGCGCTGAAAACACTCAATTAGCTTCCAAACGCCTTTAATTAAAACCATTGGAATAATTGGAATGATCTCCAATCCTTCCTACTGATCACTCAAACTCCGTAATTTGTAAAAGCTTAGCGCATTATATTTGTATACCACTCAATTTGGTTGGTAAAATTACTCTTGCATGGAATTACTTTTTCCAGCTACTGCTTTTTAAACTACATTCAATTTTAATTGGACTTCTATTTGTAGATTCAATAACACATGTAGATGCAACTACAAGAGATAAAATAAAGATTTTGCGCTTATCGAAAGTCACACTTGCAATAAAGATTTAAATGCAAGACAACCCCTAAAATTAACGACTTTGAAATCACCTTGGTAACGTAAGTATGTAAAGAACTTGATACAGTACTTTTTATGTTTCAATTTCTAAATATTTTAAATAGTTTAGATAACAATACTAATTAATAATGATTCTATAATTTTATTAGCTTCGTCATAAATGCTACATGTACACCCCAAAAGGGGTGTACATTATACATCCCACCCCATCCAAGGGTGGGGGTTTACCCACTGGTTATTTCGAAGTGACCGATAAAATTCATCTCATTCTTAGATGGGTGGGATGTAAGATGTACACTCTCTTTGGAGTGTACACTTACCATTTTCTTATGAGAGATGCTAGGTGTACACTCCTTTAGGAGTGTACATCCTATACCTCACCCTATCCTGGAGTGGGTATTAATTCACTCGTCATATCGAGTAACGAGTGAAATTCATCCCACTCCAAAATAAAATAGGGTGTAAGATATATATCCTAAAGAGGTGTATACTTATATATACCCTTTTCCTATATGTTATCCTAAGTACTATCAATAGTCTAGTGATAAGACATCTCATAGTGGACATGGAGGTGGGAGGTTTAAGCCTCCATGCTTAAATTTTGGGTTGTCGAAAATAATTTGCTGAATTTGAAGTTGCAGGCTAAAATTCAATTTTTTATGTACAGTACAATAAAATTAGGTTATAGAAATACATCTTTGTGATATTTTTATATAAATATCATATTTATATTTTATTTATATTAAAAGTTAGATTATAACGATATATTTTTAAAACATATTATAATAATGTTTCACTTTACACCTTAACGACTGCACATATAGCGACACTAATTATAAGTGTCGGTATTTTTGCTAGCGGCATTTTTTTCATATTTTAAAAATATTTAAAAGTATTGCTATAATATAGTTTTATTGTAGTGATATGATTTTTCGAAAGCTTTGCTTCAAATAAAAAAATAAAAATTAAAACTCCTTCACAGCCAATCTAACCCATCATATTCCAACCCTAAGGCATCGTTTGCGAAGTGGAACTAGAGAGGATAACTTTTTATCCCCTCTAGTTATACCAAATAAGATAGAAAGAGGTGGGAACTACTTGTTCCCACCCCTAGCGGGCCGCTAGGAGTGGGAACAAGCAGTTCCCACCCCAGGACTGGAGTTGTTCCACCTGCTGTTTTCTTCTTCTTCTTCTTCTTTTTCTTCTTCTTCTTCTTCTTTTTTGTTTTTTTTTTTTTTTTAATTTAAATTATAAGATATTTAAATTTATAAAATTTAAAATTTATTTTTTTATTTTATAAATTTTAAAATTTTTAACTTATTTTTTAATAAATCTAAAAATATAAATTTTTTTATATATTTTTCAAAAATTTATTAATTTTAAAATTTTTAAATTTATGCAAATTTTTTATAAATTTTTTAAAATTTATACTAATTTTAAAATTAAAATTTTTGTTTCTACTTTTGTAATTTTTTGAGATAATTAAAATTAAAATTTTTAATATTTTTTAAATTTTAAATTTTATAGCTTTTAAAATTTTTAACTTTAATTTTTAATAAATTTATCATATAATTTTAATAAATTATATGATAAATTTTTTTAATAATTTTTTTTATATATAAGTAAAATATAAATTTTAATAAATTTTTTAATAAATATTTTAAATTTAGTATTTAAAATCATATCAGTAAAATTTTTATCTTAAATTAAAATTTTAGTCCTTTCTATTTTTCTTATTCCTCTTTAACTTATCAAACACAATTTTTCTTATTCCCGGTACAACTCTTATATTCAACCAAACACAAAATTATTTTAATTCCTACTTGTACCTGAACTTATTATACCTTTCTCAGAAGTAACCAGTTTTCGCTTATACCCGAACCAAACGCATGCAGCCTAAATGATCGAGCTAATTTTGAAACACTTTGGGCCCAACCCAAAGCAATCAAATCCAACCCAATCCAAGTAACCTATCAACATGCATTCCATTTTGAGTGAGATTGCACTTGTGAAGGGAGCTTCGATCATTGCAGCTCTAGGGTTAATTCCATAGACTATATATGAAGAGCCACCACGAGTTCTTGTAAGATACTTACAACCAAAATCGGTGAGTGTGAGAACCGCGTAGCACTGCAGTGATGATAAACGAAACGAATAGTATGCTATTTTTCTTTCTAAAAAAAAATAATAACTCTTCGGATCCAAACCGCCAACTCAAAATACTTTATCCTAACTATTATTATTAAAGTATGTGATCTCTTATATATTCAATCAATTTTTTTTTTTAATCTAGTGTAGGACTATTAGAGCATTAAAGGCTTGCAGTGGCTTAACAAATCATCTCCCAACATATTGCAAACCATCTACTAGCAATAGTAGCCACTACAATAAAATTAGACTATAGCAACACTTTTAAGTGTTTATAAAATCTAAAAAAAGTATCGCTGACAAAAATACCGACACTTATTGTAAGTGTTGCTATATATGCCGTCGCTAGGGTGTATAGCGACACATTTTTGTAATGTGTCCCAAAAATGTGTCCCTATAACCTAATTTTGGATATAGATAGAATATAGATAGGGCACTTATACAAAAGTGTCACAAACATGTGTCCCTATAACCTAATTTTGTTGTAGTGAGCTCGTTAGATCCAAACCACTAACTCAAAATATTTTACTCCGATTATTATAATTACTAAAATATATGATCTCTTATATTTTCAATCAATTTTTTTTTTTTTTTTTTCCAGTGAAACTGTTGGAGCATTACAAGCTTGCGGCAGCTTAACAAATTATCTGTCAACATGCATGTTACAAACCATACAATACTGCAATGCTAGCATAGAGGCTTAAATACGTAGCACTGATAGTAACACCACTACTGCAAACGCGGCTCCCCGCTATGGAGATTAATTTTTTTTCATTATTTATGCTTAAATTTAGACCATGTTAATTTGGGAAATAATCCAATAGTGTAAGATTTTGCAGTTACCCAAAGCAATAGATTCATGGCATATAGTAACAGGAGATGAAGCTCGTGATAAAATGTGTACGTAAGTGTAACGTAGAGCTACTGTTTAATTTGAGTAAGAGAATGATTGCATTAGGAGTTATTTTACAAACTTACATCGCATGCACCACTTTCAATATTTGATAAACAATTTTTCTTAAAATTAAAGACAAATTTTACATAATTAATTAAACTCTGATTTTGATACATTTATATTATAAAGGTATTTTTTGTGGAGTTCGAAGAAACAACTAACGATGGCCTTATCATCTTCAGAAGCGGAATACATGGCCACAACTTCTTTGGCTTGCCAAGCTTTATGACTGAGGAGGTTACTTGGATATCTTGGTCAACCTCAAGAAGGAGGTATCAAAATTTTGTGTGACAATCGAGCGGCAATTGCAATGACAAAGAATCCAACTTTTCACGGAAGAACAAAGCACATTGACATACAACATCATTTTATTCGCGACTTGGTTGCTGAAAAACTAGTGGAGCTGAAGTATTACAATACACGTGAACAAGTTGTAGATATTTTTATCTAGCCACTTCCTCAAAGCAAGTATGTCTACTTCATATTACTTCTTGGTGTATGCTATTTTGATTCAAAATGATCTAGAATTTAGGAGTTGTGGTCAGTTAGTGGAGTGTTTTTAGGTGTTAGTTATTACTTTGTAGTAAGTTGAGTTAGTGGGTTGTTAGTAATATGGATTATGGGAGCTAAAAATGTGGCAACATGATTCGCCAATAATGCCTATAAAAGAGGCACTTGTATTTCAATTTTTTTTTTTTTTACTTTTAACTATTTTTCTCAGTGATCTATGAGTGTACTAGTTGCATAGAAAATTAATTCTACCCTGTATCTGTTAAGGATTTTGTGTTGGCGTATTTCATGAAATGTTTTGAGTCTTGAAGATTGAAGATGAAGAATTGTGGATCATATACATCAATCTCAAGAAAAATAGATTTGGAATAATCTGGTACGTTTAACTAAATAATTTTGGTGATCCGAATACATTTGTATAGTTTAGAAACACTTGGAATATGGTTTGATGCATAAAAATCAAAAACTGGACTTTTTGGAAGTTCAGGATCCGTACCAGCCACGTCCAGTCCGGACCCAAAAAATGGTTTGGTTCATGTAATTTTTCAGTCCGGACCACCCCTGCTTCAGTCCGAACCCCGAACCTTAAATTCTGCAAAAATTACATGAACAGTCCGGACCTCCCCTATTTCAGTCTGGACCCCGAACTGCGTTTTTCAGAAAATCTTCTGAAAATTGACGACAGTTCGGATCAGACTTAATCCAGTCCGGACCGCCGTGCGGAAAAAATTCTGTTTTGGAAGTTTTTGATGCTTATCTCTTTTCAAGGGTATCTAATCTATAAATAGACTTTTTATTCATCGTAAAAAGTGATTTTTGATTTCTCGAAAAAAAATTTCTTTTAAGATAGAAAAAAATCCACAAATATGGAGAAGAAAGGAAAAAATCATTAAATTCATGTTTCTTCGTCTATATTGTTCGATTTGATTCTAGGGTTTCCAAACTTCTATTTTCTGTAGAATCAAATTGAAGAATACTTAAATGGTATTTCTTGTCTATTTTTGATCTAAGTATTCAGATGATCACCACCAAACAAAAACAACGATTTTACCAAGAATTGGCGCGAGGATTCGCGTGGCCTTGTGGATTCAAGGTGCTACCGCTCTCGTGGATTCGGAGCGAGGCGCGCTCGTGTGATCGAGACGTCCTACATTGGTGAAGACCGTGGATTCGGTTGAACGTCGTGGATTCGACGTTGGATTTCGTGGATTCGAAGTTGCACGCAAATCGTGGATTCAATGAGCGTGTGGAGCGAGCAGAAAAGATTAACTAGGAGGGTATGGAAAAGGTTGAGTCGTAGGGTTACGGTAAATCACCTTGTACGTGTTTAATCTTAGTGAATTTCGCCGTGTTATCGGTCCCGTGATTTTTTACTTCCGTGATAGAGTTTTTCATGTAAATCTTGCGTACTTTATTTATTTTTCGCATTGGGTTATTTTTTACGCAAAAATTTAGTATATTTATTATTTTTACCTATTCACCCCCTTCTAGGTGATTTTTTTCCTATTCAAATTCATATTAATATAACCCACGGTATGTCCAACAATTTTTTTTGGATTAAGTAACTATCTTCACCTCTATATGAAACATTGAAAAATATTATATTAAGCCTAAGCACACTGCCCAAGACCAAATACAATAATAAAAATACGAATCTAATTCTGATATATAAATTAATTTCGGTTTAGCCCGTGAGTCCCCTAATGCTAACAACGCCCATTCACGGGCTCCAAACAACGCTTATTAGTTTATTAATAACTGGATTAAAGGATAAACTAAACTCTCATAATAACATATTAAAGTGTTGAACCAACCAATGGAGGAACCTTTTCACATTATATATATTCTATTTAATTTGTAAGTACGTACGTTTTAATATGAAAATATTATTCTTAATTATCTGTATTTATGCCATTTCTTAATTTGTTTTTCACACTACACACTACAATAAAATTAAGTTATAGGAACATATATTTGTGACACTTTTGTATAAGTGTCCTATCTATGTTCCATCTATATCCAAAATTAGATTATAGGGACACATTTTTAGAACACATTACAAAAATATGTCGCTATACATCTTAGCGACGGCACATATAGCAACACTTAAAATAAGTGTCGGTATTTTTGTCAGCGACACTTTTTTTAGATTTTAGAAACACTTAAAAGTGTCGCTATAGCCTAATTTTATTGTAGTGACGTACTCGCATGCGGTGGAGTATTATGAGATAAATGCATGATGAATTGCTTTCATTTTCTTGGACGAAGTCGATCTGCATGTGGCTGATCGAGTAGGATCGATGTATCGCAAACCAATCGACAATAAAACGAAAACAATCAACTCATATAAAACAACAAAAAAAAAACAAAAAAAAAAGAAAAAAAAAAAAGAAATGAAAAATACCAATAACAACCAAGCAAGGCCTTTATTAATCTAGCTCCTAGCTAGCTAGCTAGATCTCTCTCTCTATTTAAACTCATGCCCACCACCAAACCCTAAAACCTCAAACAACCCTACCTAGCACACAATGGAAAGCAGGCACCTCATCAAGCTCCCCATCCTGGGCGTCGCAGTGGCGCTGCTGGCCCTCCTGGCGAGGGCGGCAGACAGCCACTGCAGGATGTCGGAGAAGGGCCTGATGGCCTGCCTGCCGTCGGTCACGGGGGAGGCCCCCACGAGCAGTCCTCCGCCTGCCGAGTGCTGCAAGGCGCTCAAGAAAGCCGACCTGCCCTGCCTCTGTGCCTACAAGAACTCAACGTCACTTCCCAAGCTCGGCATCAAGCCCGATCTCGCCGTCCAGCTCCCCGCCAAGTGCAAGCTCCCTGTGCCCAAGCAATGCGTGTAACAATTAATGTTTCTCTTTAGTACTTAGTATCTTCATATATATATATATATATGGAACCCTAGCTAGCTAGAGAGTACGTACGTGCGTGCATGGGATTGCATGGTACGTGTTGTTATGGTTGTACTATGTGTGAGACCTCCTTTGTTATCTTCAATTCCATGAGCTATGCAGTAATAAGAGCTAGGCTGTAATGCTATTAATAGCATCAAATTATTTATATTATTAAATTTTTAATCGTTGAATTAAAAGATGTATGGTTGAAATGATACTGGATTCCTTGAATTTAATAGGTGGTTGAAAAAATAATAAAATCTAGCAGGTAAAAATAATCAAAGAGAATGATCTAAGAATAAAAAAATTAATAATACTAAATGTTTGGTGCTATCGATAGCATGGTAGTCGGACTCGTAGTAATAATTGATATATTGTATGTTGCATGACATCAAAATTATTAATATTGAAAGGAAGTATTCACTGTAGTAAAATCGCACCACATCAGTTATACCTAACCAATCAAATATCTCTTTTTAAGAAAAAAGTAAGTAAAATTATTTTTGTATAAACCTTGGTGGGATTGAAAAATCTCAAAAAAGCATTATAATTAGTTGGACCACACCACATTAGATATGTGAATGCCACATTTTAAAAGTTTTTCGATATTACGCCCTCATTTCTTTTCAATCTCAACATATATATACCTGTGCATGGAAATTGATATTGCCCAAAACCGAGGTTGTATTTTTTTTTCGTCCTATTAAGTTATTTTGGATCATTGACAGTCCGAAACAATGATTAGGACCAATAAATGTTATTTAAATTAGAAATCAAAATTGATCTTTTTTAAAAAAATATTTATCTAGTACTTAAAAGGTCTTAAAATTCATACTTTTTCACGTTTAATTAATACTATCAATAATCTAATTCTATTTTTTCTCAAAAAAAAAAAAATAATCTAATTCTATTAAATTTGTAATGGACAAATTAATCTTTTACTATCTGAATCATGTTTGACAATCTCAGTCTTGAATTGGGAAGCTCTAACTGTATTTTCACAAGATACACTACAAAAAAAGTAATATTTAAGGATATTTTTTTTATATTTAATGATCACATACACAAGGTCCAGCTCAATCCACTAGACTAGGCTTGACTCCACCAATACAAATAAAACCAGAACACAGTAAATCCACAACCTCACAGATCCTCAGCTGAAAACTCAGCAAATCCATATAAAATTTAACTAACCTCAACACAAGGTGAAAATATGTAACGACTCAGTCCACTAGCAATAATAACTCGTTGGGCTCAAACCACAACCCAAAATGCTTAAGCCCAGTTATTATTATTAGTATCCATATCTCATATAAACCCAATCACAATTCCATCCACATCTGATGTGCGACTATTGGGGGCGTCACAGAATCCCCCCGTTTAGGTCTGACGTCCTCGTCAGCCCAAACAGACACACAGCAGCCTAAGATCACCAGGCGATGTGAGACTTGTCTTGCTAGCCTTGTCATCTGGATCCAGACTCAGCCGAGACTCATCACATACTTCCGACTAGTTATTGGCTCTTAAACCAAATGTAACGACCCAGTCCACTAGCAATAATAACTCGTTGGGCTCAAACCACAGCCCAAAATGCTTAAGCCCAGTTATTATTACTAGTGTCCATATATGTCTCATATAAACCCAATCACAATTTCATCCACATCTGATGTGGAATTATTGGGGGCGTCACAAAATAGCTCCAACACATCCAACGGAAGAAGAAGAGCTTCAAAGTTTTGCTGTGTCAACAAATGAAGAAGAACTCAAAAACTAACAAATCCAGGTCCACAGGGTACTACTCAAAATTAATCCAGGAGAACAAGAGCAAACCAACCTTTCTCTCTGTGATCAATAAGCTCACAAACACTCCAGCGAGGAAGAAAGATCCAATAGAAGTTAATTACTCCGAAACCTCAACATAAAAATCAAATCCAAAAAACAAAAAAAATTCTCTTAAAAATACCAAAATAGCAATCCAGCTCAAAAACCCAATTTCTCTTCAATTACCTCGACTCCGGTTGAAGTGATGTAACGATCCGACTCGCTAGCAATAATAACTCGTTGAGCTCAAACCATAATCCAAAATATTTAAGCCCAATTATTATTACTAGCTTATATAGTCTCATATATCAAATCTGAATCTCTTTGATACCATTTTTAACGACCTAATCGGCTAACAATAATAATTTATTGGGCTCCAACCACAACTCAAAATGCTTAAGTCGAGTTATTATTACTAGCGTGTATGACCTCTCATATATCCAATCAAGATTCATTTCCCATTCGATGTGGGACTATTGGAGCGTTACAAACTCCTCCCGTTTAGACGCTGACGTTCTTGTCGGGTCCAAATCATATCACAGACAAACATATCAGAATTATCAGACGATGTGAGATTCTAGAGATGGCTCCAGCGGATTCAAGAGATAGCTCCCACCAAACCGTTGGTGTAGCACTTTGTTGCTCTCACACTTTCGACTGGTATTCGTCTCTGATACTATTTGTAACGACCCCACCCGCTAGCAATAATAACTCGTTGGGCCCAAACCACAACCCAAAATATTTAAACCCAGCTATTATTACTAGCATATATGGTCTTATATATTCAATCAGAATCTCAATTTCATCCGATATGAGACTATTAGGGTGTTACAAGTGTAGCATGGGTCAGGTTCTACTCTTCCGCTCGTATCAAATCCCACAACGAACAGAAGCTAGCTGCAGCCACGACCAATTGTAAGCTTTTTGGTGGTGGTGCGATGCAATTCGACAAGTCCCCTGCGGCCGAGAGTCCACCATAGGAATAAAATGAAAGAATGGAGAAGATAGAGAGGTCCAATGTGCTAATCCTGGCTTAAGAGCGATAAAAGGATGTCCTGTGACACTACAACAAAATTAGGTTATAGGGATACATGTTTTATGACACTTTTGTATAAGTGTCCTATCTATATTCCATCTATATCCAAAATTAGGTTATAGGGACATATTTTTGGGACACATTATAAAAATGTGTCGCTATACACCCTAGCGACGGCACATATAGCAACACTTACAATAAGTGTCGGTATTTTTGTCAGCGACACTTTTTTTAGATTTTAGAAATACTTAAAATGTCGCTATAATCTAATTTTGTAGTAGTGTGAAAGTGAGGGTATATATTTATAGATCCAAAGTTTGGTTAAAATAATCCTCCAAGCAACAAAATTTAACCTACAATTAATCACATGTAGAAAAACTCAATTCGGGCGCCCTAATTCAGATTCCAGCCACCCTTTTCGCGGAGCCACTGTAGCATATGCAAACTCTTCCGAGTATCCAAATTACCTCCTAGTCCAAGCCAACTCCACAGTGCCAATTCGGGCATCCAAACCAGGATCCGAGTCTTCACCAACCATCTGCCACGTGTCAAGATCGTGCGATAACGAGGGGTCCACCAACTCACATTCCGGTGCATTCACAGTAACTTCCGGGCATCCGATTTGGGATCCTAACTAATACGACTATAACGGCCAATTTGGGTGCCCGAAAGTTTAATTAGGGCGCCCGAAATTGCTAAAACTTTAGTTTCAGTAGATTTCTTGGTCCAGAGTCTAATTTTACGCCTATTTTATGCTAAATTGGCTCTAACACAACACGACCATCTCCAAATGCATTGGCCAGTTAACTGTAATGTGTCCAAACAGTTACTTAGCATCGAAACACTACATTCTTCTTTTAGCAGCAAAATCTTCACGTGTGACTGCTTTAAAACTTGCAAGATTTGGATATTAAGGTTTATATTGATGGAACACATTAGAGACTAGAAATAAGGATATATATATATATATAGATAAAAGAATGTTAAACTTTGAAGAGACAAATTTGATAATTTTTAACTCTGAAGGGACAAATTTGATAACTTAAACTTTTGAGGAATGTATCTAGGATTTGATGTCTTTACAAGGATTCAAATGCAATTAACTTATTTAAATATGAAAAATACTATTTGTACACTCTAAATAGGGAGTACATCTTACACCCCACCTATCATAGTAAAATAAATTTTACTAATCATTTTAAAATGATTAGGAAAAAATCCCCACATTAGTATGAGTGAAGTGTATATCGTACACACTATTTTGAATGTACGGATAGTATTGGTCTTTAAATATTGAGTAATACTATTCATACACTCCAAATTTAGTATATGATACACATCTCATCTATTCTAGAATGAAAGTTTTTTTACTGGTCACTTCGAGATGACTAGTAAAATTTATTACATCCTAAAATGAATGAAACGTAAAATATACATTCTATTTGAAGTGCACAAGTAGCATTTTTCTTAAATATTTGAAATAGGAGAGTGTAAAAAAATTATTTTACATATCAATTATAGAGTTTATAAATTGTTTGGTTCTACTTTACTCAAAGTAAACCAAACTAATATTAAATCTTGGAGGGGCATAAGTTTTGATCACTTAAATTTTGGAAAAATATATTTATAATTTAACATGTTTACGAGAAGTTGTACGTAATTATCATTTAAATTAATTAAAAGAAACCTGGGACTTGAGCCTTCATTTTTATATTGACTACTCAATTATATTTTTTTATTGAGACCTACTCAGTTTTTTTTTTTTTTTTTTTGATATTGGCTATATTGCATTTTTGTTGGTCCTCAAATATTAATTTATTGCGATTGTTGGTTTAAACTTTTTAGATTGTTACATTAAGTTTAACAATTCAACCTAATTGGTTATAATTATATATATGTCGCTAATGTAATAGTGCTATATTCGAAAACATGATAATTACAATATCAGTGAATATTAAGTATCCAATTAATTGGACATTAGAAGTTAATTGCAATAATTTAGAAACTTTAAGCTAGACATAGCAACGTATTAAAGGTTTGAGGAAAGTTTGAGGACCAAAAGTGAAATTTACTCTTTTTATTTGAGTTTCTATACTTAGTTAGGTTAAAAACATTAACCTTTAATTGACCTAATTTTTTTTTTACTAGGTGATTACAGTCATTAACTTTGGTGAGACGACCAATAAATTTGATAAATCCCCTAATCTAATTTTTGACATTTAAAAAAAATAAAAAAATAATAAAAAAAAAAATTGAGGTGTCTATTATATATAGAAAGCCCAATAGTTGAGGGGTCTCTACACATTTTTACCATTTGGGGTGTGTAGCACCTCCTCATTTATCTAATCATTTCAATTGAGACCCCTCAAAGTTATGTTTTTTATTGAAATTGAGTGATTTTTGCCAAAAATAGAAAATTTTACCAAATTTATTGATAAATTTATCAAACATAATCATTTCAACTACTTGCAGTAGAAAGATCTAACAAGATTAATTAATTAATAACAGCTAATTGAATCCTGAAATTAAACAAACATTTTTAGTAAACTATATCTCAAATTTTTTAAAAAATAGAAGTTGAGAGTTATCTCCCATAAAATAGCAGTTACATACTTCTCCAGTAATAGTTTTCGATATAATTTTATAACAATGAACGATCAAAATCGTTTGTAACTTTTAAATTTGTTAAAATATTAAAGTAGATATTTTTAGCCACTGCAGTACCAAACTAAGCATAATCTGAATTGAGAAAGATCTGGACAGTAGTGCCAAGTACTGCAAAATACTGTAAAATTGGATTCACCCACCAATACACAAATTTGCCTTTCAAAATGTACCATTCAATGCTGACCCAGCCAACAGACTAATTCCAACTACATTCTGCCATGAATTTCACACAAATGCACAATTATCCTGCTGCTGTCAGGTGCCTCAAGTGGTACATTTCAGGGTGCTGAAAAAGAAGATACCCTCCTAAAGATTGTTAGATTACTAAACTTGAATCTCAATCAAATTACTCCATCAAAACAGTTTACTACCGTCGTGGCGCGATTAATGTAATAGTTGATTCAGCTATCACATCATCTGACTCGTATAGATAATATAACGATCATATAACAGTTCATTCAGCGAGACCAATCGGTCGAAAGTTAGTTACTAACTTTATTGATCCTAGAACAATGGGCAAACTGAGATGCAGTAGTATTCATTTGAAACATTGGATAATACTTACTGAAGCTGTGAAACTTAGATGTAGATGCTGAAGTAGCTAATCCAAATAGTGCAGCAATTGGTGCTTCAACAACTGCAGCTTCACATACATTGCCATGTCATTAGCATACTCTACCTTCCTAATATGCACAGTTAGTTAGAAGGATTTCATTTAATCTGATTTATGAAATATAAGACAAGTAATGAATAAAATCTTTAATGTTACTTGGGAATATTCATCGAATATATATATATATATCCTCGCCTTCCGGTGCGACAAATAGTATTAGTAATAGAATTCACCTGAGATGACACACCATTCAATGTAGATATAAATTACAAAGATATAAGCATCAAGTCGAATGACAAAATGAAGTGGATTGTTTCAATCTCAATTTATAGGTGTTTCCTGTAAAAGATTAACTGAACAACACTCTACCGATCGAAAATAAGAGATAATATTCTATCTGTCCAATAGTTTTTTAATCATAGAATAATTAAATTCTCTATGCCGACAATAAAGAGAAGCGATAAAATGGCCTAAATATATCTGAATAACCAATAGATTACAAATACAAGACCAAACATTGTAAACACTGCAAAACTGGTTATCCTTACATCCCCAGAAAGTAAGAAGCTAAGAAAACTATGTTGCTGCATTGATAACAAGACATAAACTGAGATTCTGTCGTTTCATGATGACGATGCAACCAAACAACAAGAGTTTTGCTTAAGGAAGGAGTACTACTATACAGAAAAAGACATCAATGGTCAAAAGCTCCAAACAAATAAATAATAATAAGGGATGAACAAATGTTCAATCCAGCAAAAACATGGATAGTTAAGTGATTTTTGACAAGAACATAACATAAACTGAGATTCTGTTTTTCCAAGATGATCATGCAACCAAACAACAAGAATTATGCTTAATAAAAAGAGTACTACAGTACTGTTGGGGAAAAAAAAAACATGGATAATGATCACTATAAAAATAAACGATACTCAGAAGTTTAAAAGCGTGTATTAAATTTGGATTTCAATGAAGAAAGAACCTAATGTGAAAATCTAAACCAAGGTGAAGGATATGTGGAACCTTTACAACCATAGCATACGCAAAGTAAGATGGTACCTGCATCCATAGAAAGAGTCATGTCAACAAGCTCAACTTTTCTGTGGGGACCTGAAAATCTCATGTCAAGAAGAAGCCAAAAGTATGCATGGGTCCCCACAAAATTTAGGCAGTAGCATAGAATAATTGCCAAATTAAATTCAATAAGATTCCAACATGACTGATTCAAATTAAGCACCAAAGGGACCACCAGAAACTTCATTTAACCTACCTAGCAATGATGCGGCTTCCAATTAACAGTGCAATTGGTGTAGAGAGTATACACCCTACAAGACTGATCCCAACAATTAAGTTTGGTTTGGTGCAAGCGAAGGGGATAATTAGTTTCATAACATAAAAGTAGAGAATTTCCTTGGTTGTGTCGGCAAAAGTAAGAAAGGGAAGTACAATTTCATTTTCAAATAACCCTCACACTACAACAAAATTAGGCTATAGCGACACTTTTAAGTGTTTCTAAAATCTAAAAAAAAGTGCCGCAGACAAAAATACGACACTTATTGTAAGTGTTGCTATATGTGCCGTCGCTAGGGTGTATAGCGACACATTTTTGTAATGTGTCCCAAAAATATGTCCATATAACCTAATTTTGGATATAGATAGAATATAGATAGGACACTTATACAAAAGTGTCACAAACATGTATCCCTATAACCTAATTTTGTTGTAGTGTCACTTATACTGCAATCTACTTTTGGCGTCTACAGTAAAGTCATCTTCCTCTACTCCACAGCTTCAACAAAGAATAATAAACTATTACTCTCGATCTACTTCACTTTTACCAGCTCAGAATTCCATCAAAACAAACAACAGAAGCCAGAGAACCAGACCGGCTAGCGACTAACATAAAATCGTACGCAGAAGAATTACTTCGAACCGAACTTGCACGAGATGCACAGAAATTTAGGCAGCTCATTCACAAAATAGGAGAATTAAAAAAAAAAAAAAAAAAAAACATTCTATTAAGCATTTGTGCTGCACTAACAACAGTACCATCAATTAACCCCAGCCACCCAAGATGGTGCCCATGCAGCAGCAAAAAGGGGAAACCCTCCAAGAAACTTGCAACTTTTCTTTTTATCCTATACCCCCACAAAAACTTACCAAATGGAGGACCACTAGGAACAGATTCAAGAGCATATAATATATATATATATATATATATATATATATATAATAATAATAATAATAATATAGGTTCAGAGGTCCTCATGCATGGGGACCATTCTTGGGTTCCCCACACTCACAGTGAGTGGAAGAAATAATGTTGGTGGAGTTGGGAATAGTAGAGGAGTAGTGGGTATGTTTCCTAGAAGAGCCCTTGCACTGGTTAACTGGGTACTTGAGAGCATTGACCTCCACCTTCCTTTGAGCAGCCTTTCCCAGATCAATCCCACATATGTCAGACAGTCTCACAAGGTATAGCAGCACATCAGAAAGCTCCTCCCCCAGGTGCTCCTTCTCCTCCTCTTCCCAGCCAGGAAGCCCTTTTGGAACCTCCCCTTTCCACTGAAAGATCTCTGAGAGCTCCCCAACCTCTCCCACCTGTGCACACACCACAACACAGTTTACCTCCCAACTAACAAGAAAACTGCTTCTTCTTCTTTTTTTTTTTAAAAAAAAAAAGGAAAAAAAATTGAGCCTGTGCAAGATTCCACAAATCCATAGATAATTTGTAATTTAGCCAAAGAAGGAAAAGACAGAAAAAAAGGATTAAAATGACCCACTGCAAAGATTAACCAGAAAAGAGAAATGAAACCCTCATAGCATCTTAGCCTTTTTAGGTATGTTTCAAGTGGAACACAAAAGGTAACATTTAGTCCCCCACCAGGACCAGTACAATAAAAGTAAAAGCTGGAGCTGTATGGCAAAAAGGGCCAGACACAAACCCCATGCCTTTTTCTCCACCCAAAAAAACAAGTGCAAAGAAATGCATTAAAGGAGACAACTTGCTCAAAGAAAGGGAACAACAAACCCAGACTGGTAAATGGCCATTTGCTTAAATTCCATCAAAAACTTTTGCAGATATGTGATATATATGTATATAGTACATTGCACACTGTATACACCCATTCAACCACTACACCAAAATAAAACACATAGCCCACCTATTAAACTAATACTATTTTGCGGCCCCGCATGTTGGATGCCGCTAGCACGTGGCTCCACCGTCTTCACATAATTATTATCAGTGTCGCTATATATGCAGTCGCTATAATGTATAGCGACATATTATTATAATATATTCTAAAAATATATCTCTATAATCTAATTTTGTTGTAGTAAATAAAATTCAGATTGAACTAAGAAGAACTCGAACTCAACCCAAAAGTTTAAGATCAGGTGAAAATATTTTTAGGCATTATATAGTACAACTCAGTTAGAATTCGACCAAGCTCTAATATTATAAGTACATGAACTCGAATCCCAACTCAAAAGTTTAAGATGATAGGTGAAACTATATTTATTACACATTATTATTATTATATATATAATAACCCGATTAGAATGTTTTTTTTTACTGGACATGTCAGAAATAAAACCCAGGTGGAACCAAGTTCTAATAGTTCCAAATGACTACACATTATGCATAGCTCAGAATTTATTTATTTTTAGTTATTTTCGATAAAACCCAGATAGATTACAACAAATGGTACGGAAAGAGGGAGGAGATGAGATAAGGGTTTCTAGGGTTTCTAGGGTTTTAGGGGGAGGGGGGAGAGAAAGCAATACCAGGGCAAGGAGGAGGTTTCTAGGGCTATGGAACTGCTCCCAGTCCCTCTCCCTTGCAAACTCAGCCATCTTCTTCCTCAGGTCTTCCAGGGTCACCCCCTTGCTCTCTCCTTCTTCACCCATCTCTCCCTCTCTCTCTCTCTTTTCTCTCTCTTGTTTTATGTGTACTTTGTTACAGGAAAGGAAACCATTAAAAAAAAAAAAAAAGAGAGAGAGAGAGAGGGGGAGGGGAATGGCACTTTCCCGAAAAGGGAATAAAGGTGTCTGAGAGGGAAAGGGTGGGGGCAGAGGAAAGAGGAATGAGGAACGGGGGGTTCGGTTTGCTGCTGTGGTTGTTGGAGGCACAGAGTGGTACACAAAGAGAGAGAGAGAGAGAGAGAGAGAGAGAGCTCGGGGGTTTGGATTTTTGTTTTCTTTCGAGGAAGGCGTAAAAAAATAAAAATAAAAATAAAAAATAAAAAATAAAAAATAAAATGTATGAGGACGAGGGCAGCAAATCTAACTTGCTATTTGCGAATCATCTCGTGATCCGCTTCAATTGAACTCGCAGTTGGATCACTTTTATATATATATATATATATATATATATATATATATATATATATTCCTGCTACTATAATATTAATAGTATCAAGTTATTAGTGTTATCAAATTTTCTATCCTTAAATCAATTCCTTTGATCATTTTCACCCGTTAGATTTTACTATTTTCCAACCACCTATTAAACCCAATGGGCCCACTATCATCTCAGCCACATAATCCAAAGGTTAAAAATTTAATAGCATCAATAACTTGGTACTATTAATAGTATTCCAATCTAGCTATATATATATATATATATAGTAGAGCTTATATGCTTTTAAAAGTAAAAGTTCATTCATATTTGTAAATTTTTTATTATTGGATTAGTATTGAAATTTATTTTTTTTGTAAAGTCAACTAAAGGGACAAAAAGATAAAATAAAAAACAAAATCTCAAAACAAATCCAAAGGTACATGGATATATTTGTGCTTTTAAAAGTATAGAAGCTCAATTATACATACATAGATACATACATATATGTATGTATGTATCTATGTATGTATAATTGAGCTTCTATACTTTTAAAAGTATCAAGTTATTGATATTTATAATTTTTTAACTTCTGGATGAAAATATGTGTGGTTAGGATAATAGTGGACCCTATGGATTAAGTGAGTGGTTGGGGAATAGAATGATCTAAGAGATTAAATTAGTCAAAAGAATAAATCTAACGGTAGAAAATTCGCAAGCACCAATTGCTTGGTGCTTGTACAAGTATAGTAGCCAAACTATATATATATATATATATATATATATATATATATATATATAATATATATATATATATATATAGTCCGGCTACTGTGCTTGTACAAGCACCAAACAATTGGTGCTTGTAAGTTTTCTACCGTTAGATCTAACCCTTTGATTAATTCTATCTATTAGATCATACTATTCTACCAACCACCCACTAAACTCAATGGGGCCCGCCATCATTCTAACCACACATTCCTACATTCAAGGATAAAAAACTCACAAGCACAAATAATTTGGTACTTTTACAAGTATAGGAGCTCAATTATATATATATATATATATATATATATATATATATATATATATATATATTATATAGTCCAGCTAGAATGCTATCGATATTACCAAGCAATTAGTGCTCTCAAGTTTTCAGCCGTTGGATGAAAAGATATGCGGTTGGGTTATAGTGGTCCCCTAAAATTTTTACTATTCAACCAACCACCTAGTAAACTCTAGGGGACCACTATCATCTTAACCACACATCCTTTAATCCAAAGGCTAAAAACTTGATAGCACTAATGGCTTGGTGCTATCGGTAGTATTCCAGCCTAATTTTATATATATATATATATATATATATATATATATATATATATATATATATATATAGTTGAGCTAGAATGGTATCAGTAGCAAACCCGCTCGATTGCCACTCATTTCTTTTCAATGATTGAGCTTTCAAATCGACGATCGGTATCGTTAAACATGATCTAGACCATTAGAAGAATTTAGAATTTAAATTGTAAATTTTTTCGACATCATTGACCTTATGATTAAAAAATTATAAAATTTATAATTTTAATGGTAGATGTAAACCTTTTGCTCGTTTAATGGTGTAAAGAGATCTAAATTAATTAAATTTTTATTAGAAAATTTTTTAAACTATTTAAAATAAAATTTATATTCTTGATCTTGATTATATGACTCCTATCATTAATTTCTTAAGGATATTTATTTTTCAGCTTTTTATTTTTTTGTCTACTTGATGGAATAAAAAAGAATATCTAAATAGTATGAAATTTAATTTCTAAATAATTTAAATAGTCTAAATCATATTCAACGGTACCGATCGTCTATTTGGAAGCTTCATCATCGAAAATAAATGAGTGACAAACGAGCCATTTTGCTACTGATAGCATTCCAGCATAGCGCTCCTCTCGCTCTCTTTCTCTCTCTCTCTTTATATATATATATATATATATATATATATATATATATATATATATATATATATATATATCTAGAGAGAGAGAGAGAGAGTGAGAGAGTCCGGCTACTATACTATCGGTAGTACCAAGCATTTGATCCTATAAAATTTTCTACCCTTAGATCAACCTTTTTGATTATTTTTATCCGTTAAATTTTATTATTTTTTCAACCACCCATTAAACCTATGGGATCCACTATCATCTCAACCACACATCTTTTAATTCAACGGTTAAAAATTTAATAGCACCAATAACTTAGTACTATTAATAGTATTCCAGCCTAGCTATATATATATATATATATATATAATATATATATATATATTATATATATATATATATATATATATATATATATAATATATATATATATATTACTAATACTAAATTATTAGTACTATCACATTTTCGACTCTTAAATAAAGAAATGAAATAATGATGGTAATTAATTAATATAGAGTTTAGTAGATGACGGATAGAATAGTATGATCAGAATGATAGAAATGGTAGAAGAGATAGATCTACGGGCAGAAAATTTAATAGCATAAAGAGTTTGGTACTATTGATAGTATGGTAGCCGAACTATATATATATATATATATATATATATATTATATATTATATATATATATAGATATATATATTATATATATATATATAATATATATATATATATATATATATATTGAAAAATTAAAAATAGTTAAAATATATAAATTTATAGAAACTATGGACTATTTTAATTTAGATATCCAATATTTTAAAATTTTAATTTTACTATCTAGTTTTTTAGTTTGTTTAATTTGAGTCAATCAACAATACTTTAATTTTAAAATTTGAATACTTCATTTATCTTTAGAGGTTTAATTAGTATACTTCATACAATTCTCACAACTATAAATTTATTAAAGTAAATAATTAATTTAATTTTTGAGCTCAAAGTATAAAGTGTCGTTGATTGACTCAAATCAAATAAATTGAAAGATTTGATAGTAAATTTAAAATTTTGAATGATTCAATGCCAAATTAAAATGGTTCATATATTTTAGATAAGTTTTATATATTTTTACTAGAAATTAATAATGTGCAATGCTACCCATACACCCAGAAATAGGTGTACGATGTGTTGGAATAAAAGTGTAAAAAGTGTATATAAAGTAGAAAGATGAAGAGGGCTTCAAGGCGTGTAGCAAAGCCACTCTCCTTAAGGCTTAATCCGTCCCCACAGTTTGATCAATTTGGTGAACAACTGGTCAACGAATAGCCTCCCAAAATACAATGAAGTATAAACTCCAATTGCGTTTGCACGCACGAAATTAGGTCTTTAAGCACTCACTCGATTAAGTTGTCAAAGAGAAATAGAATAAGAAACAACAAAGAAATTATTATGAATGGAGACTTGAACTTCTTTCAACTATTGCTTTTCAGTAGTCAACGCTAATGATTTATATAGACTATGAACGGGTGCTTAAGTAGTCAACGCTAATGATTTATATAACTATGATTTATAGACTATGAATGGAGAATTGAACTTCTTTCAACTGTTGCTTTTCAGTAGTCAACGCTAATGATTTATATAGACTATGATTTATAAATACAATGAAGCATAAACCCTAATTGCGTTTGCATACACGAAATTGGGTCTTTAAGCACTCACTCGATTAAGTTGTCAAAGAGAAATAGAATAAGAAACAACAAAGAAATTATTATGAATGGAGAATTGAACTTCTTTCAACTGTTGCTTTTCAGTAGTCAACGCTAATGATTTATATAGACTATGATTTATAAATACAATAAAGCATAAACCCTAATTGCGTTTGCATACACGAAATTGGGTCTTTAAGCACTCACTCGATTAAGTTGTCAAAGAGAAATAGAATAAGAAACAACAAAGAAATTATTATGAATGGAGACTTGAACTTCTTTCAACTGTTGCTTTTCAGTAGTCAACGCTAATGATTTATATAGACTATGAACGGGTGCTTAAGTGAATTTTCAAATTGTGACTTTTCATTTTGATTGTAACTAGCAATTAGTTTTCTTTTGATTTATTTGATCAAATTCATTGAATGCAAGAATTCATTTCAACGGACATATTCATGAAGAGACATACTATAAAGTGTGTTTTTTATACGTAATTTTTTACTAAAGGTCATATTTTTTTACTAAAGATCACATCTGATTAGAGTCACAACATCTCTTTACTAAAGATCACACTTTTTGATTAGAAATACATATTTTTTTTTAAAAAAAATATATCCATTCACTAAGAGTTGTATCCATTCACCAAAGAGCTAAAAGACAAATCAACAATATTATTTTAAAAATTTTCTAACACGATGTACACCCATCTATTCTAGGGTGGGGATTTATTTTTCGATCACTTCGAATTGACCGATTAAATTTACCCCATCCGAAATGAATGAGATATACATCGTATAATCTATTTGAGGATGTACAAGTAGTATTTTCCATTAATAATCTCCATTCCTGCTGCTATGCAGAGAAAATTTCAAAAGATAAATCACAAGTTCACCGGTGTAGCTGCGGCTACCAGAAAGAAGGAAAGGTAAAAATATATCTGGACCCCCTCAACAATAATGCGTTTCGGAAAGGACCCCTGAACTTTTTATTACTTTTTGGCTAAATTATATTTTTGTTATGAAACTGTAAAGCCCATGATATTTTAAAGACAAAACTTAAGTGGGAAAGCCCTTAAATGAGAGATTATTGAGCCACCCAGCTCGCTATATGTGATGACTTAATCTGCTAGTAATAATAATTCGTTGGATCCAAATCGGTATGTATAATCTCCTATATCTGATTAAACAAAAAAAAAAATTCATTCGATATGAGACTATTGGGGTATTATACTATTTGCTGCTATCTATCTAAGCAGGATACGAATTTCAAAAAAAAATAATTAATAAGTGTCAGCAAATTTGAATCCATAATTTAAAAAGAAATATTAGGTCTACAACTCAAAAGGAGTTGCAAAATTACAAGTTTCAATTCAAGGTTTGCAATCCTGCCCCTAGACAATCTCTTATTATATATAGGTATGTTTGGAGCACAGGATTGAATAGGATTAGATTGATAATAAGTTCATACTCAAAACCAAATCCAATATTTGGACCAGTGCACATCAGATTAGATAAGCGAATCCGATCCGATTAAATTAGTCCGGCTCACATGAGAGTACTAAGTAATCCCTACTCAATTGGTGGAATGATAATATAACGGCCCGACCCACTAGCAATAATAATTCATTGGGCTCAAATTACAGTCCAAAATACTTAAGTCCAGTTATTATTATTAGTGTCTATGTCTCATACAAATCCAATCACAATTCCATTCACATCCGATATGGGACTATTAGGGACGTCACATATAGGCATATCTCTCTCTTCTCCCAAACCCTCTTGGCTCTTCTCTTCTCCCTGTTCTATGAGAATTCACGAAAAGGATTAATCTAACCTAGCATTGCTCTCTAAGAAAAATACTTCTTACAATTCGAAGTGACGAGTGGATGAATTTTCACTCTTAGAAGGGCATGGTGTACATCGTACACCTTAAGGTTGCGTTTCATTCGGATATAAGAAAAAATTGGTTATTTCTGAAATAGGTATAAGTTCAGATACAAGCAGAAATTAAAATAATTTTGTCTTTAGTTGAGTATAGGAGTTGTATCGAAAATAAAAAAAAAAAAATTGTATTTGGTAAATTAAAGAGGAATAAAAAGAATAGGAGGAATTAAAATTTATAAAATAATAATAATAAAAATTATAAATTTAAATATCTTATAATTTAAAAAATTTTAATTAAAAAAATAAATAAATAAGTAACCGGTGAAATCGCTGCTCCACCCTTATACCGGATAACCTAGTATGGAGGGGAACAGAGCTGTTCCCCATCCAAAATTATGTTTGGATATAAGGAAGGGAATAATCCTCTTATCTCTCCTTATATTTAATATCAAAAACAGTCTAAATAGAATGTACAGATAGTATTGCTCTTGCTCTAAACACAAGATTGAGATTGAATAAATCTTGTCCTATATTCGATCCCCGATGCCAAATGTACATTTTGAATTTTAATATTAAAACAAAAATTAATATAACTAGTGAGAAATAATTATAAAGCTTTTCTTTCGATTTACCAGTCTAACTATCAAATTCTCACTAGTCATATTTACCCTTTTTCTAAAAAATATTAAAATAAATAGAGGGTTGCAACCTACAAATTCCAAAACTTTAAATATAATAATTATAATTACACACATTTTATTTGAATGAATATAGTAAAAAATATTACAGCTATAAATATTTTATTTGATTGCATACGGTTAGAACGGTGAGATTACCTTTAATGTAGGAAAGGAGAAAAAAAAATATTTAAAAGATTATTAAGTAAACTTATTTTTATTTTAAATTATTCTTTCCAAGTGTAATTAAAATTGTGATCAATTAAGATGTAGATACAACTGGAGCAATTAAATTCAAATGCATTAAAACAAATAACTAAAATGCAGCAAATAGCTCCTTAATTGCAAAAACCTAAAAAATTTAAACAACAAATTGCAATAAATAAAAGTTTGTGGAAACAAAACAAGGTGCTGCACTTCTTATACTTTTGAGGATCCAAACAGTAAATTTAGCTCTCTTTTTTTTTTTTTTTCCGAAATCGAATTCCCGATGTGCACTTCATCCATCCTGGGACCAAATGTACACTTCATCCACCTGGAATGAAGACTTTTGAGTTAATTGCATACGACTTTCTGTAAACATATCAAATAGCAGATATATTTCTACAAAGTTCAACTTTTCATACTTATCCCTTCAAAAATCTAACGTTATTTATATATATCCCTACTGTCTATCTCTGTTCAAAAATCCAACATTATTCATATATATTTCTACCGTCTATTTCTATTAGAAAAATCTAGTTAATCATAGATTAAATACTTTATTTTAATTAGTTAGTGAGGTAAATTTATCTTTTCATCCTTCCCGACATTGTTGTATTATTTTAAGAACTTTTGGAGGAACATTTTTTAAAAGACAAAACTGTCATTTCATATATAGTCTGTTAAAAAATAAACAATGAACTAATTATTATAAACCCGAGGGATATATATGAATAACTTAGAATTTTTAGAAAATTAAATATAAAAAATTAAACTTTGCAGAAATATATTTGCTATTCGATATATTTACAAAAAATCATATGCAATTAATCCAAAATTTTTTTACTAATCACTTCAAAATGACTTCAAAATGACCAGTACAATTCACCCCACACAAGAATGAATGGAGTATAAAATTACTATTTCGAATGTACAAAAAATATTTTCCCTTCTTTTTTTTTTTTCACTCACACCTCAAATTTTGGTTTTATTGATTTAAATTATTTTCATCAATTAAAATTGAAAACTTTGTCAAAATAACCATATATTTTAAGGCCTCTCCGTACATTTTTACCCAGAAAAAAAGAGAAAAAAATTCAGCACCGGTGGTGACCAATAAAACTATTTTCTCTGCTAAGTAGTAAATATACAATACATCATAACAGCTAATGAATCGAAACTCTTCTACACTGTACAAAAGATACAACTAAGCGCCGACGCTTCACGAGGCAAACAACTTCAGCTGCAAACTGGAGTATCACCGCGGATCGAAACTATATAGCTGATGGGATCGCCGACTGTTTTTCTTTTCACCCTTCTAACAGGATCCTCAAAAGTGTTTTTGCTATATTTTCCTTTTACCGCGCCTTACTGAATCGATGTGGCGTAACCTTGAAGCCGAAGCGGCGGGTTGAGGAGCGGGGAGGCCGATGGACTCTGGGATGTCGAGATCGACCTTCGTGGAGGGGCCCGCGATTGCTCCCTTCATGGCAACTTCATGCAGCGGGTGAGTTTCGAACCTCGCCTTCTCTATCTGCATTTCAAATTTTCAACATTCAAGAGATGAAATCATTGGCAAAAGCATTTTGCTCTCTGCAGTAGGATGATTGATACAGGGTGTCATAGCAGAAGTGTGTTCTTCCGGGAAAAGATATGTTTGTGTTTGACATGAACAAGATGGTGTTAGTAAGGTCAGAAGAATCAACAAAAGGTTTCATTTCAAGCGGCTTGATGAAGTTTTGATTCGGCTAAAAAAGGGAAAGGAATTGAAGTAGACGAAAAACAAGTGACATTTTTGATACAAGATCAAGTGACGAAAATCAAATAACTGCAGGAATTAGATTAAGACTAAGAAGATGACATTTTGATGCAAGATCCATTGTTTAACTCGAAAATAAACATTTATAAAATGAGAAGTTCTTTTCTCTCACGTACCAGCTCG
>CM054954.1:10212681-10295181 GCA_029168755.2 Tillandsia fasciculata
AATGCATATCAAAATAAAATAGATAATAATTTACTATCTAACTAGTATAATATTGCAGAGCCTCAAAAGAAATAAGATTCCTTTCTTTGGAGGGCCAAAGATATAGTATCTATCCAATTCAACAACTGACACAGTGAAACTGTCCGAAATGCTTACCTGCTACACCATCGTGGATTCCAAGTTTTCCAAGTTCCTCTGCAAAAAAAATTAAGAGATAGATAAGAAACAGATGTTATAATTTGCACAGGAACTTCTAAATTGACATGTAAAAGAGCACCAATTTCCCAATGATCAACCGCAGAAAACATTAATTATGCAATGAAAGCTTACAGCAAAAAAAAACCAGTAAAATGGTGGGCAAAGACTCCCTTTATTCCAATTGCTACAGAACTAGAATATATTATCGTTCCAAAGTAGAGCTTCTGAGCAAAGAGGAGCAGGACAATCCAAGGACAATGATAGGTCTCAACTGAATAAGTTAGCTTCAGCCATTACAAGTATATTGACTATAAAAAATTCAACGACAAATAAGCTAGGATAATGTTTCGACAAAAAATTCATGGGCATACCATGGATCAATCGCAACCCAGATTGAATCCTCTTCCCGCACTCCTTAAAGATTCCTTTAGGCCGCCCCACCATGAGCACCATAAGATCCACCAGAACAAACACCGCATTCCTCGGAAGCCACTCACCATCCATCGGCGGAGGCGCCAATACCAACTTATCGTCATCATTCGAATCCCACCCATCAGAGCTCATCTCCTTAAGCTGCCGAAGCTTATGCATTTCATTCTTCATGACAGTGTCCAGCTTCTCTACGTGCACCGACGCGGTCTTGTAATCGCAAAGCCTCAGAAGGTAGAAGGCCTGCAGCATCTCAGTGTAGAAGAACAAGCCAGGGCAATGCTCTCTCTGAAGTACATAATCAGCAAATTAGATCAAAGCACGAAGCCGGTCTTGCATAGGTTACCCAAAAAAAACCGCTCTGCTCGTGTGCATGACAAATATGAAAGACATGCGAAATTGACGTATGAGGTAGAAAATAGGAATTTCAACCGGAATTTAATCTATTGAATACCGGAGAGCGAATCCACGACCCCACAAGATGGCGGAAGCTTAGGATTGGTGCTAGGAGTATACCTAAGCTGTATTCTACTAGACCAATACTTTGGGTAACACCATTCGACGAGGTCCCCGAGTTCAATTCTGATGTGCATTATTTTATGTAATGTATTCCTATCTGTATAACATGTACTGTGAGCAGGACCCAAGAACAGCGGAGGGACGTGTTTAACGGAAGGGTAGAGAGAGGGGGAAACAGAATTTAGGGACCTGGTCTGAGGGGATGGCGTCCCAGAGGTTGGAGCAGCGGCGGGCGGCGTCGGCGACAGCGTCGGAGTCGTCCCAGTGGAGGAGGCGGACGTGGAGGGCGGAGGCGGCGAAGAAGAGCTGCAGGTCTGCTCGGCGGAGGTCGTCGGCGGCGGCGGCGGCGGTGGCGAGGGAGGAGAGGGCGCCGGGGTAGTCGGCGTCGACGGCGAGCGCGGAGGCGAGCTGGGCGTGGAAGTTGCAGGTCCAGAGGAGGGATTCGGGGGCGGGGAAGGAGGGGGAGTGGCGGAGGAGGTGGAGGGCGCGGAGGAGGAGGGCGCGCTGGGAGGAGACGGAGCCGAGGAGGTGGTAGGTGCGGGAGAGGAGGGAGTGGGCGAGGAGCTTGAGGGGGAGGAGAGGTGGGGAGGGGAGTGGGGAGAGGAGGAGGAGAGCGCGCTCGAGGTGGGATTTGGCGTGGTGGAGGTTGTGGGAGCGGGAGAGGAGGAGGGAGGCGAGGCGGAGGCGGGTGCGTATCTCCGAGAGGGGGAGGAGGGAGACGGAGAGGGAGGAGGAGGAGGAGGAGGTGCCGCCGCCTCCGCCGCTGCCCACGGCGGAGGAGCTCTGGAGCACAGCCTCGAGGCACCGGGCGGCGCCGCCGTAGTCGCGGCGGAGCTCCAGCTCCTCCGCGAGGGCCCAGAGGCCCTCCACAGCCGCCGCCGAAGACGACGACGAGGAGGAGCTCGACGCCGCCATGGGCTATGGAATCGGAGCTCGGGTTAGGGTTAGGGTTTGTGGGGGCACCATCGGAGGAGGAAGAAGTTGACTGAGAAGGGGATACAGCAGTGCGGAGGAGGAGATCACAGATTCACATTTGCGAATCTAAGACAACGAGTCACCCGGTCGAACCGGACCGGATGTTGACTCGAATAGGAGTTGGGTCCCCGGTCGGCGGTTCAGCCACCGTGTCAACAGGGTCCTGGTTTCGTCTCAGTTCTTTCCTTCTCTCTTTGGCTAAATTGCAAAACACCCCTTACACTTTAGCGCAGTCTCAATTACTTTCTATATGAAAAATCGCAATTATTTTAAAAGCAAGATTATCTATATATCTCATTTAGAATATATATCTTATATCTCATTCATTCTAATTGATGAATTAAATTATAAAACTCTACTAAAATGAGTTTGATATATCACATTCTTCTACATCTCAATATCTATCTAATTTAGAGCTCAAAATATAGATAAAAAAATAATAATCTAAAGAAATTTTTTATTTTACTAATTTAGTTAAAATTAATAGTTTATTGAAATAATTGTGTGAAGGTGCTCAATCGCGAGTTCAACTAGTTTTATTTAGGTACATTTCAAAATAGGTATACATCTTACATTCTATTCATTTTAGGATTGAGTAAATTTCACTCGTCACTTTGAAGCGATGAGTGAAAAATTTTTTACCCTAGAATGGACAAGGTGTATATCATATACTCCAAATAGGGTGCATGGATAGAATTGCTAATTCATTTAGGTCCACAAATTATTTAGTTCTACGTTAGCAGTCCCTACACTCTTATAAGAGTCTCACTTAAGTACTAATGCATATTTTGTTATAGAGAATAAAGTGTAGCCTACACCAAGTGCATCCTTATATCTTTACACCACAAATTTATTGATTTTTTTTTTTCATCTCATATTTCTATCCAACCATCCATTAAATTATAATCTTTTTCCCATAAAATTGAACTCTTATACTTTTAAAAGTACCAAGTCATTGGTGCTTGTAGGTTTTTAACTTTTTGATAAAAAAATATACGGTTAGGATACTAGTGGGTCATTTGGGTTTAGTGCGTGGTTGGTAGAATAATATGATTTAAAAGATAAAATTAGTCAAAATAACAGATCTAATGATAGAAAATTTATAAACACCAATTACTTATTACTTTTAAAAGTATAGTAGCCAGTCGATATATATATATATATATATATATATATATATATATATATATATATATATATATATATATATATATATATATATATAGAGAGAGAGAGAGAGAGAGAGAGAGAGAGAGAGAGAGAGAGAGAGAGTAGAGCTTATATATTTTCAAAAGTATAAATTCAAATATGCTTGTAATTTTTTATCATTGGATTTGTATTGGAATTTGTGCTTTTGTAAAGTCAACAAAAGAGAGAGAAAAAAGAAGTAAATAACACAAATCCCAATACAAATCCAATGATAAAAAATTCACGAACATATTTAGGTTTGTGCTTTTGAGAGTATATAAGCTCTACTCTCTCTCTCTATATAGAGAGAGAGAGTAGAGAGAGAGAGTAGAGCTTATATATTCTCAAAAGTACAAGCTCATTCATGCTTGTGAATTTTTCACTATTGAATTTGTATTGGGATCCGTATTATTGTAAAAGCATTTAAGAAGAGAGAGAAAGAAAATACAATTGTACAAATCCTAACACAAATTCAATGGTAAAAAATTCATAAATATGAATAATTTTATATTTTTAAAAATATATAAGCTCTACTATATATATATATATATATATAGAGAGAGAGAGAGAGAGAGAGAGAGAGAGTGGGAGAGAGAGGCAAGCTTGTGTCGGGGATTTTTTAAAACTAACCCTGGGAAATTTTGTATTTTGCAAAATGACCCTGGCAAAAAAATTTTTGCAAAACTAACCCTACTTTTGCCACCTCAGCGCCACGTAGGAGAGAGGAACTGAAGACGCTGAAGCGTTCAGCGCCTTCACAAAAATCCTGTGAAGGCGCTGAATGGATCAGCGCCTTCACAAAAAACTGTGAAGTTGAGGACTTGGCCACGCTACAAAGTGGTTTCTATGTAAAGGCGCTGAGTGGATCAGCGTCTTTAGTATAAAACACTAAAGGCGCTGATTGGTTCAGCGCCTTTAAGATAATATTAAAGGCGCTGATTGGTTCAGCGTCTTTAAGATAATGTTAAAGGCGCTGATTGGTTCAGCGCCTTCAAGATAATGTTAAAGGCGCTTAACCATTCAGCGTCTTTAACTTAAATGTTAAAGACGCTGATCCATTCAGCGCCTTCACAGGATTTTTGTGAAGGCGCTGAACGCTTCAGCGTCTTCAGTTCCTCTCTCCTACGTGGCGCCGAGGTGGCAAAAGTAGGGTTAGTTTTGCAAATTTTTTTTTGCCAGGGTCATTTTGCAAAATACAAAATTTCCCAGGGTTAGTTTTAAAAAATCCCCCTTGTGTCTTTTAGAAGCACGAAGCGCCCGTGCATTCAAGTTGTTTTTTATGTTGGGACTTCCGAATGGACGACCGACTTGATCTGGATTATTTAAAAAGTCTAGAAAATAAATTTTGTGATTTTTTGATATTATTTGCTTAGTGATCAAAGGGTCTTAAAATCAATAATTTTAATAATTGTGGTAAGTTGTTTGTAAGTTTAACGGTATAGAAATATTCAAATCACATAAAATTTTGATAGAAAATCCTTTATACTATATAGAACCAGATCAATATTTTTGATATAAAATTTTAGTATCACGTGAGATTTTTATTTTTAGCCGTTGATTTTAAGCATTTTCGATCACTAGATAATTGATATCGAAAAATCGCAAAATTTATTTTTAAAATATTTCAAATATTTTAAATCAAGTTTAACGGAGCCAATCGTCCATTCGGAAGTCCCAACATTAAAAACAACTTGGAAGCACGAATGACTCCCTACTTCTAAAAACACACAAATCCTATATATATATATATATATGAGTGGGGCTTATATATTTTTTTAAAAGCACAAGGTCAACTATACGATGAATTTTTTACTATTGAATTTACATTGAGATTTTTGCTTTATACTCTCTCTATTTAGTTGACTTTACGATAGCATAAATTTCAAAATAAATTCAATAATAAAAAAATTCACAAATATAGCTAGACTTGTACCTTTAAAAATATATAAACTATACTATATATATATATATATATATATATATATATATATATATATATATATAGAATTAGGCTGGTGCTATCAAATTTTTACCCCTTGGATTAATATGCGGTTAGAATGATAGTGGTCCCTTAGTGGGTTGTTGGTTAAATAGTAAAAATTTTACGGGACCACTATAATCCCAACCGCACATACTTTTATCCAAAGCTAAAAACTTGATAGCACCAATTGCTTAGTGCTATCGATAGTATTCCAGCCGGACTATATATATATATATCGTGATCTACTAAAATTTAATGAGTAGTTGGTTGAATAGTATAATCTAAAAGATAAAAATGATCAGATTGATTTAACGATAAAAAAAATTAGTACTAGCGATAATATTCCAGCCGGACTATATATATATATATATTAAAAATGGATCAATTTGGCCTTTTTCAGGTTTCAATTGTTTAAACCAAACCAAACCAAATTATGTATAAAACAAAGCCCAATCGACTGAAATGAGTCAAGCTTGATTTGATAATGTAGTTTAAACAGTAGGGGTGGCACTTCAATCCCTAACAATTGCACCACAACATCTCAGAAATGTGATTCCATCATAGCACAAAAATAAAATAAAGTAAGAATAAAAATAACACCCCTAAAACAATTATATTGACATATAGCAAATACAAACCAAACAGTGCAATACTCTTATTAGATTATCCTTGGCTCATCTCATGGTAAAAAAGAAAAAGAAAAAGAAAAAGAAAAAACCACCACTAAATAATATTATTAACAGATAGCAATCTCAACCTAACCAAGCCTAGAAATATACAAAATAATAAATCATGGCATCATAACCCACCTCTAGACAACATTCTAGGTTTTTTTTTTTTTTTTTAAAAAAAAACCTGGGTACAAGTAGTGGTATAATCAATAATGTGATGAAACCTATCAAAATTACTAAGAAAATATAATAATAATTAATGAAAATGGGATGTAGGGACAGTACATATGCAACTCCATGCCAAACCCAAGTGCTGTCTTTGAAATACCCAAACATTTTTCTGGTGCATTTCTGCAAAATCTTCTTCTTTAAACCTTTGCATTTTCTTTTCCTTTTTAAAATTTTTCCTCCCTCAAACTGGCACTGCCAGATACTGCGAAATATTATAAACCCGATCATGTCGAAACTCAACGCAATTTTCATGGCTTTCTTAAAGCAGAAGCCGCCCCCATAACAACAGCCATTACAAGCCCGAGGCCTGCTCCCAGAGATGCACCGACTGCAGCAGCGGAAATAGATCCGCCCTTCTTCTGCGGCTTTTGCATCGTGTCCGTTAAGACCTGCTTTTCTTTTGCTAGTTCCAACGACAGCCTCTCTTCTACGAGTTCCTACAGAGGTTCGCGAGTCAAAATTCAGTGTTAGTTGAGAATACAACATAGCAAAAAGATTGAATTATGATAATAGGACAGGACTACTCTAGCAACTCTTCATATATCTCAATCGCGAATCAGAAATATTTCATAGGTAATTTTGATATAGATCATTGTGACCAGTAGTTTTTGCATCAAAACCTCTCATAATCACTTCTATCCATCCTAGAGGATTTTTCATGAGCAGTTAACAACAATTTCAAACATGCATCATCACATGAGCATTTTTTTTTTTGAAATAAAGTTACCATTATATCAAATGGCAAATCCACTGGAAAGGACCGATATGTGTAAATATAGAAAAAGGGGAAAAAAAAAAATGCTGAATAAGGAAAAAAGGAAAAAAAACTTCAAGTTAAGGGATCTACATAAAAATAGCCCAAGGTCATCAATGGGTCCGGAAAAATTTTCCTATAATATTGTGAAGAATTATAGGTCATTTTGATATCCCATGAGCAGTTAATAGCAATTTCAAACGCCTGTCATCATATGAACGTTGTTTACATACTTATGTTACAGGCAAATCTAATGACCAATCCACCAAAGAATATATGGAGATGGTGATTAAAAAATATGAAAAGGATCTAACTTAAAGCAGCCTAAGTTCGAAAGGGTCCAAAGAAAATTTCGTGTGATATACCCAAATGAACGAAACAAGTACCTGGAAAGCCATTTCTTCATTACTGCGTATAACGCGATGAACAAGTTCCCGAAGCGCACCAACACCCTCGATAGGCATAACACCCCCCCTTCTCTGGAACGGCAGTAAGGTGAGACTTAAAGGAGCAAAAAAATTTCTTGAAGAACCAACCTCCTTCCTCCCCAAAAGCTCATTAGCTGATGTCATCGGTTGCACGGCACTAGCATTGCTTGGTATGAAAAAGGGGCTTGAATTTATGACTTGAGTCGTGTTGGCAGATGCTTCGTATGCTTCCATAGCAGAAGCGATTAAAGTGTTTTGCTGATGAGCACTGACGGAGAATCGATTTGTTAGGGCAAGAACATAAGGGATACTAAGAGCCTTAGCATCGTTTAGGAGAAGCGAAAGGGCCGGTTGTGGTTTTGAAGCGTTTGGGTGGTAATACCCAGGTATCTTTTGTGATAGGTTATGCACGAGAATAATTAGGTCTGTTTTCTTGGCGAGATCGCGTAAACCCATCTGCAATTCTTCTCTGAATTTACTGGCCTCCGAATTTAGCTCCTGTATGATAAGTTAAACAAAATTTGCTGAATTTTCAAGCATATATGTGGGTGGGCACGCTCCACACATTCCTTAGTTACGTTACTACACAAAAATTTCACAAATTGCCTGTTTCATTTCAGAAAAGTAACTTCATGCATTTTTAGTTTTCAAGCATACAGTACTTAAATGATATGTAGAGTTTTCTTCTTCTTTTTCCTTTAAAAAACACATCTTGCCTTAACCATCGAAAGTATGCACACCAATGAGTAAATTGCAGTTGAGTAATATTTAAGAAATGACAAGTACTTCAAGAAAAAGAAAAAAGGCGCAATCAAAAGTTCAGCAAGTAAAATGCAACCAGCATTTTAGTACGAATCCGGCATGTGTGAAGTGTGAACCATCTCATCCAGATAAAAAAATAAGCGAAAAGAAAAAAAATCAAGGAAATTTTCAATAGAGCAATCATACAAATACTTTTTGCTTAGCCAAGTTCAAGATGAAAAGCTTGGAGGTACAAATATCATTATTGTGCAATTGATCCACGCAACAAGCTGGCTTTCTATTAACCAACTTCAGAAGGAAGCGAAAAATAAACTATCCTATTAGAGGTAAACTGTTAGAATTACCTGCAAGTTCACACCTGCTGAATCTGAATAGCATAATCCACCCGCTACCCCTTCATGAGCATCCATGTATGGACATATACTTTCAATATTTCGATTGTTTCGTTGTCTAAATTGTAGCATTGCTCTGAATAGGGAAGTTTTCCCGGCACCCTGAAACCATTAAGATACAGAATTTACGGTCTCAACATAGTAAAGGCTTCACATACCATTATAGACCTAAATAAATAAAGACTACCTCGAATCCAAGTAATCGCACCCTACGGGTTCTAACATGGATTTCTTTGCATACAGTGGTGAAATCAGTAGTGCAGTAAATGACAAAACCATCCAAACCATCACAGCAGCCTCTTCTGTCTTGGAAAAGAGATCTGGATTCACATTCTGGAGTCGAATTGGAGCACTTGGCAACTGGAGGATAAATAGGGAATAAAGCATCTTCACAACTGGAATTTTTGGTGATCGCTTTAATGGAGCACCAATTAAAACCCGCATCTTTTGTAAATCGGGTTCAGCTTCATGATTCGATGAGTATGGAGGTGCTGAAGGTAGCGACTCCACAGCCGTTGAGCACCTTTATTCAAACACATTGTAGAATATTTGGATATTTAAATCACAAAATGGAAGAGCGTGCATTAATTAAACCAAAAGGTCGAGAGTAGAAGTGAATTAAGTGAAATAAATATCTGGAGACAAGTAAGGCATACCAATTCCCATTTACTTGAGCTTGAACAAGAGAACACAAGTGTAAGCCACGTCCAACGATGTCAACTTTTAATGGATCAGTGTTTTTATCACCAGTAACACCATTCCAACCAAGAGGAACAATGGATGTTGCCGTTCGGATAACAGGAGGCGCCACAATATTGCCAAGTTCGACCGAATTAGTAGCTGCTAGGCCAAGCAACTGTTGTAAATGTGGAAATTGTGGTAACTGCTCCACCCATGAAAGGCGATGTGTTCACACACATGCATATGTCATATATTCTGTGAAACACAGAAAACATAAGTTTAAACTTTCCCTCTTTTCTCACCAAATAATGCAGAGAATATGTATTACTACTGCAAATCAAGAATGATTCAAAGTTCTTCTGTTATGTCAGTATCGCTCATGTTTAGCAAGAGATGAGTTTAAGAGAAACAAGAAATTTAGTTAGTTAGCCTAATTGTATCATGTTTCTAGGAACAAAAGATGTAACTGAGTGGCAGTTTGGGAAATAAGTAAATATAAGCGGCCACGAAACCCAGAGCTAATGCACAAATAAATTATTGTTAAGTTAAGATGAAGGCCACCAAATCATGTCTCACAGCTTCTATGTAAGCCTTTATTTGTCTACATTTTTGTAAGTCTCTTGAATCAAATCATTTCCTCATCATTGACATGTTTGGCCTATCTTACACATTTATCTTTAATTTATCATCAAGAAGCGCTATTTATGACTTGCATCAAGTAAAATCTCTACTATTATCTAGAACAGATATACAAACACATTGTTTCTTGTCAGGACAATTTTTGAATTTCAGAGGACTATGAAAGCCCTCCTGTCAAGCATTTTCCTTCTAGTGAAACGTGAATAAGTTCGATTACCTCGAAAGTGGTTCTCCAATTAGGAAAGATCGATGGCTATATCACAGAGTCAAAGCACGCAGTCCAAGTTGATAAATACTTAATAGTATGTGATCATTGTACACCCTTCAACCAATCTAGTATCTATTCTGCTGACTCACATCCTCATACCATGATGATACTATAGTTGGCAAAATAATAGATGTACATTGCAGTTACCTTGCATAATGTTCAACAATTAGGAGATTCCTCAAATTTAAAGTGTGAATATTATCACCTTTTGGAATGTTTTCATGGTTGACAGATTCTTGGATTTTGAAAAGTACTTCATTGACTTTAGCTGGTAACGGATTAATTAACCATACACTAATACTACATCATTCAACAAATTACAGTTCAAACCAGTCTTCCTTACCAAAGAGTTGAGAAAGCAAAAGTTTGTGCAGAAGAAAGTAAATCCTAGAGTGGAAAGCTTTGTAGATGACCTCAAAAAAGAGCTGGTCCAATACAAATTTCAATCACTGAGGCATATTTAAAGGAACACTTAGCGACATCTCAATTAAGAGGACCAAAAAAATTATTCAGCACATGATAGTATATTAATTGTTAGGAAGCTTCTTCCTATTTGATATGAATGGTGAGATTCTTGAGTTACTGGAGAAACAACAAGCGTGAAGTTCTGAACTGAATATTTTTGACATTAGAAAGTAGGCTGATCCAGATCATGTTTCCAATAATCAACTTATATTATGTTTAGGAAGCATGTGTTCGCAGGCCCCTTTGAAATCATACTTCGTCATTATGTTTAGGAAGCATGTGTTCGCAGGCCCCTTTGAAATCACACTTCGTCTACTAAAATTAAAATTAGAGCACAATATTAACCAAAATATTAGGGGGGAAAAAAGCAACCTAAATGACAATGGGCGAAATCTTGGCAATGACAACCATAAGACCTAGTAACCATTTGATAAAAAAATAAGTTACAGAAAGAAAAATGGCGGAAAGAAAAGGCTGCGAATAGCAAAAAACTAGTAACGAAAAGATTGACAAATTTCTTACTTTTGAAAGCGAAACCTATATGACTTCATTGAATGTGATTGAAAGCGCTCCTTTAATTCTGTTATAACCGACCTCACCTGCAAATGCCTTTGCCAAGGCATAGCAGAAAGATGAGTAGGTAGAAATAACTAAGGCAATAGTGCAAAGCAACAAAAGTAAAAAACAAAAATACGATGTACATTAACAAATAACAATTATAGTACCAATAGAGTGGAGCAAAAGATAACAAAAAGATCGTACCGATGTCATTTTGGAGTATTCTGCATCAGAGAGTGACTTTACTGACAAATCTCCCAAGAGGTAAAGCTGAAAAAAAAATCGTAATGTAGAGAAGATCACCAATTGGAAAGTTTGAAAAGTTTTGTAGCTCACAGTTAAACAGACCAAACAAACATAAACAAGAACTGGCCAATTGCATTACAAACAAAATTTTGATGTTCCCAAAGTTTGAAAGTGACAGACAAAATTTTGATGTTCCCAAAGTTTAAAAGTAACAGAAATTGATGGAAAGGAAATTTCATAGATCTTCTACCCTATTGTGCTGTAAAAGAATGGAAAAGGGATGTGTGCAACTAATTTCTTCTCTGTCATTTCAAGCTAAAGTCCTTAAGTTGCATGCATGTTTGCAAAGACACTGTAATGACTTAATTTCAAAACAGCCTATCAGCTAAAAAAGCATTTTTAACGATAAAATTTTAACAGAAATACCATTAGATTGAACAAAACTCCCAACATCATTGATGCAAGTAGCTTAAATTAACAAAAAAAAAAAATCAAAAGTTGAGGAGGCTTCAACCAAAGAAAAATAGTTGAGGGCATATTTCAAAGTGTCCTATAGTTGAAGGGATTGCTGCACATTTTTACCCAAAATGTACTGTCCAACTTCTGGATTCCACAAAATTTAGCGGTAGGCAACAGAACATATTAAACCAAATTACAAAGAAAAGATATAAGTGCAAACTATCTACCTGCCCAAATGGTACATAAGAAGGTAGGTTAGGCAATCTATGCCATCGCCTAGAATCTTCATCCCCAAGTCTGCTTCTTCTTTCTACATGATTGCCAAGAGTCTCTTGATCTGTATCAGGAAGAGGTGCAAGAGTGATCCCTTCAGAACCCTCTTGAATCTCAAGAGACTGTGGCTCTGCCTCTGATTCATCACACTTCGACTGTAAGCCACTATCTATATCAAGGGATGTCTTCCCAATTTTATTCTGATTACTTCTGAAGATATTGAAGTGATTCCAAACCCCCTCCAGAGGAACAAGCCTAGCCAGTCTCCACATTGACGTCTGAACAGGGCCAACGCCTAGAACAAGCTGCTGCCCATTGTCCTCTTTGGGCATTTTAAGACTTGGTCTATTTGAACTCTCCTCAAGTTTTGCACCATTTAAATTTTCATCCGAAGATGTTTGCATTGTCTGAGTGTTATAGTGATGAAAATAGGCAGGAGATAAAATCCGTGGCACCAGGTCTTCTGGTATGCAGTAGGTTTTGAAGTAGTTTTCCCAACCTTTTTTATGCACATAACTAGACACACAGAAAAAGGAATATCAGAAGCTAAATTTTCCTTTAAATAGTTGCCTGTATAAAATCCTGTCAAATTAAAAAACAAAGTACTCTGTATAGCTTTTGTTAACTCTGGTAAATTAACCAACATCGGTTTGTCTTTGTAATAATCTTTTGATATCTGCAAAATTAACTAACAGGTCATTTACAAAATTAATCCCTGAAATTTGATCCTAACTATGTACTCAAAGTTTTAATTTTAACAATTTTAACAATTTTGCCTGATAGTTGTCCTATGTACCAATTTAGTAAGTCTATTGGTCTGTCATCCGAGAACATCATTGTAACTAAAACAACAATAACTTCACCATGAGCAAACTCTAGCAACGTCGCTAACGTGGCAACTTTTTTCAGATGGTAGACTAGCGACAGAACTCAAACAAAGGACAAACTTCACAAACTAAACTGTTAAAATCAAGAGTCTGAGGAAGTGAGGATGCAAAAATGTCGTGGTCAAATTTCAAAGATGAAATTGTAGTTAAACCTTTACAAATTAATTTGTTTTAATTTCATGACATGACACCTACTCTCTCAGAGCAGAATTCCCAACTGGTGGCTGGGAGAAAGTAATACACTTCACTTGAACTTTTCCGTTTTCTTTTGACAGTGTAGAGGATGCGAGAACTCGCAAAATTGCAAGTGTAGCCAATGCAGCTACCTGTCATTCAAAGTAGAGTAGAAAATGACATTTAGAAATTAACTAAATAATAACTGAACTAGATGTTAAACGGTTTGCTTACACCTACCGCACCACCAAGTGAATGTCCGCAAAGAACAAGCTTCCGATTCTTTTTCTGTGCAAGCTTGTATAACTCCAGAGCCGGGATTCCCTTTGCACGAGCTAAGAAACCCTAGAAGAGATATTTACCAAAAGGCCATTACTCTTGGTAGAATTCTTGGAACAAAAAGAAATATCAGTGACCATGTATCTGAAAAATAAATCATACCCTGTGTGCAGCAGGCTTTGATGTTTTCAACTGTTTTGGTTTTTCCTGAACCGGCTTGCCAAGATTTTCCTCGGTCTTCTTTTGGCTGCCATTTTGATCACTTTCACCAATATCAACTAAATCAAAATCCTCAGAATTATCCTCATGGAATATGGCCCCTTGAAATATATTTACATCAGTAATAAGATCTCTGTAAAGAAAGGCAAAAGGTAAATAAATAGTAGCTTGAAGACTTGGGAAGCAAGATTTTAGCAAAATAATGCTTACTTGTATTGCTTAGTGCCAATAAAAGTAGCAAACAATGTATCCCCAGCCTCAGCTAATAGATACCTACAGGAATTTGAGAGGAGAATCACTCAATCCATACCAAAAAAGAATTTAATTAGGGAGGCCAAGTTAGGAAGAGAAACTTTCACCAATCCAATTTTATTCGCCACAAGAATTTCAGCCTATTTAGCATATAGATTGATAAAGGATACCACCAACAAAAAATGTTGTTCCATTGATACGGCAAATCTTGAAATGAGTGTAATATTCAGTAGGGATTCAGCGTCGTACACAGTATATACAACTTCTGATAGTAAATCTGAAGCAAGCATAATGGCCTACTTCACTTTGCCTCATCTTAGGATTCCATAAAAGAGCATCATTACCATACACACTCCCTCCAAAAGCATTGAAAAATATCCTAGAAATATTTTGGAGAAAATATACTCAAAAGAAATATCCAAAACATGGACATGAGTACTGAACTTGATTTACTGTGCTTCACAATGTTCAGTTAGGAATTGATCAAGTAATGTGAGAAAATCTATGAGTGGTGATTCCACATAACATAGCTTTTCAAAATGATCGATGATGACAACAACTTATGTTATGTATAGTTACCTCCTTGTTTATTTATTTAACCCAATATATATCACTTCCATATCATTATGTAATACATATGTAAAAGGCAGGATTAGAATTTGTAAATGCAGATGCACGGATTATAAGAATGAAGTTCCTATTATGATGCATAAAGAGGCTGCACTAGAATGATAGAATCTGCAGCATAAATATCTGCCATATGGTAGATCGCTGTAACAAATATCAACATCGATATAAGGGCTTGTTTGGTTCACCTATTTTAGACTCTGGAATCAGAATGAGATCCACTGACTCCTATAGTTGTTATTTGTTTTACAGGAATCTGATTCCGATTCCCATTCCACTCTGGAATGGGAATCATCCTATCCATATATGGCCCAATCTAGTTTTGAATCCTGGGTTGGCCCATTCCAGAGTAAGCCACTCAAAGCACACTCTCACAAACACCTCCACCTCATGTCCCTTCATTACTCTTCTCTCCCTTAATCAAAACCCACACGCAAAATCCTAAGTGTCCCAATTGTCCATTCCGATTTCCATTTCAATAACGAACTAAATATTTTTAGATGATTCGTCATTCCATTTCCCATTCCAATGCAATCCAATTCCATTTCCCATTTTCATTCCAATCATGAACCAAACATGCCCTAAATGTATATCCATCTTCCAAGAGAGATGATCTATACCTGTGACTATTAGGGCATGTTTGGTTCGAAATGGAAATCAAAATCGGAATAGAAATCAGAATGAACTAGAATGAAAGACGGAATGATGAATCTCTTAATTTGTTTGGTTTACAATAGGACTTGAAATCGGAATCAACTTATTATTATTATTTAAATAAGACAAATTTAATATGCCATCTAAATTTGCAATCAAAATTTAAATTCAAATTGAGATTCATAATTTAAATTTGCAATTTAAATTTAAATTTAAAGTCAAAATGTAAAACTATATCTAAAATTCGAATATCAAACTTATATTGAAATTAAAATTAAAATTTAAAAGTTAATATAATTTGAATTTATATATTAAATTTAAATTTATATGCATATTTGAATTTAAATAATTCTTATTGAAAAATAAGATGAGTTCTTTTCTCAATCCCTTTCGGAATCAAAATTGACTCCCACCTCTATGTTGGGAGTCATTTTGGAGGGATTCAATTTCCTCTAGAATGGAAATTGAAATGCTAATCCCCCAAACCAAACATTAACAATAGGAATGGCTCATTCTGATTCCCATTCCAAGCCTTAAATCCTTCCAACCAAACATGCCCTTAAGACCAAAGAATGGAATTTACTACTTAAAACAAACAGAGACTCATGAGCCTGCAGAGCCTATGTGCATGGGGCTGCATCAGTACATTTTCTTATGATGTGATGATACAACAACACATCCATCTAGTTTCTGTTACCAGCACAAATATCAAGTCACCTAGAAAATATGTTCTGCTTAACTGTCGTATCAAAACTTTTATCATACACAGACATTCCCTTTAAAACTGCACATAGTGACTATTATTTTCTAACTAAAGCAGTAAAGCTAAAAGCAACATTTTGATAAGACTGGTCACACATCAAGCAGATGACGCGAAATAGAGACTTCTAATTCATCATCGAAACATAAGCAAAAAAATAACATAAAAGAGAACACATTGGCAGTTTACAGCCAACAAAAGTGATTCCAAATTTACGTCAAGGACTGAGAATGTCAACCAACCGGTGAGGTACATGATCCAAAGAAGGCTGCACACGCTCAAGCGAAACAATCTGCCCTCCAAAATCAGCTTTGAACTTGTTGATATATCTAATCATCTCTGATGCAGGCCTCTGTAATACACAAGATAAAAGGAGAAAAGTCAGCTGCTCCTGGAGGAAAGAACAGCATATTGACAACATATTTTGCCTCAAGGTGAATTGCATTGAGCGTCCATGAACTCTTCATAAGGTTTCACTCTAGTCTTCTACCTTTGAACTATAAGAGATGTTCACCCAAACCTTGTTAAAATTGCTTCATCATAGTTCTTTACATGAAAAACCAGTAGTACAACTGATGGCAACGTTAACGTGGATGTCATGTATGATATGCTTGGCAGCCAGACCAACCTCATTCTCTTTTAAAACTAGTCACCCTAGCACGAAGTTTTCTTACTTTGATATCTTTAATGTTGAAAAATACTCACAAAATTTGTAAAAAGAAAAACATTATTGCCAAGAGATTGCCCTAGTGTATCCACTAACAGGTTTTCCCAGGAAAGATTTCTATGAAGCGATGTTACTAAGTTCAGGGAACCAATGCACAAATTTCAAAGAGAAGACTAGAGTGAAACTCAGTAAAGAGTTTAACAACCATTGCTTCTATTTACCTACCGGAAAAAATTTACTAAGACAAGATCGATACTACTAATTTCAAATCTATAAAGAAAACTAGAAAAGGGCAAACTACAAACATAAAAATAAAAATAAAAATAAAGCTCCTGCATTCGATCCCACGTATCAATTACTCTACTGCACCAGAAAATAATAATAAATTACAATAAAATAAAATGGAACAACGTCCACCTATAGTTTACTTATGTTTCAAATTGATCCAACGATGTCGGAGAACTATTAAATTCAGATGCAAAACTTCACCAAAATGAGTAGGCATAGTATGTCTGATCTATCTACAATATCTCCTCTACTAAAGCCATTAGAATTGAAAGTTAACTGGATAGTTTATCTATTTTATACATTCTACTAACACATTTCAACAACATTATGCATCCAAATTCAGCAATCATCCCAAAATTTTTGGGCCTAATTGGTAAGAGAATAAATTGCAAAATTGACATCGCCACAATTTTTTATATAGTGGATGACTGAGACACGGGCTAAATTGCTGGAAGGGTTTTTGTGTAATTTTTTGTTTACGCTATTTTCCTAAATTGAATGGGAAATTTGTTGAAATTACCAGCTCGGTTAGCTATCAACCGTTAAATGTTTATACTGTAAGCCGAAAAAGTGTTTGGAATAGACAAACTTAATAGAATCACAGATACTAAATAAAACTGACTTAAATTTAAGGACTAAAAAGTTGAAGGGGATAGTTTGGGATAGTTTGGGGGCCAATTGCAAAACAGCAAATAGTTGAGGGCTCTCCATACATTTTTGACTAAAAATAGAGGTAAAAATGTATGGAGACCAAGGGCCCATTTGGTGTTGAGGCCCATCTAAAACTAGTAGGCAAAACAATGTTGGGACAAAAGCAAATAGAGATCTACTTCTCCATTTGACGGCGGGACCGTAGAAAACATATCATAATCAATTCGTTGCAATATGCGGAATGTAATGTTACATAGAAACAAACAGAATATTTTTTTTATCGTACTTTCTCACCGCACGTAACTCAATCTTCCTGCATTTCCAAACAGGGCCCAACTCAACTATAACCCATTCTAAAACGGCCTCCTCAACTTTAATTGTTTTTTATTTTCAACTTCTTAACTTTTAATATTTTCTAAATTGAATGATTTAGTGAATTAAATTGCAGTTTTATCAATTCATTAGTTTTTTCATCAAACCTTATAGGTTTGATCATTGTTCAACAAATACAAACTAGAATAATTAATGGATAATAGCTAATAAAGTTGCTAAATTTTTTTAAAAAAATAAACTTTACAAGCTAGATTAATTCAAATCAAAACAATCAAAAGTTGAGGGGTGAGAATATAATTAAGGGGCCTATTTCACTTTGGCCTACAGTTGACGGGTGTCCATCCATTTTCACCCCAAAAAAATATGAGCAATGCTAAGGGGTGTATGATGCACACCCCACCCATCCAAGGGTAGGGTGTCCTCCACTGGTCACCCCACCCCTAGATGGGTGGGGTGTAAGATGTACACCCCTTTTGGGGTGTTCAAGAAGCATTTTCCAAAAAATATATACATGTTAAAATGTATGGAGACCCCCAACTATAGGCCTTTTCCAAATGGACCCCTAAACTCTATTTTTCTTTTCTTTTTTTGTTGGCACTCCTTTAACTTTAATTTTTTTTTTTAACATGAACGATTTTGGTCAAATAAATTGCAAATTTTATCAAATTTGCCGATTTCATCACTTTAATCACTTTTTAGCAAATAAAACTAGAACAATTAGTCATTAATAACTAATAGAGCTATTGAATTTTGCAAAATACTACTAGAATAACTCAAGCAACACAAATTAGAAGTTAAGGGTTTATCAATCAAAAGAAGAACAATTGAGGTGTTTATTTCAAAATGGCCAATCACTGAGGGTAAATCAATACATTTGAACCAAATTAAATAAACAAAGGCTAACTTACACTTTTGGTCCTCAAACCTAATTTGTTACAATTTATGGCTCAAACTTTATGAATTGTCGCAATCCAAGTTTCACAACCCAATTTAGTTGGCTAAATATTGATGTAAAAATAATGTGTCATTTTGATTATTGTCGCATCATCAATTACAACAATGCCACACAATTAACACATTTGCGATGCATCCACGTTTAGTCAATTTACTAAATTGAGCTATGGAACTTGATTGCAATTATTTAAAAAGTTCGAGCAAGCAATTACAGCAAATTAAAGTTAAAGTGTGAGGACCATAGACCAGAAATTGTAATTTACCCAATAAAATAACCCAAATTTCAGGATCTAGCGCAAGGTATTGTTTTCGACCTTGTAGACGCATTCGGAGAGTACCATGGAGCAGAGCACGTCCTGCAGATCGGCAACGGAGTCGACCTTCACGGCGCCGCAGAGCTCCCGGAGCTGCCACCGCCGCCGCTCATACTCCTCCCGGATCCGCCGCTCCGCCTCCCTCCGCCCCCCTCCGCCGTCGCCTCCGCCCCACCGCCACGGCGGCGGCCACGGCCACCGCCACCGCGGGAGCGGCGGCGGGGGCGGCCACGTGGCGCCCATCTGCTCCGCCTGGTCCTTGATCCACGACTCCACCCGGCTCCTTAGGGTTTCCATTTGGAGAGAGAGAGAGAGATGCGCGCAACGCGGAAGAGAGAGAAAGGAGCGAGGAGAGAGAGAGAGAGAGAGAGGAGAGAGAGAGGGGAGTTTAAAGAGGGGGAGAAGAGAGAGAGAAAGGAGTAATAAAATATTCCCTACACCAGGTGTATGGGTGCATCTCACACACCGCAGTGTTAAAAGATGAGCGAGATACAGAGAAAAATGTGAAAAAGGCCCTTCTCCTATTTGTCTCATCACTTAATTTTTATTTTTCTTAAATTTCGACCGGAATCGGGCCTTTTTTTTTTTTTCTTTTTTTTTTTTTTTTTTGTTTTTTTGCAATTAGTACCTAAATTTTTTTTATTTTAAAAGTGACACTACAAAATTATAATTTATAAAATTGATTCTATACCTATCATGTAAGTTGAACACGGTGAATGATTCACCGTCATTCACCGTGTTTAGATATGATAAATCATTCACCGTATCTAAACACGGTGAACAATTCACCGTGTATATATATATATATATAATTATATTATAATATATATATATATATATATATATATATATATAATGGTTATATTGCATATGACTCTTTATAAACATATCGAATAGCATATATATTCCTACAAAGTTTAATTTTTTTATATTTATGCCTTCAAAAGTTCAATTAACCCATATATTTGAGAGGGCTATTGCACACAAAAAAAAAAAAAAAAAAAAAAACCTCATGAATCGTAGTTTTATCATTGCAAAAAAAAATTAAATACTAGATATTCAATTTTTATGAATCAAACAGTTGTCTTTTTGGGACCACTCGAGACTTAAGCCATAAGGTTTTAAAATTTATAAATTTTTCATATCAAATTTTTTATATATTTATGTTAGATCACATAAATTGTACTAGATTATACTAATTTTGTTACATATTAAGTAATACTTTTTTTTTAGATTCATTTTTAGACCACTTAATGTTTGTGTAATAAGTATGAAAATAAATAATTTTACATATGAGCTTTGTATATGTCTTAATTACATAAATTGGATTAGGTATATTAATATCTTACTGTCGGATCTTTGACACTAATTATTAATTCTAAAAATTTTAGCTGTTAAAAATACACAATCATTTTACTTAAAGCGTACATATACATAATCTACGGATATCGATTGTGACTCGATCCGACCAGATTCACGCCACTTCGAACATGACTCGATCCAGTTCAGCCCTCACCATTTTGAACGTGACTCGATCCAACCCGCCCTCCCACGACAAGCCAACAATCCTCTCCCCCCTCTGTATCTGTACCTACACACATACGCAGCATGCGGGAATTAAATTCATAATCTCTTATTCGAGTAATACTTGACACTTATTTTTCTGATATTGATTTTGGTACCACTTAATGCCTAACCAATAACTTTTTTAATTATATAATTTTTCATTATAGTTTTTTATATAATTTAAATTGTGATGATCATTTTTTTTTTTTTTTTTTCCTAAACTACACCAAATCTCTATATACATATCCACTTTTATACTTTATCCCCTATCTTTTAACAAATTTTAGTTTACCCTCCTTGAATTTAAAATTATAATACTTAATCTTCCGGTTACTATTTAGTTGACGTTTTGTCCTTATTTTATATGGTATTCGTTTTATCGCCAAAAATAATTTTTAAAAATTTTTAGTAAATAATTGAAAATCTCTTTCACAAACTTAAGGAAAATATATTTTTTTTGATACATTCTCATTATTTCTAAGAGTACAAAGTAACTTGCTTAATTGTGTCACATAGTTTTTTTTTTAAATAGAAACTCAATAGGGACGAAGTGATAAGAATATTGGAATAAATGATATAAATTTAAATTTTTAGAAAATAAAATAGAGATTTTATAAAATAAAATACAAAAATAAATATTTATGAGAAAATAAAAAATAAAAAAAATAAATAAATAAATAAATAAAAAAAGATAACCATAGTAATAGATTAGAGCCGTTAACGAGCCAAACACGAGCGAACTGATGGCAACTCGTATTCGTTTATTTATTAAACGAGCCGAATACGAACAGCAATCTAGACTGTCCGATAATTTTTTTTTTAAAAAAAATAAAATATTAATCTAATAATTAAAATTTACAAATAATATAAAATTAATGCCATATATATATATATATATATATATATATAGAGAGAGAGAGAGAGAGAGAGAGAGAGAGAGAGAGAGAATTCGGCTAGAATACTATTGATAACACTAAGTAATTGGTGCTATCAAATTTTCAGCCCTTGGATAAAAGTATGTGAGTGGTCCCCTAGAATTTTTACTATTCAACCAATCACCCACAAAATCTTAGGGGACCACTATCATCATAACCGCACATCCCTTAATCCAAAGGCTAAACAATTGATAACAACAATGACTTCGTGCTATCGATAGTATTCCAGCCTAGTTATATATATATTTATATATATATATATATATATATATATATATATATTATATATATATATATATATATATAGTGGGTGATTGGTTGAATAGTATAATACAATGGGTGAAAATGATTAAAAAGATAGATCTAACAGTAAAAAAATTAGTAGCCTATCGATAGCACCAAGCAATCGGTGTTACCGAGTTTTCAGCCCTTAGATGAAAGAATGTGCGGTTGAGATTATAGTGGTCCCTTAGAATTTTTACTATTCAACCAACTACCTACTAAACCCTAGAGGACTGTTATCATCCTAACCGTACATTTTTTAAATCGAATGGCTAAATTATTGATAGTACTAATGACTTGGTGCTATCGATAGCATTTCAGCCTAATTATGTATATACATATAGTAGAGTTTATATGCTTTTAAAAGTACAAGTCCATTCATGCTTGTGAATTTTTTTACTATTGAATTTGTATTGAAATTTGTATTTTTGTAAAGTCAACTAAAAAAAGAGAAAGATAAAATAAAAAGCACAAATGCCAATAAAAATCCAATGGTAAAAAATTCACAAGTATGGATAAACTTATACTTTTAAAAGCATATAAGCTCTACTCTCTCTTTCTCTCTCTCTCTCTCTCTACATATATATATATATATATATATATGGTATAAATTTAGAAAATACAAGCATAAAATTCAATAGTAAAAATATATATATACAGAGAGAAAGAGAAAGAGAGAGTATGCCTATAATGCTATCTATAGCACAAAGTACTTGGTGTTACTAAATTTTTCGCAGTTAGATTTATCCTTTTGACCATTTCCATCATTTAAATCATATTATTCGACCAACCATCCACTAAATTCTACAGGACCATTATAATTCTAACCGTATATTCCTTCATTTAAGTGCTGAAAATCTAATCTAATAATAGCCTAATTATATATATATATATATATATATATATATATATCCGACTACTATACTATCAATAATATCAAACATTTAATACTATTGACTTTTTGACCCTTTGATAAAGGAATGTGCGGTTAGGATTATAGTAATTCTCTAAAGTTTATACTATTTCAACTACAACTCACTAAATCATAGGGGACCACTATCATCTTAGCCGCATATTTTTTCATCTAAGGACCGAAACTCAATAGTACCAAGTATTTGGTATTATGGATAGTATAATAGCTTTGTTATATATATATATATATATATATATATATAAGAGAGAGAGAAGAGAGAGAGAGAGAGAGAGAGAGAGAGAGAGAGAGAGAGAGAGAATGATTGGTACTTGTAAGTTTTCTACCTTTAGATCTATCCCTTTGACTAATTCCAACCCTTAGATCATACTATTCCACTAACCACCAACTAAACCCACTAAACCAAGTAGCCAGACTCTAGTCTAATTATATATATATATATAGAGTAGAGCTTATATACTTTCAAAAGCACAAACCCAATTATACTTGTGAATTTTTTACCATTAAATTTGTATTAAGATTTGTGTTATTGTACTTTCTCTTTCTCTCTTTTTAGTTGACTTTATAATAATACAAATTTCAATGAAAATCCAATGATAAAAAATTTACAAATATAATTAGATTTGTACTTTTGAAAGTATATATATATATATATATATATATATATATATATATATATATATATAAAAGCTCTACTATATATATAATTGAGCTCATATGTTTTTAAAAATACCAACTCATTGGTGCTTGTAGGTTTTTAGCCCTTAGATGAAAGAATGTGCGGGTAGGATGATAGTGGACCTTTTGGGTTTAGTGAGTGGTTGGTGAAATAGTATGATCTAAGAGATAAAATTAGTCAAAAAAAATAGATCTAACGGTTAAAAACTTACAAGCACCAATTGATTGGTACTTTTACAAGTATAGTAGTCGAACTCTCCTTTCTCTCTCTCTCTCTCTCTCTCTCTCGATCTCTTCACTCTCTTCTCTCTCCTCAAATAATCATCTCGATCAATCTCTCGAGAACGCATCTCTCGATCTCCTCTCTTCTCTCTCTTCTCCTCAGATCTATCTATCTCTTCTCCTCTATATATATATATATATAGAGAGAGAGAGAGAGAGAGAGAGAGAGAGAGAGAGAAAGAGAGAGTTCGGCTACTATGTTTTTAAAAGCATGAAATAATTGGTGCTTATAAGCTTTCTATCGATAACATAGTATCCAGACTCTCTCTCTCTCTCTCTCTCTATATATATATATATATATATAATATAAATTGGGCTCCTATATATACTTTTAAAAGTATAAAGTCATGGGTGTTTATAAATTTTTAGCCCTTAGATAAAAAGATGTATGGTTAGGATAATAATTGGCCCATTGGGTTAAGTGAGTGGTTGGTGAAATAGAACGATTTAAGTGATGAAATTAGTCAAAGGGGTAGATCCAACGGTAGAAAACTTACAAACACTAATTATTTTGTGCTTATACAAATATAATAGCTGAACTCTTTTTTATATATAGAGAGAGAGTAGAGCTTATATTTTTAAAAATACAAGCCCAACTATACTTATGAATTTTTTATAATTGGATTTGTATTAAGGTTTGTGCTATTGTAAAGTCAACTAAAAGAGAGAAAGCGAAAGCATAATAGTACAGATTTCAATATAAATTTAATAGTAAAAAAATCACAAGCATAACTGGTCTTATACCTTTTAAAATATATAAACTTACTATATATATATATATATATATATATATATATATATATATATATATATATATATATATATATATATATAAAGAGAGAGAGAAAGAGAGAGAGAGAGTGAGTTAGGCTGGAATGTTATTAATAGCACCAAGTCATTTGTGCTATTAAATTTTAACCGTTGAATTAAAAGATGTGTGGTTGAGTATAATGAGTGGTTGAAAAAATAGTAAAATCTAACGGATAAAAATAATCAAAAAATTTGATTTAAGAATAGAAAACTTGATAACACTAAATGTTTGGTGCTATCGATAGTATAATAGCCAGACACACACACACTCTATATATATATATATATTCGAGTGTATTGAGCCAAACACGAGCAAACTCAGTTCTAATCGAACAGGAGCTAGCTCACGAATAGCTGTCAAGCTAGATTGCCACCTCTAGAGGGCATATTATGTAATGTGCATGGGTGGTACACATACACCAGGTGTAGGGAATAATTTATGAAGGCAGAGGGAGGTAGAGGCGAGAGCATATTCCGCCATGGGCGGGATCGCGGAGCCGATCTGGGAAGGCACAAGCGAGCTTTGATTGGCCCCAACGCGAAATGGGGCCACGCAGTCCCCTTTCACTTTCTCCGTTACGTAATGAAGAGGAATACTACATGTACACCGGGGGGGGGGCGTACATCTCATACCCCATCCATTTAAGAGTAGGAATATTTTTTTATGGCTAAATTACAAAAAATTCTTCTGTCATATCCCGCTTTTCCACTTTATTCCCTGTAATTAAAAGTCGACAATCTGCCCCATCGTAATTACTGAATTGTATTTAGGGAGCAACGACATTAACGGGAATGATAAAATGACGAAAATGTCCTTCTTTTTTTTTTTTAATTCCGAAGTGTTTTTTTTTTTTTTAAAGATATTTTCTAAGGGTATTTTGGATATATGAAATTATATTTTCAAAAAAACTAACAGTCAACTGACGGCGGGAAGGTTATTGCACAATTCGGTAATTACAAGAGGGCAGATTGTCGACTTTTTAATGACAGGGAGGTAAAGTGGAAAAGCGGAATATGACAGGGAAGTTTTATGTAATTTAGCCTTTTTTTATTGATCACTTAAAATGATCCCTCATTACACTTTCATCCTTATATGGGTGGGAATATAAAATGTACATCCCATTAGGGATGTATACTTAGTAATTTCCCCTATTGAAACACTTATCTAATTTAGCCTCCATTTTATTTGAAAATTATCGAGAAAATTATATCAATAAAAAATTATAATAGAATATATATGAGTTGGGAATCTTATATTTTTTAAATTACAAGAAATTTTATATTTATAAATTATTTTTTATGATGGGATATTCGATGATCGGCTGTTTAGTAAATGAATAGTGTCAAAATTCAAAATAAATCATTAAAAATAAAAATTTTATAAAAAATAATAATAATAGATTTAAATTTTAAATCAAAAGTATTAATTTTACTTTTATAATTGAAATTAATTTTTTCTATTTAATTTTATATAATTTAAATTATTTTACACCGTTAAACTTACAAACGTGCCACGTTGATTATTAAAATAATTATTTTTAAAACTCTTTTAATTTAACACTTGATAAATAATATAAAAAAATTATAAAATTTAGTTACTAAATAATTCTAATAGTATAGATCACGGATCATTGAATCGGATGTTTCATTATCGATAACAAGTTAAAAACACAAAGATCTTGTGTTTTTGAAAGCAAAGGATATGTATTCAAAAAATATTTATTTATCTTATATTTAGTATTACATTTCATATTTTGGACTGAGCCGTAATATGTAATACATTTTTTTTATTATTATTTATCTAATTAATTAATAAATAAATTTATATATAATATGCTAATTAATAATATTATATTATTAATTAATAGAGGTATAAAGTGAAGAAAAGTATTGTTAATTCATACATAGGGAGTTTTTTTTTTTCTTTTTTTCTTTTTTTTTACCAACCAAATGTTGTCTAATAATATTAAATAATCATCAATACCAAACAACCGTTTAAATTTATTGGGCAAAAATTTGCCAGGTGTTTTCAATAATTGATGCCCCAATATTCAATTTTGAGTGTGACTTTTTTTATGAAAAGGTCCTCAATAAAACCTCATTAAGGTAATTTGATGAGACTTGTGATTTCCTCTATGTCCTAATATTAACACTTATTCCAATCTAAAAACTTGTTGTCCTAGTTTTAATATTGTATTAGATACAAGATTTAGAGAGTCTCAATAAAAGAGAATGAGATACTCATTCAATTTTTTTTTAAAAAAATATTCTTACTATTGTGACATCCCGAAATATGTATTAGTTATATATATAAATAATATAATAGGACTAATTCTTTTAATCCGGCTATAGTATTTTAGATAATAGCAAGACCCAAAAGATAAAGAGAGTTAAACGTGCTAGAGCTATAATAGTTCTAGGATGGATGACCCCTGGGAAGTTGGGCGTCACAATTATACATCGAAGCGATACAGAATTTTTTATAGGCTATATTATAAAAAAAAAATCTGTAAAATTTTATTTTTTCACTTTTTTTTTTTATTTTTAAAAAACTACACTTTGTCCCCTCCTAATTACGAAATTATGCATTTACCCTCTACCGTCATCATTTCGTAAGTGATTCTGTGACCACATTTGATGTAAACTATAAATATAGCATATGTGCTATATTTGACAGTAGTATTCACACCCACGATGGTGGTAATACCTATGGAGGTGATGGGGCTAAAATTTAGCCACATCCATATAATAATGGTTACACCTATGATGGTGGTCACACCTATGGAGGTGGCGGGGATTAGAATTTAGCCACATTCATAGTCTTTTAGATTTATAGAAAAGAGAAGGGTGAGAGAGATTCAGTATGAGAGCTCGAGTTGAAGCTATTCTATTGCAGAAGAGGAGTCGGTGTAATTCTTCTCTTGGTTAATGAATCTTACTTCACTGTTTTGGTTTTCTTTTCTTTGTGATTGTGCTAGTTCAGTTATGTTGAGAGGATGGATTTTTGGTAAAAATCCGATTTAACGTTTCCGTTGCAGAATCCCAACTCTAGGCGGTACCGGAGTGGATTGCGGTATCGGAGCGGATTGCGGATTCACAGAATCTAGTACCGAGGCGAGTACTGGATTTCCCAATAATTGGTATCGGAGCTAAAGATTACCGATCCTCAGGAGATATCAACATCAAAGTACTGGATTACCGATCATCACGAAAGGCGATCACAATTTGATCTCCCTAGGCATGTTGGACTCGAATGTATGTGATTTTTTGGCTTCAGGTGGAGCTAAGAAGGTCCAAAAGTGAGATCGGATCATACAGAGAAGCAATCGCTCAAGCTGGAGCGGCAAAGAACTCGGTGCAGCAATTGAAGACTACAAATTAAAATCAAGATGGAGATTGTTAGGATTTGATTAGATTTGTAGTTGAATCCTAGTTGGATTAAGATTAATATTTAAATCTTAAAGAGATAAATTTGTTAAAATTTAAATATTAATTAGAATAAAAATTATTTAGGCTAGGATTTGGATACTTTTTTATATAAGCTATAAATATAGTATAGATGTTATATTTGACGGTGATATCCATATCCACGGTGGTGGTAGTACTATAGAGACGGTGGGGGTTAGAATTTAGCCACACCCATATAGTGGTGGTAGTGATGGTTACACTCATGGTGGTGGTCACACCCATGAAGGTGATGGGGGTTAAAATTTAGCCACACTCATAATTTTTTAGGTTTATAGAAGATAAGAAAAATGTGAGAGAGATTCAAGATAAGAACTCGGATTGAAGCTACTCTATATAAAAAAGGAGTCGGTGTAATTCTAATCTTGGTTAATGAATTTTATTTCACTACGAATTTTTGATAAAAAATCGATTTGACGCTCTCGTTGCGAAATCCCAACTCTAGACAGTACTGGAGTGGATTGCGGATTCACAGAATTTGGTACCCAGGCGAATACCAAATTTTCCAACAACTAAAGAGTGAGAAAGAAAAAGTACAATTGCACAAATCTCAATACAAATTCAATAATAAAAAATTTACAAATATGAATGTGTTTGTGCTTTTAAAAGCATATAAACTATATATATATATATATATATATATATATATATATAGAGAGAGAGAGAGAGAGAGAGAGAGAGAGAGAGAGAGAGAGAGTTCAACAACTATGCTATAGATAGCACCAAGTACTTAGTGCTACTAAATTTTTTACTGTTAAATCTACCACTTTGTTAATTTCTTTTTCTTATATCATACTATTTTCCTATCCAATCACTAAATCCTAAAGACCTGCTATCTCACATTGCCGTGTCCATTAGAAATATAGGAGTATATCATACAGCAATTCATTGACAGTGATATTATGTACTGGTCCAGTGTAGCATCCAAATTATATTGCAATTGAAATGATTTTTATTTTCTATAGTGTGATTTACGGCACATATTTTATTGTTCATTAACTTCATAGATTCCGTTTGATTTTGAAATAAATCAGCTACAACAAAAAATTATTCCCACTCTTTCGCCAAAATAATAAGAATCCGGTCAAACCATCTATTCCACTTTTTTTTAGAATAATAAAACTATTCTCATCTAATAGTTAACCTATTAAAGATAATTAAAGTTATGTAAAAATATAGTTATATTATATATATTATTTTATAATATACAATTATTATTATTATTATTATGATAATAACTATCCGTGCTACTATTATATTATATGCTGTTATATCATCTTTATTACTTTTATAAATTTATATTATATATCCTAAAATATACCATATAATATATATATATATATATATATATATATATATATATATATATATATATATATTAAATATATAATGTTCTAAATATATTCTTTAATTATTTATATATATTATTTTTAAAGTATTTTTATACATTATTATTGAAGTATGTTATTATATAATGATATTGAAATATTTTATATGCATTATTGTATATATACTAAATATTCTGTATATATGTAAAATATAGATAAAGACAATCTTGATATTTTAAAAAAATTTAATCTATCCTTTGTACTATTCTTTATTATTTTTAATAAAATTATCAAATAAAATTTTAATTATCTTAAAAAAAAAAAAAAAAATCAAACCAAACACCAAATTTCTTTGATTTCTTTGTATCCTAGAATTGTAGGTTGTTATAAAAATAAAAATATTTACTTCTTTATTAGACATTGTTCCGGTATCAAAGGCAGTGCCTACTTTTGCTTTCGCTCTGCTTCGGCAGCAGAATCAGCATCAGCATTAGCCGCCACGAATATTTGACAAAGGGATCTACTACTAAAATTACAATTCAAACCCTAGAGCAAAAGTTACAGTTTGTTATCGGTGTTTCCAAATATTTTTTTTTTTTTTTTTTTTAAAATAAAATTCCACCATTTCTGGTACAACCTCCCTCACCTTCTTTTGCATTTTGCCCCTCTTAACAAATTTAAATTTTAAAATTTAAAATTTTAAATTTTAAATTTTAAATTTAAAATTTAAAATTTCAAATTTAAAAATTAAAACTAAAAATTTGAAAAATTAAAAAATAAAATCTAAATTTAAAATTTGAAATTTAAAATTCTAAATTATAAAATTAAATTTATTATTTTAAAATAATAAAATTTTATGTTTAAAACTTAAAATTAATATTATAAAATTTTAAATTTTGATATTTTTAATTTTTAAATTTTAAATTTTAAATTTCACATTCAAATTATAAAATTTTAAAATTCAAATTCAAATTCAAATTTAAATTTTAAAATTTTAAATTCAAATTTTAAAATTTTAAAATTTTAAAATTAAAAAATTAAAAATTTATATTTTTAAATTTAAATTTTTGTATTAAAAGTTTAAATTTAAAACAGAATATTTTTTAACAGTTTACAATCCAAACAGTAAAAAAAAAAAACAGAATAATAATTTTATAGAATATTAAAATTTTCAAGATATTAAATATATTAAAATAAAATTTTATTTTATTTTTCACGGATCACCAAACAGACTCTTTAAAAACTTGTAACTCTAACCCAGAAATAAACTGCATAGATATTGGAAAGAAAAAAAAACTCTAACCCAGAAATAAACTGCATAGATATTGGAAAGAAAAAAAAATAAGAAAGATAAAGCAGATATTTCTTTAGATTTCAGAATTACACAGGCAATTATTCCTAATTAATATGCTACTTCCAGAATAGCACTGTTATAACAGGCGACACTTAAACGAGCAACACTGTTTGGTACAACAGAAGCTAAAAAGATGGTAACAAGCATTATATAAAATAAACCAGTCGAAAACAAAGCTCATGGTTTAAACAGAATCAAGCAGTTTGTTCTTGAGTTTAAGAATTGAAAAGGTGATTCTTCTTATACCTAAGAAGCACATTGTTTCGGAAAAGCTCATAGCCATCAACTTGAAAACCATAGATGTAGTTCTATAAATAAGTTCGTAAAATATACTAATAATACCAAATTTAGTCGAAGAACACAGCTGTAGTTTAGCGAAAAAAAACACTAGCAAAATCTTAAAGATTGTACAAAGTTTAAAGCAGAATCCATGAAAAGCAATCTTCTCTGAAATGCACAACAAAGTTTGCTCAATTTTTTAAAATATAAAGAAAGTGTGAGATTCATGAACGAACTGAATTATAAATACTAACTAGAAAAATACCTTCGAAATTGTCCGCTCCAAAACTTGTCTTGTGAATGAGCAGTGTTCAACGATTCGCCTTTGCAACGCGCTCAATCTCATCCTTCTTCTTAATAGCATAGCTGGAAAGAAAAAAAAAAAAAAAGAAAACAAATTACGAAAAAAGAATGCACAACCAACCAACAGCGAAGAATTGCATGTCAGATAAAACTTAAGATGATAGGAACAATAGTAGAGGCAAACGCATGAGATGACTACATCGCAGCATCAAAATAATGTAAATAGTACCCGAAGTAAAGAGCCTATTGAAACAAAAGGAAACAAAAATAGTAATAATATGAGGGGAAAGTGAAAAGTAAAAGCACATATACCTGTTTGAAGAGCCCTTGGCTGCATTGATTAGCTCATCAGCAAGGCACTCGGCGATGGTCTTGATGTTTCTGAAAGCACTCTCTCTGGCACCTGTCGTCAGAAGGTATATAGCCTGGTTAACCCGTCGGAGGGGAGAAATATCAACGGCCTGCCGCCTAACAACACCGGCGGACCCAATTCGAGTGGCATCTTCCCTCGGCCCACTACAGATGGAGCAAAATATAATCAGCAGTAGAAACAGTATACTGAGCAATGTCTAGCATACAGATTGGCTAGAGAAAGATTATTGAAAATAAATAAACCAATAAGCTTGCATAACATAGTAGTTCCCTAGTAACACGACCTACATAACACATGAGTGAACTTCAAGAGGCCACAAATAACACTGTCAGATATTGTCATTAGAACAGCAGACTGAAAATTCAAACAGCAGATAATTACCAAATCTATGGCCTTCATTCTTCAACGGTATATGGATATGTGGTTATGTTTATTTGATCAGTGCCAAGTGTGAGGCATTTGACGAGCTCAGTAAAATATATGAAAGAAGCTTTGGACTTCATCGCTGGGGCCGATGCCTCAAAATTGTTAATGCTATTCATTTCAGATAGACATGGAGTACTAAAAGTTCCAATTAGCAATAATTTTAACCCTAAAAAGCTGCTCTCCATAGCAAAATGCAATACTCCACAACTTCACCAGTAAAGTTCCAATAAAATCTGAACCAAACGTTTACAAATTCTATGTTTCAAATTGGTTTGCTATTCTGGATAGTCGAATAATTCACCTATTAATGACGGCATCCACAATTATTTGGATTGGGTTCGCCTCAGTCAACAGATGAATGATCTCCATGGCATGTTTGACGATGCGAACAGCCATTAGTTTCTTCCCGTTATTGCGGCCGTGCATCATCAGAGAATTGGTCAGCCTCTCAATAATGGGGCATTGGGCCTTGCGGAACCTCTTCACCGAATATCTTCCAGCTGTGTGAGGAAGATAGGTAGCATGCTTGGTCGAAGTCACAGCGATGTAATCGGCAAGCGAAATGTCGGTCACCTGCGAATATATATTTAATTAATGCATAAAACAGTGTCAAAGCAAGTTCCAAGTGCAAACAGGACGGTAGAGAGCTACTGAAACAAAAAATAAACCACAAAAATCTAAAATTATCTTAAAATTTTAGAAGGTTACACCAGTATTTAAACCAAAAATTTAAAGAGCTTCTAATACTTGCGGCGTCAGAATCTACAAAAACAAAAGAGACAATGTTGACAAAATTAGCTCAGGTTTCGTCGCAATATTCGAGTACTCACAAAAGTGATTCTGAGATGCTCAGAAAAGTTAACCACCCTACGTGATGCGTTTAATCTTCAATTTCAGCATTAATTAACATAAAGAAATACTCAATTTTCCATTTCTCCTCAAAGTGCTTAAGAATAGCTTCAGGCTTATAACACATAACATTGGATTTCCTTGCACAAAAAGGAGTTTAATACATCAAACACAAAGCAAATCACAAAAGGCAAATAAAATGAATAGATCGTCCATTCATTTTCTCTACTATTTTCTTTAACAACCAATCAAAAGATCTACCGTTAAAATCGCCGACACCCTAACATCAACAATCCAATGGCACAACTCCTGATATAGCAAATCAACCAAAAACACGACCAAAACCCCAATAATTAAGCAGGTCGCTCCAAAATCAAGTTAATCTCAACAAATAGGAGCACATCAAAAACGTAGATCAAACTACACAGATCCCAAAGATCGTAGCCACAAAATAGAGACCCAAAACCCTAGAATCTAGAGATGTCGGAAAAGAGAAGGAGATGAGGAGTTGGGGTGGGGAGGAGAGATCGAATCGTACGGTGATGTCCTCGAAGGTCCAGCGATTGAAGAGCTTCACATCCTGATCCGTCGCCATTGTCGCCGCCGCCGAGAGAGATGATGAGCTCGCTCGATGAGGGAGGAGGACGAGGAGGAGGAGGAGGAGGAAGGGACGGAGGAGGGAGGAGGCAAAAGTGAGCGGGGCGGCGCCCAAAACCCTAATTTGCTCTATTTATATACAAACATCGGTTTTTCTTTTTTTTAAAAAAAAAAAATGGGCGAGTGCTATCCGGTTCAAAGTTCAAACAAAATTAGTGTACTGAACCGATTTTCATTAAACGGTTCATCTCAAATTTTCTGTATAAAATTCAGTTTGGTTCTATTTTAAAACATTAAAATGGCCAATTTGCATAAAAAATTTACGGATTTTGCCTTTTAGGCAAAAGTAAGCCACCTAGATTCAATTCAAATTTTTAAAAAATTAATCAAAATATTTTTATTTTTTTCTCTCTGTGTTTTCATATCACACTCAATCTAGAGTTTATTGACTTTATATTCTCATATCAGACTTAACCTAGAGTTTATTGACTCTATGCTTTAATTTAGAGTTTATACTCTATACGCTTGCCTTAGGTTTTTCCTAAGTTCAATGCCACTCTTTTTTACTTAGATTGTTCTTAAGTCTAATGCCACACAATTCAATTTAGGTTTTCTCCTAAGTTTTATATCACAGAAAGTTTTGATCTAAGTTTCTCCTTAGTTCATTTTCATACAAAGATAACCTATATCTAGGTTTTCTTGTTCACATATATGTAAGGCTAAAACTTAAAAATTTATTTTTCACCACTTAGGGCTAAACCTTAATTCTTACACATACACATATTTACTAAATGCATTTACTCTTACACTATATTTCTAAATCATAGAAAAGTAAATAAAAAAGAAATGAGTTTACCATTTTTTGTGAAATTCCCAACATTTGTGTCCTCTTGCAACAAGTTGGGCTTGATTTACCATTTCTCTAAAAAAATCTCTAAAAATGGAATAAAATCTCATAAGAGATCAATAAGTATTTTCTAAACCCCATAGAACTCAAAAATGCTAAAACCCTAGAAGTTTACCTCTTATTCTTGCCTCAAAACATGGAGAAGAAGCCTCCTTCTAACGAACTTCCTTTGGAAGCCTCTTTCAAGTTTCTTGCCTCTCAAGAGATTAATCCCTTCAATCATCTAAGTTAGGGTTTCCTCTCCCAAGCTTCTAGAGAGAGAAAGAGAAGAGAGAAATGAGAATGGGTAGTGGAAATTACGTTTTGCTGTGAAATGGGTGTTTTAAGTTGGGACCCCACTTAAAGCCCCATATTAACCATGGTTAAATCACTATGCACGTGCTGTCGGGGGCTTGGAGTGTCAGTACATGAGCTGAGGTACCGGTACGCGAGCTCTGATACCAGTACGTGAGGTCCAATACCGGTAGTCTCCCGTGATTCCTCAAAACCCGAGAGTTGGATTTTCTAGCCTTCAATAGGGTTCCGGTATGTGGATTGAGGTACCGATACGCCTTGCAATACTTGCAGTTTTTTGCAGACTTTGGTTTTCCAAGCTTGCTTTCCAACTCAACTTTGGTCCAAATGCCTTTTGTTTCGAACCAAGCTTGCTCTAGCTTGTTTAATCACATTTTTAAACATGCTATGGGTATCTTATCCGCACTTTACCACTTTAGCCAAAATCGGTGCACTACAGCCGGGTTAAGTGGTTTAATCCTATTATATCTCATATATATGACATATTTCAAATCCTGGGGTATCACAACGTGAGCAGGTCTCGATTCTCCAGGCGCCGCACGCATTGCGTGTCACGCCCCGGGTGTAAACCAGAACCCGGGCTCGTCTACAGATCCGCCGTATACACGGAATTTTCCGTGTATACGAAGCGCTGGTAACCTGCTCAGATATAAAAGATATAATAAAAGAGCATAAACAGAGCTAAACTAGAACTAGTACATCTCAGATAAAGCTGAAAAGTAAAGTGCAGAAATAACTCTCAATAATACATATGTCTCTCCCAGCTCACTAATCAAATACAACCAGCCGGACGCAGCCGGACCCAAAATGAAATGAAAAGTAGAGTATCTGAGAATATCCGGGGTACATCTAGTAACATAACTGGTGCCTGGGTAGACCGCTATCTAATCCGCGATCCACTCACCTCGATCCGCTGAGGAGGGTCCCGCAACTCCCGCAGACGACTCTGCAAAACAAAGGGAAGAACAAAAGAAATGCAGTGGGGAGTGAGAACTACTATAAAACAGTAGCCTCCTCCTAGTGGGTAAACCTCAACTCAAATGTGCCCACCAGGACTATAAGAGGCGGAAGAATGAACAAAGGTGGTAAGCTGAAACAAAACTGCTGATGATGGGTAAAGCTACCACTACATGCCTCTAAAATGCCAGCTAGGAATATAGCTAAATATATGCATCAGAAGGTAAATGCCTGTCTGCCTAGACCCAATCGATACACCAGTAAACACTGGTACTGCCTGCTGTGCCTGCCCAATCGGATATGCTGGCCCCACATAACACCGAAAGGGGATGAGAGTCCCGAGGACTCGAAGCCTGTAAAACGCACACTCCGGAGTGGCACTCGAGGGGCGCGACCCACACGAGTATAATGTCTGGGTACCAAGTACCATAATAACACCTGGGTAACAAGTACCAAACAGCAGGACTGGATCATGACTCTGATCAAAGTGGGAAAACCCATCCACTAAAAGGAGACCCGATCTCAACCCGATGCAAGACAAACCAATAGTGGGAAACCCCATCCACTAAAAGACCCGATACCCAATCTGATGCAATAACCACTGTCCGGCCAACCGCCCAAGGTCCGTGGTTGCCGCAATACCCTGCCATCAAGCCTACCTGTCCCAAAGTCCAAGATCCACAATCGGGGAGAATAATCGATATCCGGTCAACCGCCTACTGTCCGCGGTTGCCGCAATACCCACAACTGTCTGACTACACTATCCCAGCCCCTGCTCGAACCCGAGCGTACTATCCCCCAAATGTAGACAAAAGAATAGAAAGGCATGGTTTCTCCTAAGTCAATGCCATCAAGATAGTGTAGCAGAAAAAGGTGGCCTAACTAAATGTCCAATCAAGCATGCAAAGTCCTTTATTTATAAACAGGGTTTAATTATTATTATCATTCCACAAGATAAGGTATGCCACTAATTAAATTTCCATTTGCCAAGTAATCCCATGTCCATTCATCTCATCAACATAAGAGGTCCCAATGTGTATAAGCAATATCGTCCAATTCCCAATTATCCTGCCACTTATTTACTTTTACCGATTCATTTAGCAAGGTAATAAAAGCACTCAAATAGGCCTAATGGGGACATCATAAGTAGGAGGTTAAACAACGGTACCCACCTCGAGCGCTAAATCCAAGGTCCGACGGCGAAGTCCGCGCTCGATCTCCAAAAACCTCCGCGACACTGTGCCAAAGGGTCCCAAAGAATACCGACAAATTACTAATCAAGTTTAATCCAGAATTCAGTCCCCTAAAATCAGATTCACTGTTCGATAATTTTTACCTGCGAAACGTGCCCAATAAATCTCCAGAAAAATACTATCACGATCTACGCGACGATACGGTCGAAATGAGTACCTGCACGTTTTCCCACGATTTTTCTGTGCTGAGAACGAAAATCGACAAGAGGACTATCTCAACGATACTCTCATCCCAAAACAGCAGTAAAAAACATCTGTAAAAAGAGATTCCTCACCCTCAGGGAAAATCCACGAAATTCCAAGAAAATTCCAGTAGACTCCTCGTGATGTGTAGATGCAAATCCCTTTTGAATCGCCCCGTTTCGATGCTCGAGCGCAAAGTTATCGCCAAAACAAGTTGGTGCTGTCCAAAAACTCCGCGACGGAAAAAGGGTCAACAAGAAGCCTCAAAATCATCATCAAAACCTCAGAACCAGGAGAAACCCATTAGAGGATGAATTGAAGCCCTACCTGTCTAGAATCCGATGGCGCAAAAATCGTGAAAATACGATGTCGGGGAGAACCAGGGGAGCTTGAACACCGAGAAGCGACGAATCTGAAAATCGAAGAACAATCGTCGCGCCGCGCCGGAAAATTCGCAAACCTCGGGATCCGAACCTCCAAAACTCTCGGGGATGCTACAGTAGATAGGGAATTCGAAGAGGAAGAAAAGTCCCAGAGAGGAGCTCGGGCTAAATCTCAACAGGAAGAGAGAAAAACCCCTCTCAAAAACCCTAAGGATCAAATAAAGGGAGAAAACCACTTCTTAAAGGGTTTCGGGCCGAAATCCGGCCCGGATCCGCCAGCCCGGGTCGGACGCACCCCGTCCGACCGGGCGGATCCAACCAGTCGCCGACACGCGTCCCCCACAGGGGATCGGCGCGCATCCGCACAGCGGACAGCCGTGCGGGGCGCGCCGTCGCCCGACGCGTGTCCGACCAGCCGACCGCCGCGCCTGCCCGCACAGTAGCTTCAGCCCGCACAGTTGACCGTCCAATAGCATCGCGCCACGCGTCCCGCCTCTGTCTGCTGAACCCGGTGCACGAACCTCCATGCACCGCACCAATCCAATCCAAGCCCGACACGTGGCTCCCGTCCAAATCCATGCACCGCCGCTCGACTCCCTGCACCGGGTGTTGTGAGCCAGCCAACCACCAGGCGCCACGTGTCCCCGCCTTGGTGCACGCCCGCGCGGTGGACCGGCCGCCTGCCCGCGCCCCTGCCGCGCCCTCAGCGGCTGCCCGCGGCCGCCGCGCCGCCTGCCCGAGGGCCCTCCGCCGCCTTCCGCCGCCGCCCGCCGCCGCCGCCGCCGCCGGCGATCGCCGGAGTTACTGTTCCGGCGGTGAACAGTAACCCGAGCCCAAAAATTGAAGTGAATACTCCATCTGAAGCGTTTTCGCGCGCTGAATCCGATTTTGACGTCCGTTTCGCCAAATTCTCACTCTAAAATTTGCCGAAAGCCCCCGGAAGGTATTCTTGGTCCAAATTTCGCGCCGAGCCCAATCTTAATATCCGTTTGCGCGAGGGCACTTCTAAACATCCGAGGGGGTCCCCCGATCACCTGCGTGATCCATTATAAGCCCGAAGCCTAACACTTGTGTCCAATCATGCCCCGAACACCTCCAGCACCCCGCGTAGGCCTCCAGTAGCCACCTCAAAGCACCGCAACAGCTCTGCGGAGATCCAGGTCATCACATCCTCCCCCACTAAAAGAAAGTTTCGTCCTCGAAACTAAAGTCATTCCTCAACACGGAATCTCAACCAACAGGGGGGTAAATATAATATCCAATCATCCACCACTCAGTCTCCCAACTGGTCTCAGAACCTCAGATCTCCAAAACAAAATCGTCGGGATGTAGAAGCAATCAACACTCAGCCAGGAGCTGTCGAGAGAACCAGATCGCAAATCCATCTTCGCGAAGATCCAATATCCTTGCAGCTCGTAACTCAAATCCCCCAAGCTGGACAGAAGGGTGCTAGCTCCCGATGATCACTCATCAAATTCTTACGGGTCCTCACAAAGCCGAAGTGAACCAACCTTCCACACTCGAATAGCACCGGCGCCCCCAAAGGTGCCACACTTGGCCTGACACAAATCCAACACATCAAATCCTGGAGTTGGGTCCTCAACCCCCAAACTGGTGTCATGCCAAACAACTCCGATAGGAGAACAGCTAGAAACTCACCACCAAAAGGGGTATCACCAAGTCCCGATGCCGCCGCAGATCCCTCAAACACACCAGCAAACAAGCTACTCACCCACTACGAGACATCCGCCTCGCTCACAAGGTCAAAACCAAAGAAGCGAAGATACCCTCAAGCAACCCAGGTACACCAACACCTCCAGGCCTGGCTCTCACAAGGACCGTCCTCGCAGCATAATCAGCTGCCGCGAAAAGAAAAGACCACCGAGCCAGCCTAACCGTCCTAAGTACCGAACCAAGCCCCACAACTAGGTCAAGACCATCAGGCCTACAGGTACCACCAAGGACTCAACTGCTCTGGGCAGGACCCACAACACGTCCCTACGTGCTAAAGATCGGGAATACGACCTCCCGAACACCCGGTAACCGTCCTACCCATAACCCAATGCAAGGAACACATGCACCCCTAACAAATGACTAGGATGCCCAAATGCAATACAATGCACAAACAATGCCGGTAAATACAGTAAAACCATACCTGCCCCCACAAAGTCGGCTGCTGCAAAATCCTCCACCTGAGTGGCGTAGACCGGACCGCCCCGATCCGGCAACTGCTGATCCGCAGGGTAAAAAGGTGGTGACCTGCTCGCTGGAGCATAAGGCCACTGAGTCGACCACTGCTGCTGAGGCGAAAGAGGAGCCGATGCTGATGAGGGTGCCGCTGAAGTCGAAAGGGGGCACGTAGCTCGAATGTGGCCTGGCTGTCCACACCGAAAACAACGACCATGCCGCAAATCACAAGTATCAGAGGGGTGCTGGCCCTTGCAGAAAACACACCCAACTGAAGACCGGGGCTGCCTCGCCCGCTGCTGCTGCTGCCTCTGAGTCTGATGCTGGGACTCCTGCTGCTGCTGCGATGGCCACTGGGATCCGCTAAGCTCTCGCTGCTCCACACGCCCACGGCTAGGTGACTGAGGCCGTGGCGGTCTCCATGAATCAGTCTGTCCCTCATCCTCGGGTGCTGGTCGTTTCCTCACAGAACTCAGCACGACCATCCCGCCTCGCCTTGCCACCTCTGCGTTGCCTCTCTCCACCCAAGAGGCGTGCTCAACGGCCTCCCGAAGAGTCTGGTGTCGCTGTGCATGCACAAGGATATAGAGCTCGCTGCGGAGGCCTGCCTCGAATAACTCGACCTGGTGTGGTCCATCCCGGGCGACATAGGGCACACAGTCAAACAGTCGCATGAACTCCTGATGGTAATCCTGAACTGACCGGTCGCCCTGCTGAATGTTTTTCAAATCGTCCTCCAGCTTCCTCCTCACGCTGGTCGAAAAATAGGTGTCCACAATCATACGCCGAAACTCGGACCAGGGTAACTGTCGAGAAATCTGAAACTCCCGTGGCTCCACCCGATGCCACCAGAGGTCTGCATCTCCATCTAGGCAATGCACCGCCATGTAAACTCTGTACCTTGGGTCGATGAAGAAATCCCGAAAAATCTTCTCCATCGCCGCTAACCATGTCCCAACCTCCCACGGCTGCATATCCCGCCCCGAGAACCTGGGCGGCCCGCGCTTACAGAACTTAACCAGTTTATCCGCGAAGTCCTGCTCCTCCGCCGGGGTCAAAGGCTGGGCCACGCCCTGAGCCCCGCTACTCCAAGATGGCGCCGTCGGCACAAGTGGTTCCACAGGTGGTGCCGGGGTCTCTGACACTGTCGGAGGCGGCGCCCCTCTCCGCGCCAGTAGCTGCTCAATCCGCTGCTCCTGCCGGCGGCTGCTCTCCGCCAATTGGGCTACCATGGCCCTCAACTCAGCAATCTCAGAAGATCCAGCCTGTCCTCGCTCAGCAGGGGGTGTAGGGGCACCCCGGGTAGGAATCCGACGTCGGGGAGGCATCCTGTCACACAGAGAACCACAGATCAATAACGAAACCGCACTCGACCCAATCTAGCGAAAGTCAAAGGCATCCTCCTATTTTTGTAACTTTATGTTGTCTGCAGCCAACATAACTGTCCCACAAAAATAGGGTATGCCAATCCCTCTTCCCTCCCTGGAAGAGTCCAATAAACACATGACCAAATTGCCAACTTTCGCATAATGTCACGTCACTCACGTCCTGCCTTCCTAAGGTCTGCCAAAAGCCTAGGGTTTCCTAAGTCCCAACTGACCTATCCCTAAGCTCTGATACCAACTTAATCTGTCACGCCCCGGGTGTAAACCAGAACCCGGGCTCGTCTACAGATCCGCCGTATACACGGAATTTTCCGTGTATACGAAGCGCTGGTAACCTGCTCAGATATAAAAGATATAATAAAAGAGCATAAACAGAGCTAAACTAGAACTAGTACATCTCAGATAAAGCTGAAAAGTAAAGTGCAGAAATAACTCTCAATAATACATATGTCTCTCCCAGCTCACTAATCAAATACAACCAGCCGGACGCAGCCGGACCCAAAATGAAATGAAAAGTAGAGTATCTGAGAATATCCGGGGTACATCTAGTAACATAACTGGTGCCTGGGTAGACCGCTATCTAATCCGCGATCCACTCACCTCGATCCGCTGAGGAGGGTCCCGCAACTCCCGCAGACGACTCTGCAAAACAAAGGGAAAGAACAAAAGAAATGCAGTGGGGAGTGAGAACTACTATAAAACAGTAGCCTCCTCCTAGTGGGTAAACCTCAACTCAAATGTGCCCACCAGGACTATAAGAGGCGGAAGAATGAACAAAGGTGGTAAGCTGAAACAAAACTGCTGATGATGGGTAAAGCTACCACTACATGCCTCTAAAATGCCAGCTAGGAATATAGCTAAATATATGCATCAGAAGGTAAATGCCTGTCTGCCTAGACCCAATCGATACACCAGTAAACACTGGTACTGCCTGCTGTGCCTGCCCAATCGGATATGCTGGCCCCACATAACACCGAAAGGGGATGAGAGTCCCGAGGACTCGAAGCCTGTAAAACGCACACTCCGGAGTGGCACTCGAGGGGCGCGACCCACACGAGTATAATGTCTGGGTACCAAGTACCATAATAACACCTGGGTAACAAGTACCAAAACAGCAGGACTGGATCATGACTCTGATCAAAGTGGGAAAACCCATCCACTAAAAGGAGACCCGATCTCAACCCGATGCAAGACAAACCAATAGTGGGAAACCCCATCCACTAAAAGACCCGATACCCAATCTGATGCAATAACCACTGTCCGGCCAACCGCCCAAGGTCCGTGGTTGCCGCAATACCCTGCCATCAAGCCTACCTGTCCCAAAGTCCAAGATCCACAATCGGGGAGAATAATCGATATCCGGTCAACCGCCTACTGTCCGCGGTTGCCGCAATACCCACAACTGTCTGACTACACTATCCCAGCCCCTGCTCGAACCCGAGCGTACTATCCCCCAAATGTAGACAAAAGAATAGAAAGGCATGGTTTCTCCTAAGTCAATGCCATCAAGATAGTGTAGCAGAAAAAGGTGGCCTAACTAAATGTCCAATCAAGCATGCAAAGTCCTTTATTTATAAACAGGGTTTAATTATTATTATCATTCCACAAGATAAGGTATGCCACTAATTAAATTTCCATTTGCCAAGTAATCCCATGTCCATTCATCTCATCAACATAAGAGGTCCCAATGTGTATAAGCAATATCGTCCAATTCCCAATTATCCTGCCACTTATTTACTTTTACCGATTCATTTAGCAAGGTAATAAAAGCACTCAAATAGGCCTAATGGGGACATCATAAGTAGGAGGTTAAACAACGGTACCCACCTCGAGCGCTAAATCCAAGGTCCGACGGCGAAGTCCGCGCTCGATCTCCAAAAACCTCCGCGACACTGTGCCAAAGGGTCCCAAAGAATACCGACAAATTACTAATCAAGTTTAATCCAGAATTCAGTCCCCTAAAATCAGATTCACTGTTCGATAATTTTACCTGCGAAACGTGCCCAATAAATCTCCAGAAAAATACTATCACGATCTACGCGACGATACGGTCGAAATGAGTACCTGCACGTTTTCCCACGATTTTTCTGTGCTGAGAACGAAAATCGACAAGAGGACTATCTCAACGATACTCTCATCCCAAAACAGCAGTAAAACATCTGTAAAAAGAGATTCCTCACCCTCAGGGAAAATCCACGAAATTCCAAGAAAATTCCAGTAGACTCCTCGTGATGTGTAGATGCAAATCCCCTTTTGAATCGCCCCGTTTCGATGCTCGAGCGCAAAGTTATCGCCAAAACAAGTTGGTGCTGTCCAAAAACTCCGCGACGGAAAAAGGGTCAACAAGAAGCCTCAAAATCATCATCAAAACCTCAGAACCAGGAGAAACCCATTAGAGGATGAATTGAAGCCCTACCTGTCTAGAATCCGATGGCGCAAAAATCGTGAAAATACGATGTCGGGGAGAACCAGGGGAGCTTGAACACCGAGAAGCGACGAATCTGAAAATCGAAGAACAATCGTCGCGCCGCGCCGGAAAATTCGCAAACCTCGGGATCCGAACCTCCAAAACTCTCGGGGATGCTACAGTAGATAGGGAATTCGAAGAGGAAGAAAAGTCCCAGAGAGGAGCTCGGGCTAAATCTCAACAGGAAGAGAGAAAAACCCCTCTCAAAAACCCTAAGGATCAAATAAAGGGAGAAAACCACTTCTTAAAGGGTTTCGGGCCGAAATCCGGCCCGGATCCGCCAGCCCGGGTCGGACGCACCCCGTCCGACCGGGCGGATCCAACCAGTCGCCGACACGCGTCCCCCACAGGGGATCGGCGCGCATCCGCACAGCGGACAGCCGTGCGGGGCGCGCCGTCGCCCGACGCGTGTCCGACCAGCCGACCGCCGCGCCTGCCCGCACAGTAGCTTCAGCCCGCACAGTTGACCGTCCAATAGCATCGCGCCACGCGTCCCGCCTCTGTCTGCTGAACCCGGTGCACGAACCTCCATGCACCGCACCAATCCAAGCCCGACACGTGGCTCCCGTCCAAATCCATGCACCGCCGCTCGACTCCCTGCACCGGGTGTTGTGAGCCAGCCAACCACCAGGCGCCACGTGTCCCCGCCTTGGTGCACGCCCGCGCGGTGGACCGGCCGCCTGCCCGCGCCCCTGCCGCGCCCTCAGCGGCTGCCCGCGGCCGCGCGCCGCCTGCCCGAGGGCCCTCCGCCGCCTTCCGCCGCCGCCCGCCGCCGCCGGCAGCCGCCGGCGATCGCCGGAGTTACTGTTCCGGCGGTGAACAGTAACCCGAGCCCAAAAATTGAAGTGAATACTCCATCTGAAGCGTTTTCGCGCGCTGAATCCGATTTTGACGTCCGTTTCGCCAAATTCTCACTCTAAAATTTGCCGAAAGCCCCCGGAAGGTATTCTTGGTCCAAATTTCGCGCCGAGCCCAATCTTAATATCCGATTTGCGCGAGGGCACTTCTAAACATCCGAGGGGGTCCCCCGATCACCTGCGTGATCCATTATAAGCCCGAAGCCTAACACTTGTGTCCAATCATGCCCCGAACACCTCCAGCACCCCGCGTAGGCCTCCAGTAGCCACCTCAAAGCACCGCAACAGCTCTGCGGAGATCCAGGTCATCACATTGCGGGCATAGCCCATTGAGAACAACGTGAGCAGGACTCGGCTCGGCTCTCTTGGCGGCATGATTGTTTAACTAGGTGATGTAGTGCGACATGTTTTGACTCCCCACTTAGCACCTATGGACCAATTAGGTGGAGAGTAGTCCGAGCACCCCTCGACTCTCCGATGCTATATGTCTCGAGTAGTCGATAAGAGAGCAGTTTGAGCAGTCGATTTCCACTCGGTGTTCGTACAGGTCAATCGATCAGGGTAAGTGAGACCCCTTCAACTATTGCGAAGGCTAGTACCGTGCTCGGCAGATCCGAGCCAAAGCTACTTGCTAGTAAGATGAGCCTCGTGAGTAGGTGAGTGAGGCATTTAAGTATCTCGACTTATTACTGCTTTTCTACACTTATTTGTTTGTATCTACCTTATCTGTTTATTGATGCCTCATGTAGATCAAGTAAGTATAGAACATTTTTTCTTGGTTGTTGCAACCACTAGAAATTTTTAATAGTTCTCACTCTATTTGGTTTACTCTTTTTCAGGTGCTGGTTCGCTCGGTCAGGCACGGGACCGCGAAAAAAGCGTGGCCGAGTAGAAGTACCAGTGGTCTAGCTACGTTGTCCTCAGCTTTTGTAGCCTAGTAGAGTGTTAGTTGTTTTGGCGAGCCGAGTGCCTTTGTTGTAATATTTTGTACCGAATCGATGGTTATGAATAAGAGTTTTTCTTTATATTTCTTTATCCTATAGCATACTCTAATGTCAGGTGTATCTTCTTGCTTCAATTTGAGGCATGCATAAGTAACCGGTCATTCCGTTCGGGTTAAGTGATGCCTACCCGCTCAGCGGGGGTCTGTGCCCTTGCCCGAGTCGACCAAATCGACGCCCTGGGGCGTGACATGATCTAAACTAATTGTATGGTGTCGGGACACATATATAGGCCAAATGTGACACTGGTGTACTCTGTTTAGATTCAGGTGATACATATTCGACGTTGGTCGAGTCAAGGACTTATGTTTGTTAAGCATAGGTTGATGCTTTGATCCGAATACCAATATAGTAGATCTATGTAGTTATTTTTTTTTACACTTGATGATTCATATATGTTGCGTAGATCAATTCTATACCTGCTTATCACCTATGGTTGAGATTATTGGATGATCATCTGATTACTTTTCATATCAGTTGTGATTCTCTACTTGAAATTACAGTATACATTATTCTTATATTCCGTTGACACTTGAGATATACAGTATGGTGGTTTACTATGTGGTTTTGGACATATTGTGATCATAAACTCTATTTCGGTTAATTTATTGATACTTTATGGGAATTCTCTCAGCTTTTTGCCATTGGTTGGACATTGGATTGAGAAACTCTTGTGCATATTGCAATGTGATTGCCACCACTCGCTGTGCATTTCACGAATACCAATATATTATTATGATCAATCGTGTGAGCTGATAGTGTTCTTTTTAAGAAAAGTAGTTTAGAGCTGACCTACGAACTTAGATCTGTATGATATGATATAGATCGCTTGTTGAACCCAAGATCTATATGACAATAAGCAGCCTAAGATCTATATGATAATTGGCATAGATTGGGTTTTGATACTTGATGGACTAGTTTTATGCTAATGTATGGCACATTCTTAAGTTGTATTGATATTTGCCTTCATTGCAGTAATTTTATTGTAAAACTTATCATGATCTTACCTATTGTTCCTTATACTACAGCTACTTGATTAGCTATCTTGTTAGTAGATGCGACTTGTCTTTGTCACCTCACTGTACTCATTGAGAAATATTTAATCTGTTTCTTACCTCTAGTTTTTAAATGTGACTTGGATGGTGGGACTCAGCACCTTGTGTGTGACATTGTGAGGCTCATGCTTAGTTAGAGCTACCTAGGAAACCAACACTACTACTCTTGGACTTTTGTTTTGGAAATATAGTTGTTATATTTTGGTGGATTTAACTAAGTATCATGTATTTGTGGATTTGGATAGCTAGTTGGTTCTAGATTTATGTTGATTATCTTTTACTCGAGATAGATTGTGATAAGTATTTTAATCATATTTAACACTGTATTTGCTGGGAAGATTGTAATAGTTGGTTTAATTCTTATAACCTCAGTTTTCATTGTTATGAGTAAATAGTGTAGTTTGCGTATGTACAATGATCTATGAGTTATATACGTGTTGAATGGTGTAGTTTGTGTATGCATGTATGATGATCAATGAGTTGTATATGCGTTGCTTTGTATTCCAATATTGTGAACATATTGGAGAGACTCTGTTCGTATTGCGGGTTTGCTCATATTTCGAGTCTTATTTCTTTCAAAAAAAATTCGTTGTGTTTTCAAAATAAATATAGATGTCTCCGGACGTAAAAGAGTGTATGTGTGTAGAGTCACCTTAAAAAAAATTGAAAAATATTACTTGTACGTCCTAAAATGTGTGTATATGCATCACACACCCTACCTATCCAATGAATGAGATGTGGTGAGGGATCACTTCATAATTTATGAAGTGATCCTTAAAAAACAACCCCCAACCTTGGATGAATAGAATGTGTGATGTACATCTCTTTTGAAGTGTACAAGTAGCATTGCTCTATATCAAAAAGAATGAATTACATATATGACCATATAAAATAATAAAATTACATATTATCTATATAAAGTTTTAGACATCAAAAGTACCCTTCCAATGTTGCATTGGTGGTAAATATTTTTCTCTCTATTAGTTGACCAATTGTAAAGAAGTTTTAGAAATGTTTTTTATAGAGGTTTTAACTATCAACTAACAGTAGTCAACTTGTAGAGATAAATTTAAATATTTTGGAGATTTAGTGATATTTTTGATAATTAAAACTTTATAAGGATGAATCCATAATTTTAAAATTTTTAAGAGATACATATGAAATTATCATACATTCCATTTGGGATATACAAGTAGCATTTTTTTTTAAATAAATTAGAAAATACTAATAGTATTTTGGAATGTATATCTTACACTCCACTCATTTTAGGGTGTGGTGAATTAAAAAGTAAACAGTAAAAAATCTTTCATTCTAAAATAAATGGGATATATATCGTTCACCTACGAATAGCGTTGCAGCGTTGCTCAAATAAATTTATGGACTTGTATCTAATTTTAAATTGTTGAAGAACTAGTATGCTTAAAAGAGGAAGGGTGGAACCTCAGTTGGTTCGGTTCAGTTTTGGATATTTTTTAAAATCAAAGCGAACCAAATTAAAAGTATGAACCAACCAAACCAAATCAAACCGAACTAAATTAATTTGGGTGGCTCGGTTCGGTTTATTTGGTTTCAATAAAATATTTTTATTTAATTTAAATCTTTTAAATTTATACCAAATATCTTCAATTTAAAGATAATAATAATTAATATATCGAATTATTTAATTATTATTCAAGACTAATGCACAGTTTTTTAAATTTAAGACGTATATATATATACTAGTGTAGGAACCCGCGCGATGCGGCGGGTAAAAATTATAGTAAAAATTTGTAAATTAATTAAATAAATAAAAATATAAAAAAAAGAAAAAAATAATTATAAATTTTGAAAGTAAAAAAATAAAATTTAAAGAATAAACAAACTAACTTACATTAATTACATCACTGTCGAGAAGTGGTTCCGAAGGAAAATCACTAAGGTATTGAGATGCAGCCTAACACCAGCACTTAAAAGCTGAAAGCCAGGTCGAGGAGGGAATGGGGAGGGAGGAGAAGGGAGAGGAGAGGAGCACTAAGAGAACATATAGGTAGAGAAAAGAGAGAGTGGGGAGGGGGAGATGAAGGGTTATGCGGTAGGGGTTAGGGAAGGAGAGAGAGTGGGGGGAGATGAAGGATTATGCGGTAGGGGTTAGGGAAGGAGAGAGAGTGGGGGGAGATGAAGAGTCGTGCGATGGGAAAGTAGAGAGAGAGAGTAAAGAGATGAAGGGTTGTGTAGGGGGAAGGAGAGAGAGGGGCCTACCATCCTCAAAATAAGGAGGTACAGCTACGTCGGATTTAGCCATGAGAAATCATATATAGGTATAGATAGATATATATATATATATATATATATATATATATATATATATATATATATATATATATTAAATTACTAAATTTTTTTATAATTATATTAATTCAATTTTTTTTTTGAATTTTAATGTTTTAAAATAGAATCAAACTGAATTTTATACAGAAAATTTGAGATGAACCGTTTCATCCATATCGGTCCGGTTCACTAATTTTGTTTGAACCGGATGGCACTCACCCGTTAAAAGAAAAAAAAAAAAACCGATGCTTGTATATAAATACAGCAAATTAGGGTTTTGGGCGCCGCCACGCTCTCTTTCGCCTCCTCCCTCCTCCTCCGTCCTCCTCTTCCTCCTCTCGCGAGCTCATCAGCTCTCTCGGCGCCGGCGACAATGGCGACGGATCAGGATGTGAAGCTCTTCAATCGCTGGACCTTCGAGGACATCACAGTGCGATTCGACCTCTCCTCCCCACCCCAACTCTCATCTCCTTCTCTTTTCCGATATCTCTAGATTCTAGGGTTTTGGGTCTCTATTTTGTGGCTACGATCTTTGGGATCTGTGTAGTTTGATCTACGTTTTTGATGTGCTCCTAGATTTGTTGAGATTAACTTGATTTTGGAGCGACCTGCTTAATTATTAGGGTTTTGGTTGTGTTTTTGGTTGATTTTGCTATATCATTGGATTGTTGATGTTAGGGTGTAGGCGATCGTAATGGTAGATCTTTCGATTGGTTGTTCAAGAAAATAGTAGAGAAATGAATGGACAATCTATTCATTTTATTTGCTTTTTGTGATTTGCTTTGTGTTTGATGTATTAAACTCCTTTTTATGCAAGGAAATTCAATGTTATGTGTTATGAGCCTCAAGCTATTCTTAAGCACTTTGAGAAGAAATGGAAAATTGAGTATTTCTTTATGTTAATGAATGCTGAAATTGAAGATTAAACGCATCACGTAGGGTGGTTAACTTTTCTGGGCATCTCAGAATCACTTTTGTGAGTACTCGAATATTGCGACGAAACCTGAGCTAATTTTGTCAACATTGTCTCTTTTGTTTTTGTAGATTCTGACGCCGCAAGTATTAGAAGCTCTTTAGATTTTTGGGTTAAATACTGGTGTAACCTTCTAAAGTTTAAAAATAGCTTATATATACCTCTAAATTTCAATTTAACTTTTATATCCCTGCAAACTTCTAAAACCTTATGAAAAACCCTTCTAATTAAATTTTCATCAATATTTGTTGATATTTTTTTAACTTTTAAGCCGACCTCCTACCAAATCATTTCCTATCCGATTCTAAACTAACAAATGGAAAAGTTGTGCTATATGTCGAGTGCTAAGACAATGAAAGAGGTTAAGTACTTGGCCTACTTGGAAAGAAAAATGAAGTGGTTTTTTAGATGAAGAAAAGAAAGGGAAGAGAGAGATGAGAGGGGAAACTAAAGGGAATTTTAACGGAGATTATTAAAATTTTTACTGGAAGGATATTTTTGTAAGGTATTTGAAGTTTGGAAGGGTATGCAAGTTGACTAAAAATTTGGAGGGATATATAAGTTATTTAAACTTTAGAAGGATATACCAGTATTTAACTCTAGATTTTTTTGTGGTTTATTTTTTGTTTCAGTAGCTCTCTACTGCCCTGTTTGCACTTGGAACTTGCTTTGACACTGTTTTACGCATTAATTAAATATATATTTTCAGGTGACCGACATTTCTCTTGCTGATTACATTGCTGTGACTTCGACCAAGCATGCTACCTATCTTCCTCACACAGCTGGAAGATATTCGGTGAAGAGGTTCCGCAAGGCCCAATGCCCTATTATTGAGAGGCTGACCAATTCTCTGATGATGCACGGCCGCAATAACGGGAAGAAACTAATGGCTGTTCGCATCGTCAAACATGCCATGGAGATCATTCATCTGTTGACTGAGGCGAACCCAATCCAAATAATTGTGGATGCCGTCATTAATAGGTGAATTATTTGACTATCCAGAATAGCAAACCAATTTAAAACATAGAATTTGTAAACGTTTGGTCCAGATTTTATTGGAAACCCAGAAATGGAATTTGAGTGAAAAACATTTTACTAGTGAAGTTGTGGAGTATTGCATTTTGCTATGGAGAGCAGCCTTTTAGGGTTAAAATTATTGCTAATTGGAACTTTTGGTACTCCATGTCTATCTGAAATGAATAGCATTAACAATTTTGAGGCATCGGCCCCAGCGATGAAGTCCAAAACTTCTTTCGTATATTTTACTGTGCTCGTCAAATGCCTCAGACTTAGCACTGATCAAATAAACATAACCACATATCCTTATACTGTTGAAGAATGAAGGCCATAGATTTGGTAATTATCTGCTGTTTGAATTTTCAGTCTGCTGTTCTAATGACAATATCTGACAGTATTATTCGTGTGGCCTCTTGAAGTTCACTCATGTGTTATGTAGGTCGTGTTACTAGGGAACTACTATGTTATGCAAGCTTATTGGTTTATTTATTTTCAATAATATTTCTCTAGCCAATCTGTATGCTAGACATTGCTCAGTATACTGTTTCTACTGCTGATTATATTTTGCTCCATCTGTAGTGGGCCAAGGGAAGATGCCACTCGTATTGGGTCCGCCGGTGTTGTTAGGCGGCAGGCCGTTGATATTTCTCCCCTCCGACGGGTCAACCAGGCTATATACCTTCTGACGACAGGTGCCAGAGAGAGTGCTTTCAGAAACATCAAGACCATCGCCGAGTGCCTTGCTGATGAGCTAATCAATGCAGCCAAGGGCTCTTCAAACAGGTATATGTGCTTTTACTTTTCACTTTCCCCTCATATTATTACTATTTTTGTTTCATTTTGTTTCAATTGGCTCTTTACTTTGGGTACTATTTACATTATTTTGATGCTGCGATGTAGTCATCTCATGCGTTTGGCTCTACTATTGTTCCTATCATCTTAAGTATTATCAGACATGAAATTCTTCACTGTTGGTTGTGCATTCTTTTTCGTAATTTGTTTTGTTTTTTGTTCTTTTTTTTTTCTTTTCAGCTATGCTATTAAGAAGAAGGATGAGATTGAGCGTGTTGCAAAGGCGAATCGTTGAGCATTGCTCATTCACAAGGCAAGTTTTGGAGCGGACAATTTCGAAAGTATTTTTCTAGTTAGTATTTATAATTCAGTTCGGTCATGAATCGCACACTTTATATTTTAAAAAATTGAGCAAACTATGTTGTGCATTTCAGAGAAGATTGCTTTTCATTGATTCTGCTTTAAACTTTGTACAATCTTTTAAGATTTTGCTAGTGTTTTTTTTTGCTAAACTACAACTGAGTTCTTCGACTAAATTTGGTATTATTAGTACATTGTAGGAACTTATTTATAAAACTAAATCTATGGTTTTCGAGTGATGGTTATGACGATGATGGAGTGGCTTTTCTGAGAAGCTTTCTTAGTTCTATGATAAACAAGTGATGGTAGTTTGCTTGTGCTTCTTAAGTATAAGAAAATTCACCAGTTAAAAAGAGGGCCCAGATTTTTCAAGCTGCTTGATTCAGTTCAAACCATGAACTTGTTTTTGACTGTGTTTATTTTATGTAGTGCTTTTTACCATCCTTTTAGCTTATGTTGTACCAAACGGTGTTATTTTATGAAGTGTGGTCTTAATAGCGCTATTCTCCAATTGCTATATTAATATCTGCTTAGTTGTGTTTGAGGTAGTTAGTATTGAATTGGAACTTAGTGCTTTTGGGTTTGAATCTTATTTTTTGCTTCTCAATTTAGCTGTAGTAGTAGATGTCTTTGTCAAAATATTTGCTGCTGCTGCTGCTGCTGCTGCTGCTGAAGCAAAAGCAAAAGCAAAAGTGGGCACTAAATAATTCACTAAGGTACTGTTTGGTTGCAGGATAAAATGAAAATAATCTATTTTATCCTGCAAAACCAACCAAACAGTAGTTAAAAAGGGAAAGTTAAATTATTCCTCTCTTAACGGGTTATCCAAGGATAACCCGTTAAGAGCTAACCCCAAAACCTATGGAGTTGGTTTATCCCATAGTTTATCCCCGGAGCAATGGGTGGAAAGCTCTCTTCGTTAGCTAACCCATGAGCTTCGTTAGCTAACCCATATATTTAATTTAATTAATTATGGTATTAATTTTTTATACTTTCAATTTTACTATTATAAAATTTTTAATATAAATCATGATCATCAGATTATCACTTTAAATTTCACTTAAAAAAAAATAAAAAGTTCACTTGCTGATAATAAAAAAATTACTCTTATTAAAACAATTGAATTGCTGTTAATAAAAAGTTTACTTGCTGTTAATAAAAAATTACTGTTAAAACAAAAAAAAAAAAAATTTATTATTAAATTTTAGTAAATCAAAAAAAAATTTAAAATTTGAGTAAAACAAAAAATTTCAGCAAAACAAAACACTATTATTAACAAAAAATTAAATTGTTATTAGTGAGTATTAAATTAACACAAAATTTAAACTAATCCAACATTTTATTCATGAGTTTCCTTATAAAAAATGCTAAGGGCAAAATTGGCAATATAGATTAATAACTATCATATATTTTTACTATTCTTGCTTATTCTAAAAAATAAATCAAATAGAATTTCAGCTTTTTATAAGAATAACAGTTTTACAAACCAAACACTATTTTCCTTTTATTCCTGACTATTTCGGAATAACAAGCTATTCCAGATATAAAAAAATTTATTTCCAAACTTACAATTCCCGAACCAAACATAGCCTAAATGAATTTGTGCTCTGAAAAACGGCAGAGAACAAATGCTTGAGATTGGGCAGTCAAAAAAAAAAAAAAGGGAATAAATATGGAAGCTTCGAATTCTAGTGCGAATGGTGAGGCGCACTTGTGCATATTCTTTATGCAGATCCTTTACTAGAAACGCAACGATTAGGGGCTTGATTAGTAAGAAATATTCCGTGTATTCGTGAGATACTATCAAAACTTTGAGAACTGCTTCTTCGAATCATAGGAAAAGTCAGTGAACTTAACGAACGGTACAATGTGCTGTGAATCACACTAGAAGTCATTGCAATATGATTTTGATGCTACACTGGACCAGTATATAATATCACTGTCAATGATTGTTGTGTGATATACTACTATATTTCCAGATCAATGCTATATACACATCCCAAAAGTGGTGTAGGATCCTACATCCCATCCATGTAACATGGGGTGTTTTTTAAGAATTACTTCATAATTTATGAAGTGATCCCTCACTACATTTTTGCTCATTAGATGGGTTGGGTGTGGAATAAATGCACACCCCCAAAAGTAGTATTTTCTATATTTCTAGTCTTTGAACACACATAATTTAAAATCATTTCGCGATGTGAGACCTATCTTATAGTTTTGGCCGGCATATCGACTCCAATATCAAATGTACCGATTCGATTTACTAATCATAATAATTCATTGAGCTTAATTTATCGGCCTAAATTATTAAGCTCAGTTATTATTATTAGGATTTATGATTTCTTGCATATCTAATTATAATTTCGTTTTCATCTAATGTGTGATATCCTCATTAGCCTAATATGATAAATCAGCTTCGATACCGAATGTAACGATTCGATACGATCCGCTAGTAATATAATTTATCGGACTCAAATCATCAGTCCAAAATTCTTAAGTCCAGTTATTATTATTTGGATCTATGGTTTATATATCCAATCATAATTTCGTTTTCATTCGGTGTTGTCACAATGCTCATGTTGGAATTCTTATGGCTAGATGTTTGTTTTCATTTTCTCCGAAATCAGAATAAAGTATAGTACTAAAAAAATGATCATGATTATGATCATAAGATTGTTAAAAGCCCAAAGAATCAACTTTTAACTCAGCCACCACCAAATATGGAGTTCACTTGCATTTCCATATCACTTTCCAAAAGTTTCATCTCAAACCCTAAACTATCGACGACTCTATAAATCTCCTCCGCCATCGGATGGGTCGTATCGTCTGACGAAAACTTATACATTTGCAGCGAATCGCTTGTACCGACATCCACCCAGCTGAACCCTACTTCCTTCTTCACTCCTCTCACTCTCATTCCCTTCCGAATCTTCGCCACATTCTCCCATTCCCCCTTCTCAGCGTAAATATTCGACATCAGAACATAGGTTCCTGATTCTGATGGCTCCATACCCATCAAAATCTCTGCGACCCTTTGCGCTATCTCTGCATTGCCATGAACTCTACAAGCCCCTAACAAGCTTTGCAATGCAGAGACCTTCGGTCCTTCCGGCATCTGCTTTGTAAGTTCCTCCGCTTCGAGTAATCTCCCTGCTCTCCCTAACATGTCCACCATGCACGCATAATGCTCGGGCCAAAGCTCAACTTTTCGCTCGATTATCATCGAATCGAAGATCTTTCGCCCCGTATCTACCATCCCTTTGCACCCGCAAGCCGTAAGAACCGCGAGGACTACAATTTCGTCGGGATTTATGCCGGAGGTAATCATTTCCTCAAAGCGATTCATTACTTCATTGTAGTTTCCATGCTTTGCGTGGGCTGAAATTATCGCCGTCCATCCGATAAGGCTTCTGTTGGTTGTCTCGTCGAATGCCTTTCGAGACTCGTCGATGCTGCCGCGCTTAGCATACATGTCGATTAGGGCGCCGGAGACGTACTCGTCAGTGTTTAGCCCTAGCTTTATTACATAGCAATGGCACATCCGGCCATAAGTTAAGGACACGGTTTGGGCGACGGTGATCGCACTGAGAATGCTTCCGAATGTGTACTGATTCGGCTTCAAGTGAAAGATCAAAGAAGAGAAAGCATCCAAAGCCTCTTCACATTGCTCGTTCTGCGCATAGCCCGAAATCAAAGCGTTCCACGTGACAACCTCCCTATCGAGCATTCCATCGAATATTTTTCTTGAATCCTCCGTACACTTCAACGTCGCGTACATGGTGATAAGGCTATTCGAAACATTCATTTCTGCGGAAATACCGGTTTTAAAAGCGATCCCGTGAATCATTCGGCCTTCTTTTAGCATACGATCAGCCGACACGGCAAAGATCAACGCAACAAGAGTGACATCATTAGGCCAAACCCCATTTAGCCTCATGCTGGTAAACAACGAAACGGCGTTCTCCGAATCCATAGAGATCATAGTAGTCCACGAGATCACATCCTTTTCAATCATGTTTTCGAAAACTCTTCGAGCGCGATCGGTAGCACCACACTTGTAGTACATAGACATAAGAACATTGGACACCGAAACATTGGCCTCGAGCCCCAATTTAGCCGCAAAGCAGTGAATTTGGGATCCGAAACCAACCAAACCCTCGAGTCCGCAAGCCGGGATTACGCTCGCAACCGATATCCGATTGGGCCTCAATTCGCCTTCTCTCACCAACTGACGGAAAGCCATAATCGCCTCGAACCCGGAGTCCCCTTCTTGGTTGTATCCGCAGATCAACGCATTCCACGAGACCAAATCCCTCATCGGCATTTCATCGAACACCCTACGTGCATTGTCTAATAAGCCGCTTCTCGAATAAGCCATAATCATGGCGTTCCCGATAAACGTGTCGGCTTTGAATCCGGATCTTAGTGCGAGGGAGTGGAGCTGGAGCCCGAACACGGTTTCGCGGATATCGGCGGCGAAGGTGAGGGCGGTGGTGAAGGTGATGGCGTCGAATCGGACCCCGGCGCGGGCCATCCGCAGCACGAATCTTAAAGCATCGGCGCCATTGGTGAACCCGGAGAGGGCGGTGTTCCAGGAGGCGACGTCGCGGCGGGGGGCGGCGCCGAGGAGGGCGAGGGCGAGGGGGAGCGACCCGGACTTGGCGTAGGCGTTGATGAGGGCGTTGGAGACGATGGTGGAGGAGGACGCGAGACCCGAGGCGACGAGTAGGGCGTGGAGCCGCCGCGGCGAGTCTGAGGCGGCGGCGGAGGAGCTCCGGCGAGCGGCGGCGACGGCGACGGCGACGGCGGAGGGGTCGCCGGAGCGGAGGAGGTGGAGGGGGAAGGATCGCTGGGGAATTTCGTCGAACGGGTGGTGGGCGGTGGAGTAGGGTTCCGATTTTGAATGCGGGATTCGAAATGGTCGCAACGGTCGCATCGAATATTATTGCGCGGGTTCTCCGGTTTTTTATTTTTTGAAGATTGATAAACGGGTGTTAAAAATGGCCTTCTAAAGAGATTTCAAATATAAAATTCAAAATTCATTTAAATTGTTTTAAACAAATTTTAAAAATAAAAAAATTAAAAATGGGTCAACCCGTCACCAGGTGCGCTGGTTTAGAACAGTCTTACTCAAAAAATAATTGTACATAAAAATATTTAAGAAATAAAAGAGAAAATATAATTATATAAATTTCAATATAAATTTTATAATAAAAACTTTATTATCAGAGCTCTTACTATATATATATATATATATATATATATATATATATATATATATATATATATATATATATATATTCAAAAGTACAAGTCCAATTATGTTTGTGATTTTTTTATAATAGTATTTGTATTGAGATTTGTACTTTTGTAAAATTACTAAAAAAAAAAAGAAAAGAAAATAATAGTACGGATCTCAATACAAATCTAATGGTAAAAAATCACAATGCTTGTTGGCGCTTATAAGTTTTCTACCGCTAGATCAACTCCTTTGACTAATTTCATCCTTTAGATCATTGTATTTCACCTACCACTCACTTAATCCAAAGGGTCCACTATTATCCTAACTACACATCTTTTCATCCAAAGACTAAAATCTACAAGCAGCAATAACTTGATACTTTTAAAAAATAGGACCTCAATTCACATATATATATATATATATATATATATATATATATATATATATATATATATATATATATATATATATATAGAGTTGGGCTGGAATGCTATTGATAGCACCAGCCCAACTTTCCCACCCATTTTGTAGCCCTTGGATCGCGTTGAGATTCGTGCAGGCCCTTTAATGAAAAAAAGAAGAAAGAAAAAGTAAAAAGTAAAAAGCTTTTCTTTTTCATTAAAGGGCCTGCACGAATCTCAACGCGATCCAAGAGCTACAAAATAGGTGGCAAAGTTGGGCTGGTGCTATCAATAGCATTCTCTCTCTCTCTCTCTCTCTCTCTCTCTCTCTCTCTCTCTCTCTCTCTCTCTATATATATATATATATATATATATATATATATATATATATATATATATATATAGTCCGGCTACAATACTATTAATAGTACCAAATTATTGGTGTTATCAACCCTTACATCAACCTCTTTGATTATTTTCACGTGTTATATTTTACTATTTTCTCAACCACCTATTAAACCTAAGAGGCCCACTATCATCTCAACCAGACATCTTTTAATCTAAGAGTTAAAAACTTAATAGCATCAATGACTTGATATATTAATAGTATTCCAGCCTAACTCTCTCTCTCTCTCTCTATGTTCTTAAAAGTATATATATGCTTATATACTTTTAAAAGTATAAACACATCCATACTTATGAATTTTTTATTATTGAATTTGTATTAGGATTGTATTTTTGTAAAATCAACTAAAAAAAAGAAAAAAAAGATAAAATAAAAAGCACAAATTCCAATAAAAATCTAATGATAAAAAACTTACAAACATAAATGCGCTTGTGCTTTTAAAAGCATATTAGCTCTACTCTCTCTCTCTCTCTCTCTCTTTATATATATATATATATATATATATATATATATAGAGAGAGAGAGAGAGAGAGAGAGAGAGAGAGAGAGAGAGAGAGAGACTCGAATGCTTGGTACTTTTACAAGCATAGTATATATATATATATATATATATATATATATATATATATATATATATATATATATAACTATGCTACTATACTATCGATAGCACCAAGTCCTTGAAGCTATTAGGTTTTTGACCCTTGGATGAGAAGATGTGTGATTAAGATGATAGTAGGCCCCTTGGGTTTAGTAGGTGGTTGAAAAAATAGTATGATCTAAGAGGTGAAAATGATTGAAGGGGTAGATCTAATGGTGGAAAACTTGGTAGCACCAAGTGCTTTGTGCTATTGATAGCATAGTAACCGAACTCTCTCTCTCTCTCTCTCTCTCTCTCTATATATATATATATATATATAATGAATTTCTATACTTTTAAAAGTACTAAAACAAGTCATTAGTGCTTGTGAGTATTTAGTTCTTAGATGTAGGAATATATGGTTAGGATAATAGTAGATCTCTTGAGTTAAGTGGATAGTTGATGGAATAGTATGACCCAATATGTGAAATTAGTTAACATAATAGATCTAATGGTAGAAAACTTATAAGTACCAAATATTTTTGTTTTTACAAATATAGTAGCTGGATTATATATATATATATATATATATATATATATATATATATATATATATATATATATATATAGTATAATTTATATACTTTTAAAAGTACAAGCCAATTATACTTGTGAATTTTTTATCATTCAATTTGTATTGAAATTTATGCTAATCAACTAAAGAAAAAAAAAAAAAAAAAAAAAACAAGTATGAATGAGCTTAAATTTTAAAAGCTTATAAGCTCTCTCTCTCTCTCTCTCTCTCTCTCTCTCTCTCTCTCTCTCTCTATATATATATATATCAACTCAAATGTAAAAAAAAAAAAAAAACTATATTTAATAAATTTTATTAATAAATTTTATAGATTAAAATTTTAAATTTTAAATTTTTTTTTAATAATTTAAAAAGTAATAGTGCTAACACTCTAACTTACGATTCACTAGCAAGTTCTAGAGGTAGACTGAGTTTCGGCTGGTTGACACCCCAGTTGTGAATTGTGATAGCCATATTGTGCATTGAGAGAGGGAAATTGGTGAACACCGAAGCAAATTACCCGTTTATGCAAACCGATATACCCACACGTTTCAGTTTTTCTATTTCCTACCTACAATGTTGCTCAAAATTTAATATAAAATAAATTTCAGAATTCAGACTCCGATACATATACTTTTTATTATTACTATTATTATTTTTTTTTCAAAATAACAACAGTTTTAAAAAATAAATTGCACCACTATTTCATGAAATTTAAACTTTCAAACTTATTTTATTTTAGTCATATTACCTGCACATTTATCTTACTTCCCGGGGCATCACAAATTCATAGTTAGTATTTAAAAATGTCTGAATATCGAAAATTACACAACATAAATAGATGATAAAATTGGAATATAGAATAAGAGATTGAGTGTTGATAGATGTACATGAAACCTCGGAATACAGTGCAATTTAACCTCAAAATATTTGAATAAGAGCATAAATTGTTAGATCGGATTAGGTTCAGATCATGTCAAGAAAAATAACAGCATAACAGTTGATATATGGACTCTCTTTAGAAAAGTAAAAAACATAAACAGGATAACTAGATAAATCCGTAATGTTTAAGAGTTTATAGTGATACACATGAATTATTTCAGTCGATTCAATTAAAATAATCGTTAAATTGATAAATCATTCCGTCAAATTTCATTGCTCTTAACTATTCAATCTTGTGAAGTGTAAATTTTACTAATACTCAACAACAAATCATTCAATTGACTAAAATTACTAAAATCAAAATAAATAGAAATTACAGTGCCGCATAAGAGAAAGATCGTTAGCGGGCCTATTTCAAAATTGCCTACAGTTGAGGGGGTCTTCTATGATTGAATTCAGCCACATTGACGTTACAAGACTAAGAACTTCACCACAAGAAACGATGCCTAATTTCTTTTTTTTTTTCAACATCTAGATAAAAACAAAACATGCTCAGGAAAAGATTTTGCAGTGTTTGTCGATTACCGAGATGGATTTGATGCGCCGCACTTGACGTTGTGATCATGGTTGTACTCGTCCATAACTACTCAGCTGATGCAAGCGCTTTGTTTACGTCCTTCTCCCGTACCGCGCCGTAGAAACAGATCCTCGTGTCACCGCAAAGAACCTTCGGCTCCAGATGACTCCGATACAAGTCCCAGAATTCGGTGCTGCGGAGAGCAAATAAAGTTCAAACAAAGATATAAAACGAAAAACATCTAAGAGATGATGTCGAGAACATTAACAAGTTAAATTTGGGTGATTTGTAAATATCAACCTGACTTGCGGGAGTGTGAATAAGGAGTAAGACTTGGTATCTCTTTGCATGTCAAGCACGACTACTTGTAGGCGCGACAACGACATGGCTTCCAAGTCTATTAGTTTCTTGATCCTGAGAAAATATAAAAAGGAACATATTGAGGTATTATTAGAAGTGAAAAATCATTTGAGATAACATACTAAGATGGGAGCAACTCCTCCAAGTAGGCGCAGAAGATGTGCAGGGCAGGAGTGTTTATACTAACCGAAAACAATGAAGCAAAAAAAAATGGTGATAATAACTGATGAACTACCATGTTCATAATCAAGTTGAGAACACTGGTCGATAAGAAATTTGCAATACGAGTCTTTGCTTCTTCACGATTAGACTGGTACTAACACGCAAGCCTCATAGCCACTATTTTCGTATAATAGTACATGGTTCACTGGATTTCTATTGTTTGTTAATTTAGAGGCACTTCAAGAGGGTTTTAGCAAAACCTTCCCCTTTTCCCCATAAAACCATATCCTGTGAACCTCTCTTTTGAGCATGGCACCACTCAAGCTAAGATACTCTGCTATTGTAGCTCTTTCTATATTGCTCACCTTAGATACTCTGAATTGCTAGATCCGTCCACATCACTTAATAATAATCCTCGCGCACAGTAGGGGCACACATAGTTACTCCTCGTGACACCCCAATAGTCTTACTGGATAGCGTAGGGCCTATACTTTTGTGTTTAAGAACTAGTAAAGTAGAATTAGGATTGGTAACTTGAAACTCAGCATTTTGGACTGGTTTTTTAGGCCTAATAAGTTGCGAATATTAGTGATTGAGTTAAATTCTTACACTTAATCCTGGCATAAAATTTGATACAACACAGATACTAGGTAATATCATAAGAATTGCTTCTTTCTAATGGACAAATTACGATTACCAATTAATTATGTAGGAAAAGTTCTCCAAACAACAGATTGCTAGGAAGGCTGTTCATAATTGTAGGGAAAAATCATCTTATAAAAATCCACCAAGAAGTCATCCTGATTTTGGTTCTAGCCTATTGAAAGCAACATAATTGTAGTTTTCAAGGATAACAGCAGCGAAAGGAGCTCAGAATCTTAAAGCTACTGCAAGGAGGTAAAAATGTAAATAAGCAATCCCTACCAACCACTAACGAGATTTGACTAGGTAATCACAGGTTATCATTGTGCAATGATAACACTCTTCAGTGAGTTCTAATCCTTATGCTGGGTAATAGCTTAATATTATACATTTTACTACACCCTTCAGGCATATTAACCATATAAAATGTAAATTACTCATTTTCAACGTTCAAGAAATTTTAATGGCACATAGGTATATAATTTCTTTTAACTTTTTCGCTTGATTTGTGGTTTCTTGAAGATATTCACAATAAGTTAACTTTTTTGTTTATTTTTCGTCTCCTCCTGACAGCACACCTAGATAGGGCAACATTCTAAGAGAAGATCAGTTAAGAAAGAATCAGCTCACACTTCTTTCGTGATTTGACATGCAACACCCAACAAAAGTGTCTGAAAATTCAAAAAACATCTATTTCGAACCAAAAGGCAACAATCTTCCCACAAAGAAACCAAAATAAAGGATGTTACAGAACAACCTCAAAAACCATGCTAAATAAGGAAATTTGAAAATTACCTGCTTGGAGTACCACTAGCAATATTTACTCGAGCCTTCAGCGACGTGACCTGGCAGGTAGAGAAAGAATGGGTAAAGTAAGGCAAACAACCCAGGGAAATTATAAACACAAAGTTGAGATTCAAGAAGAACAAAAGAGTATCCAGAAATGATACTCATTAATAGAAAATCTTGTACCCCTAACTACTTCGAAGATTACAACAACAAACTGAGTCAAGTTAGTTTCAGTCAGATGCACTTTGCCTTAATTGATCGTCATAAAAGTAGTGGTTCGTGCAATTCAGAGTTCAAAGAGATATGGAGATCAACGTGACATAAGCAATCAATGATTGCACTTTAGTGTGTGTGTATATAGTGAGTTTGGCACAATGCTATCAATAGCACAAAGCTATCAATAGTGAGTTTGGCACAATGCTACCAAGTTTTCTACCGTTAGATCAACCCCTTTGACCATTTCCACCCTTTAGATGATACTATTCCATCAACCACATAGTAAACCCTAAGGGACCACTATCATCCTAACCGCACATCCCTTCATCTAAGAACCGAAAACCTAATAACACCGATGACTTGGTGCTATTAATAGTATTCAGCCTAGTTCTATATATATATATATCCTATGCTTTTAAAAGTACTAAGTCATTGGTGCCGGTAGATTTTAGCCCTTGAATGAAAGGATGTGCAGTTAGGATGATAGTGAGCCCCTTGGGTTTAGTGGGAGGTTGGTGGAATATCATGATCTAAAGGGTGAAATTAGTCAAAGGGATAGATCTAACGGTAAAAAACTTACAATCACCAATTGCTTGGTACCTTTAAAAGCATAGTAGCCGGACTATATATATATATATATATATATATATATATAGCTAGGCTAGAATACTATGGGTAGCAAACGGACTCCGTTGTCACCAATTTGTTTTCGATGATGGAGCTTTCAAAATGACGATTGGCACCGTTAAATATGATCTAGACTATTTAAACTATTTGAAAATTAAATTTTTTTTTTTTCGATATTCTTTTTTGACCATCAAGTGGACACAAAAATGGACAGTTGAAAATGGATATCCTTCAAAAAGTGATGATAGAAGTCTTGTAATCAAGATTGAGAGTACAGATCTTGTTTTAAATAGTTTAAAAAATTTTCTAACCAAAATTTAATTTAGATTTCTTTACATCGTTAAATGAGCAAAAGGCTCATATTTACTATTAAAATTACAAATTTTGCAACCCTATGATCATTAGATCAATGATGTCAAAAAAATTTGAAATTTGATTTCTAGATACTTCCAGTGGTTTAGATCATATGTAACTGTGTCGATCGTCGATTTGGAAGCTCCATCATCGAAAATAAATAGATGGCAACGGAGCCCATTTGCCACTAATAGCATTCCAGCTCAACTATATATATGTAATTAAGCTCCTATGCTTTTAAAAGTATCTAGTCATTGGTGCTGGTAGGTTTTTAGCCATTGGATTAAAAGATGTGCGGTTAGGACGATAGTGGGCCTCTTGGGTTAAGTGAATAGTTGGTGAAATAGAATGATCTAAGGGATGAAATTAGTCAAAGGGGTAGATCTAACGGTAGAAAACTTACAAGCACCAACTGCTTGGTGTGTGTGTGTGTGTGTGTGTGTGTGAGAGAGAGAGAGAGAGAGAGAGAGAGAGAGAGAGCCCCTCTAAGGAGTAAGGACTAAAGCAAACTATAGGCCAATGTTGCCAAAAACACTACTTAGGCACTTTGGCGGTCCACTTAGGAACTTTTCGTAGTTAAACCACCAAAACTTTGCCTGCCTAAGCAGCTATAACAGCAACCCTATATATTAATGCTACATACAACTAAAAGTGGTTGTAATAAAGTGAAAGAGTGTAATATCAGCAATAATAGATTATTGTTCTATTTAATTTGATCCTTTCCTCTCTAAATTAAAGATCAATATTTTTATATTTAGGATTGTGGGGTGCAGCTAGCACTCCTACAATCTTGCTAAATTAGGATAACTCTCCCATGTTTAATATTACCCTAAACAAAAGGATTGTATTGTTTCTACTGAATCTACTCTAATATAGTAACCATTCACATTTAATAATTTTTCCAATTACAATATTAAAAAAAAAAAGAGAGTCCATTTATTACTAATTACCGGTCAAACAAGGAAAGGCTAATCTAAGAATTCAAATAATCAAGCTCTTGATAAGTCTAATGCTATGAAAGGTTAACAAGATGAAGTGATGAACAAGCTTTAGTGCTAAATCATGATAAATTTTAAAAATTGGAAAGACAGTAAAATTGCTACCTTAAATGACAAAGAATTATATGCATTGACAAAAAACAAACCTGCTCTTCCACTTTCATATGCTTTGCAAAAAGCTTCACTGCACGGCATTCTCTAGTAAATGGTTTCAAGCCCCTACAGAACCAATGACTTGTCATTTTCTAGGTTTAATATAAACTAATTAAAGTCACATCACAGTTGTGATTAGTACGTTATTTATATGTTATTTAACATATATGATTGGCAATCAAAAAAATAAACACATTTATCGTCTAAATTTGCACAGTAACTTGCAAGATATAAAAACCATTTCCTAACCACAATTCACATGTAATTACATTTTAAATGCGTCCTACAGTGTAAGATAAGAAAAGGAGGGTCTACACTCAAGGTTGTAAATCACCTGAGAAGCTCCAGTGATCTCAAAGCAGATGTGCTTATCACAAGTAATGCTGGACTCCCTGCATCAACTGAACCCTCTGAGAGCTTCCCCTCACAGAGAGCTTCCTTCCACGGTGTGCCAAAAGCTGCCTTAACATGCTCACTAAAATTATCGACATTCTGGTCCACACCTTCAGCAAGCTCAACCATGAAATTACCTGCACATAATACCCTAATCACTTCTTGATTACACAAAAAATAGTTTGCATCGATCTCACAATCTACTCATTGTACTTCTCAGACTAAAGATACTCAGCAAATTGGACGCATCATTCTCGATCAAGATTTAGAGTCCACCTAATTTATATAATTTTATTCGCAATCAACTTCAATGAACAGAACCCATGATATAACTGATGAAGGGCTTACAAGGTAATAAAAGAAGATTCATCAATACTCAAGAATCAATTAGGAGAAGTTCACAATAGATTAATAATATGACATGATTTAAACAACTATTCCTTAAAAAACTAACTAATTACCAAACCAATGATCTTATTACTAGATGGAACTATCTGATCACATTAAAAAGGTGAAATTAACAACAAGCTCATCAGAGATCAACCATTGATGTCCTGTTTTGCCCTACTGTGAAGACGAGTGCTGTTTGAGCATGTATTTGTCCGAGTAATCAATTACGAGAAGCACTAAGTTAAAATTACTCAACTGCTTATCGATGCAGCAGAATCAGAAGCACCAAAAAAGAGCTTCTGCTTTCTGAGCTTCAAAGCTACAGCACAAGCTTCATATTTTACTCTTTACTGAACACTCTAAAAAAGGTTGCTTAGCAAAAGCAGAAGAAGGCCGAGTAAACCCTAAAAAAACCCAAAATCCCAGAGAACACAAAATCCTCACCCAAAAGCAGCATCGCTCCGGACATATGCACAACTAAAAAAGGGAAAGAAAAGATCAAATCTCTGGGGTTACCATTGTATGCCTCGATTTCGAGCGGCGAGAGCTTGATCTTAGCCCCGGATTGGAACCAATGGAGGAAGAACCGCAGCTGCTGCTCCGCGGGCGAAGCGGAGATGAGGGACAAGTCGCCGCCGCTCTCCATCTTCTTCTTCTTCTTCTTCTTTGTATCCGTCCCGTCCGCCGGTTCCTCGACTAGGGTTTCGTTCTCGCCGAGGGGGAGGAGATTAGGGTTCGCGATCCAACCCTTCTTCCTCTTCTTCGTCTTCGTCTTCGTCTTCTTCGTGATGAGGGGGTCGAGAGAGGAGAGGGGTTTGGTTTTGGAGCGTTTTCTAGGGTTCTTCGTCTTCTTTCTCGTGCGCGCTCTTGATCGCTCTCTCGCCATTGTTGGCGCTTCGTTACCTCTGTTAGGTCTCTCCTCGGAAAAGTTTTAAAAGAAAATGGTAAATGCAAATCACTCTTTAATATACAAAGGCCCCACGAACTTTGTAAAAATATACAAAGGCCCTTTGTAAAAATATACAAAGGCCCCAGGAACTTTGGCATTTTGCAAATCACTCTTAATTTTAGCGATTAGACCATGTCAACTTTATCAGATATAGTTCAATACACACCACCTCTGCTCTAGCAAACTTATTAATTTCTTAGTTATTTTGATTGTATATCTTGTGTGTAATTTTATAAAACTCTAAAATATATATAATTTTTTTTTCTTAATTCAAACAAATTAAAAAAACCTATGAAAGTTGAAATTAGATTTGTCCCATTTCTTCAATTCGGATATTTGATACCATAATTAGAAGAGGAAAAATAGTCCCTTTTTTTTTTTAACTCATATTTTAAAATCTTATAAAATTATATTTTACACATGTCAAATAGCAGATATATTTCTATAAAGTTTAACTTTTCATATTTATCCTTTCAAAAATCTCGAGTTATTTATATATATTCATCTGATTTATTACCGTTAGTTCATTATTTATTTTTTAACCGACTATATGTAAAATAACAATTTTGTCCTTTTAAAAATATTCGTTTCAACTGTCAAAATAATATAAAAATATCTGAAATAATAAAAAAGTAAATTTAGCTCACTAACTAACTAAGATTAACTAAGAGTAAGTATTTAACTTATGATTAACTAATTTTTCAAAACAGAGATAGACGATAGGAATATATATATATATATATATGAATAATGTTGAATTTTTTAAAAAATAAATATAAAAAATTAAATTTTATAGAAATATATTTACTATTCGATATGTTTACAGAAAATCGTATGCAATTAATCCTAAACCAAACTATTGGTAAAGTTTAGAAGATGTAATTGTCAAAATTAAAAAAAATTTAAACATATTTGCAAAATGGCTAAATATTTGGAGATGTTTCTATATATTTTAAAGAGAAACAACCGAATGCACCCGCGCGCTTGGACAAATCGATCATGCAAAGCAAATAAATAAATAAAAGTTGAAGTAAGAACAAGCAGTAAAAACATAAGAAAAATAAAAGAAGCCAAATTTTAGAAAAAATAAAAATAAAAAAAATGCTGAAGACACAGTAAAAGCATAAGAAAAATAAAAAGAAATTAATAAATAATAAATTATATTGATAGGGGACAAAAAAAATATAAAAAGCTAAAAAGGAAAAAATATTTTGTCCATCAGATATAAAAATATTATTATATACACTATATGTTGGAAATATTTATCTTTTTAAATTATTATTTTAAATAATTTAAGCTTAATTTAAATTTGAAATACTATATAGCAAAGTTTAGATGAAACCTGTGAATGTCGAGATGTACGTAAGCGCTGTCCTAAAAGTAAGATCGCCCGCCTGCGTGCGAGGCTCCAGCAATCACCCCTAGCGATACAACGGTTACTGTCCACCCCGTCGGCAACGACTCCGGAATAGTGCGTAACGAATCCAACGACTTTTAAAGATTCAGAAAAAAGAGACTCGAAAGAGAAGAAAAATGTTATCAATCTCAGTATAGAAGTACTCTGTAAAATAGTATGTTGACTTATACCTTAACCAACTCTCTTGCTTAATAATATAGCCCAACGAGGAAGAGAAAGAGCCCACATGGGACAAGATCCAATGGCTAGCTCTCTCGGCCAGCCCATAAGATCCTCCCCAAGAAAGGCTCTTGGAATGCAAGTTTTCAAGAAAGGCTTTAATGCAAAAAGAAAAGTCAAAATAAAATAAAACCAAATCAAGATCGCGCCGCTGCCTGCCCGATCCGACTCAGCTTGTGCCGTACGCGTGTGTGTTTAGGAGAAGCCTTGCTTTCACTTTTTCCTAACCGATACATACACAAGTGATGGAGTAAATAAATTCACTCTACATGTGATGAGTTTTCAATATGAGACTAAACATTACATGTAGAGGAAAATGAGTTTGGACTACCAAGCAAAGTCATAAATATTTCTTAAATTTTATTATAAAATTTAAATTATGTAATTTTTTACACATAAATTGTTTTCATGATTTAGATTGCATGTCTTAAATATAAACTTTAGATTTTGTAATATTGACCATTTAAAAATAAGTTTTGCAAAAAAAAAATGAGAGAGAGATAGAGAAAGGAGAATTGGGTCGGAAAAATAAAAAGTGTCCAAATCAATACGGCGCAGACATAATTATAACCTACTTTGAAATAGAAATCTCAACTAATTTATAATTTTTTTTAATTATTTAATATTTTTTTAACTTTCAAATATTTTGATAGAGTAATTTGGACGAATAATTTTATTTATATAATCCAAAAAAAATATACAGTTTATATTTTATTCATAAATAGATGAAAATTATTTACTAGTTACATCAAGTATTAATTTTTACACCACATTTATTAAACAGGTGAGATATAAAATATATATTATTATTTTTTTAATATAAAAATAGCAGTTTTTAAATTATTTTGTTGTCCATCGCGCGTGTAAAACTAAATTGGATACACTAACTTTCTCAAATTTTATTATAAGAATTTAAATTACGTAATTGTTTACGCATATTTTTTTTATATTGCTTAGATTGCATGTATTAAATATAATTTTTTAATTTTCTAATATTGACCACTAAAAAATAAGTTGGATAAGAAAAGATGAGAGAGAGAGAGAGAGAGAGAGAGAGAGAGAGAGGAGAATTGTTGGAAAAAAAAAAAAGGTGTCCAAATCAATACGGCATAGACATAATTATAATCTATTGTGAAATAGAAATCTCAACTAATTTTATAAATTTTTTTAATTATTTAATATCTTTTTTATTTCGAATATGTTGATAGGATAAATTATACGGACAATATTATTTATATACTTCAAAAATTATATACTTTAAAAAAAATATACACTTTATATTTTATTTATTTATTAGATAAAAATTATTTATTAATCACATCAAGTGATTAATTGTTATATATTATTTATTGAATTGTTCAGCACATCAGATATAAAAATAAATTGTGTATACTAAATTTCTCAAATCTTAATTACGTAATTTTGTACACATAAATTTTTTATATGATTTAGATTGCGTGTATTAAATATTAATTTTTGATTTTATAATATTGACCACTTAAAAGTAAGTTGGTCAAGAAAAGATGAGAGAGAGAAGAATTGGGTTGGAAAAAAAAAATGGTCAAATCAACACGGCATAGGCATAATTATAACCTATTTTGAAACAGATATCTCAACTAATTTTATATATATATTTTTTAAATTATTTAATGGCATCTTAATTTTTGAATATTTTGATAGAATAAATTATACGGACAATCCTTTTTGTACATTCTAAAAAATAAATACAACTTATATTTTATCCTCATTTACTAATCACATCGAGTAATTAATTTTTATACCTCATTTATTAAATAAATAAGATATAAAATGTACAATATTATTATTATTTTTTATGTAGAAAGAGTATTTTTTAAATCGAAAAGTTTTATTTTGACTTCTATCTTTCAATTTTACAATTTTTAATAGGCTAAATTACAGAAAACTTTCATGTCATATTCCGCTTTTCCACTTTATTCCCCTGTCATTAAAAAGTCGATAATCTGCCCCCTCGTAATTACCGAATTGTCTTTAGGGGGCAACGACGTTAACAGAAATGGTAAATTGACGAAAATACCCTCTTTTTTTTTCTATTCCGAAATTTTTTATTTTTTATTTTTTTTCTATTCTAAAGTCTTTTTTTTTTTTTTTTAAGGGATATTTTCCAAGAGTATTTTGGGTATATAAAATTATATTTTCAAAAAAACTGACGGACAACTGACGGATGGGGGGTTATTGCACAATTCGGTAATTACGAGGGGGCAGATTGTCGACTTTTTAATGACAGAGGGGTAAAGTGAAAAAACGAGATATGACAGGAGGGTTTTCTGTAATTTAGCCTTTTTAATATAATATTTTGGAAAAGTGTACAGAAGAAATGATGATAAATTTCAAGCACTAATAATTTTTTAAAGAGTATTAGTTGGGGTAAAATAGCTTTTTGCCCTCAACTTTATTATGTAATAATAAAGTGAAAAAGGGTGCCTCGGTAGATGTAAGAGAATATTTAAGAAATAAATAAGAAGGTGGTTGGGAAGAGTGAGAACAGTAATTTCAGTTTATTCTAGTTGTACTGGAACAAGCTATACCGGTAGAAAATTAAATTTACTTAAAAAAAATTATAAGCCAAAATAAAACTTTAATTAAAAGTTTAAGAACAAACAACAATCCGCATGTTTAAAGACCAAGGATTTAAGTGTCATGGCACGGGGTCGTGCCGAAAACTTGCCGGCACGGTACGACACGGTGCGTGCCGAGCCGTGCCCGATGAGTGCCGATCACAAAAAATGCATGCGTGCCGACACATAATGGCATGAAATATTTAATTTCTTTAGCAACACATTTTTTAATTGCTTATTATGTATCTTTATCAAATATTTTAAACTTTATTAAAAAAATTACTTAATAATTTTAAGAAAAAAGAGTTCTGAACTGTGTCATTAGCACGGGAGCTGTATCGTGCTGGTATCTTGTTGGCACGGTACGGCACGGTAGATACGGCCCATGGATACTTAAAACCTTGTTAAAGACCCACTTATAAATATTTTCTATTTCGATACGTGTGAATGTTTCTAGAATTTGCCCGTAGTAATTTCGATACGTGCGAATGCTTCTAGAAGATTCCAAAGTCGAGAGGTGACATGGTAGCAATTTGAAAACAAGAACTGCAACAAGTTGAAAGCAAAAGATGAAGAAGATTCCCTCTGCAGAATTTCCCAGTAACAACCAACAATTTTAGCCTCAAAAACTGGTTCTATGTATTATACTTAAAAACAACTGAAACTGTAGGTATAATATATACATACATACATACATACATACATACATATCATCAAATTGAGCCTCTTCTCTTATTCCACCCCCCCACTAATTAGTAATTACACCTCCCCCCCACCACTATCTAACAAGAATAGTGTGTATTGTTCATGTTCATAGTTTTCTTCAGTTTCTCAAGGATCCCTGCTGCCTTTCTCCTTGCCCTAGAAGTGCCATTCTGAGCCAACCAGGCCAATGTGCCATTCAAGTTCTCATCCTCACCTACTAGTTTGAATTTTGATCTATCATACATGCACATCGAAAAGAGAACCACCGCCGCGTTCTCGGTGCTCCGCTTGCACGCGTTCTCCCGCACGATCCGTAGCAAGAGAGGGACTCCGCCCGTCTCCCCGATCTCCTCCACCGCCTCTCGGTCGCTCGATAGCAAAGCGAGGATGGCCAGTAGCTCGTCGACGAGGGTTCGATCGGTTATGGATCTCATCGCCACGTCGATTAGCCCTTCCCTCACCGCCCTCGCCTTGTTCTCGTGCGCCATGCAGAGGTTGAAGACGGCGGAGGCTGCGTCCTTCTTCGCGGTTAGGGTTCCGTCTTCGAGGAGATCCACCAACGGCCTCATGGCTCCGAGTTCGCCGATCTTCAACTTGTTGGAATCTAACGCCGATAACGTGAAGAGGGCGGCCGCGGAGTTGCTGCGCGTCTCCATCGTCCCCGAATACAACGCGTCGATGAGCATCGGGATCACGTTAGGGTTCTCTCCGAGGATCTTCTTGTTGCTATCGTGGATCGAAAGGTTTAGGAACGTCGTGACTATGTCTTCTAGCACTTCGGGGCTTTCGTTTTCTGAGAGAGCGGACAGCAGATGAGAGATCAAATCGGGCTTTTCTCCTATAACCGCGCGAAACGATCGGTTCCGCTTGGTCAAAAGGCGGAGATCTCGAATGGCTTGCTTCTTATCGACGGCGGTGGAGGAAGATGAGATCCGGTCGAGCAATCTATTGAATTCCTCGCGGTCGTTCCTGGTGACTAGGCCTTCGTCTTGGTTGTCGAGAGGGGGGAGATTGATCCCGTGGTCGATGCACCATTGAGAGATCATGCTTCGGACTAGGTGGTTCGGAGTGAGGACGGTGTTGGAGAGGACCTGCTGCGTTTGCGGGCACGTCCGATTGCCGGAGTTCAGCCATTCTTGAATGAAGGCGCGATCGTATGTCTGCGCAAATGAATGCGTACCATTTCAAATCAATAACTATGTCACAATCAAGAATGCAAAAGAATGTAGAAATTGGATCATATGTTCTTTCAATGAATGGCCTGGCACATATATATTAGCAATGTTCTGATGATTACTGAACAGAGTTTAAAACTTCAAAACAGAGGGGGAAAAAATCAACATTTTTTCGATACCAGATAAGTCTCTGTAGAAAATTCACCACATTAATCAGAGATGGAACCTGGAATAATTCATCTAACATTAAATTTTTTTTATAATTATACAAATTTAAGAACAGGGGAATCAGGAACTTACAATAATAGCACATAGGAGAGAACATACTAGTCCTATTCATACCATTAACAAGATTCTAATGATTAGTAAACAGAGTCTAAAATTCCAATAAAAATATACCACATAAATTAGAATAATAACAAAGAGGTTAATATATATATGTATATATTAATAGAATGAAATTTAAGAACAGGGCAATGTATACAGAATCAACAACAACAAAATATAGGAAAACAAATTGAAGAATGTAGAGATTAGATCAAAGAGATGCATACAAAAGAGTTGTTCTTTCAACAAAGTGTAGTCCTCCTATTCATTAGTGACCGGAGTTTAAAATTCAAAACTGCAAGGAAAAAAATAAAGGATATTTTTTTATAACTAATTAGCAGAAATCAGAGCTAACCTCTAACAAATTGTTCTTCTTCAATTTTTTTTTTTTTTTTTTTTTTTTGCGAGCATATATATATATATATATATATATATATATATATATATATAAAGAGAGAGAGAGAGAGAGAGAGAGATACATAGAGCTATTATCTATAATACCGAAGTTTGTGTATTATAATCTCGTTTTCGATTTTAACGTATTCAAATCAACAATTCAGATCATTTTTCAATTTTATAGTATTCAAATCAACGATTCAAAACGTTTTATATAACCTATGGTTTAAGAAATTCTTAGAAATAAAATTTTAATTTTTTTCGACAATATTTACTTAGCAAATAAATCATGTCAAAATAAATAATAAAAATAAAATAATTTTTAAAATTTAAAAATAAAACTTTTGAAATCAAAATTAAAAATATTAATCTAAATTATTTAAAATATTTTTTATCAAAATTTAAATAAATTTATACTTTTCTACACCGTTAAACAATAAATTCACCGTTAAAGAACAAATCCACCATACTAATCATTAAAAATTAATAATTTTAAAATAGTTTGATCATAAAATAAATTATATCAAAATTTTTAAAAAAAACTTTAAAATATTTTAAATTAATTTTAACGATATATATATATATATATATATATATACACACACGATTATCGTTACTTTTTAAAATAATCTAAATTATTTAAACTATATAAAAATTAAATTTTTTTTTTTTGTCAATTAAGTTGAGACATAAATAAAATGCTAAAAATAAAAATTTTCAAAAAATGATGATAAAAATTTTATAATCAAAATCAAAACTATAAATTTTATTTTAAATAATTTAAAAAATTTTCTAATTAAAATTTAATTAATTTTAATTTTTTCAACGAAAGTATTCCAACTTAGCTATATATATATTTTTTTAATTATTAATTTTAATTTTTTCACCGATAATATTCCAGCTTTTATATATATATATATATATATATATATATATATATATATATATATATATATATATATATTGCTTAATATTGCCAAAAATTTAAAATAAAATAAAAAACTCGAGGGGAATTTGTAACAAAAATATTAACAGCACCAAAATACCAGGAATTGTAATTGTAATAAAAATTAAATTAATAAAAGCCAAAAATGATTAAACTAATCTCAAGTAATAATATCAAAAATTAAATCATAATTTAGATACAAACAAGAGAAAGTAAGAGCACCAAAATACCCGAAAATTTTTTAAAAATAAAAATTGTAAACATAGTAATTGCAATTAAAATTAAATTAATAAACCCAAAATAGGGTTTATTTCTTGATTAAATTAATCTAATCTAAAAAAAATAATTCGTAATTTGTTATCAATAAAAGAAATCCCTTTTTTTTTTTTTTTTTTTTTTTTTTTTTTTTTGAGAAAACACATCAAAATCAAATGCAAAGCAGTAAAATAGATTAATATTGACACCGTAAATCTCCTAAATTCAAACGAAATTGCTCCTACATCTAAGGTGTAACCCTAACCCTAACCCTAACCCTAGCGCAAACCCTAGCCCTCACCTGTCCCGAGGCGAGAACCACCGGATCCCTCATGATCTCCGACGAGATCGGGCACAGGAAGTGCTCCGGAACCGCCACGTGCCCACCCCCTCCCTCCTCCTCCCTCCTCCTCGTCCCCTTCGATCCGCCATTGCCGCCCCCGAACCTCAGCTCCCTCAGCCTCGCCAGCGCCCTCTCCGCCTCGTCGAACGCCTCCGCCCCCGCTCCGCCGCCGCCGCCATCGTCGGCGGCGATCGCCGTGACCAGCCTCCTCAGCTCCCTCTTCAGCCCCTTCGCCGCCACCGCCGCCGTCGCCGCCGCCTCCACCGCCGCCGCCGCCTTCGCCGCCGCGGCCATGGCTCCGGGTTTCGCCATGTATCGGGGCTCAAACTAGGGTTTCTATCGCCGTCGATCCCTCACAGACACTTCTTCTTCTTCTTCGTCTCTCTCCTTCATCGCTAGCGAAGAGATGGCGAAGGAGAAAAAAACTAATGGAGCTTGAGAGGATATATATATATATATATAAAAGTAATTATAATTATAAATTAATTAAAACTAATTAAATATTCGATTTACTTTAATTATTAGTTAATTGATTAATTAATTAATTTGGCTAAAATGGTGATTACGATGCGGAGGACGCGGTGTGCTGCGAATGCTTCGCAGATACGTTAGAATTCAAAAATTCAAAAATTCAAAATCTAACTCTAAATTTTAAAAATTCAAAATCATAACTGTAGTCCTAAAAAATGAGTTTTTTTTTTTTTTTTTTTTTTTTTTCAAGAAAAAATATAATACTGCCACTTCATTCATAACAGGTTAACTTGACTACATATGTGAGACAACCGGATCTCGTCATCAGAAGAGAAAAATATATATAAATATATATAGAACAGTTAGCGTGTACAGTATAAATTTCAAAACGCACTGAATAAGCGGATATCGGCTAGCAGCTATCCCAGCTAACGCTTTTTATTATCAAATCGTGTTCTGTTACGTTCCAACCAGATGACCCACCACGTGATAGTTATAAATGTGAGCTCTTTTTTTTTCTAATGGCTCCTATTTTTTGTTTGCTCCCTTTCCAAAATTTAAAAAATAGAAAACTTAAAAATTATATCTATTACTTTGTAAATAAGTCAAAAAAAGAAAAAATAAATATGTACGGAACTTAAATGGACCGTAGTTTAATTTTAAAAAAATTTGACTATACCGCTAACCTATTAATCACTTCCATTTGGTGCTACAAAATTTGTAAATATGGCTTATTTTAATTGAAAATTAATCTTTGATAAACAAAACAATGCATCAAGGTCTAAAGTGGAGAACCACCACGTCACTTAATTTGATTGAATTATAAAATTAAATTTTAAAAACTAGATATTCAGAATAAAGTAATTCATAATTTAATATTTTTGTCGTTAAAAAAACTGCACCAAGTAAAATTTATAATCTTTAATTGGTAATAACTAAATAAAAGTGAATTATTGTAATAAAAAATAATTGGTTTTAACAAAAAAAAATAACATATACATTGCACCCAAGCTTACTAAATTAAGAGTGTATATGCATATATCCAATTTTTTAAAAAATTATTTTGAGGTTTAGTTTCGTATTTAAAAAACTACAAAAATTATAAATACAATCATGGCCGTCCATTACATATTAATAAAATTATTTCTAGATTTGATTAAAACTGCACCGTTCAACTAGTGCGTATTGCAAATTACACAACAAAAATAAAATTAGGTGGATCAGATCCATATTGCAAATTATACAACAACAATAAAATTAGGTGGATCAGACCCATAAGAAAATGACTTAGTTTGAAGGGTTAATTCCATACGGCTCCTCGCAAACATATCAATTAGCAGATATATTTCTATAAAGTTTAACTTTTTATATTTGTCTTTTCAAAAGTCCAATGTTATTCATATATATCTCTCCGGTTTATTATTGTTGGTTTATTATCGTTAGTTCACTGTTAATTTTTAACCGATTATATGTGAAATAACAGTTTTGTCCTTTCAAAAATATTCCTCTAAAAAATAATGCAGAAATATCTGAAAGGGTAAAAAGAAAAATTTACCTCACTAACTAACAAAGATTAAGTATTTAACCTAGGATTAACTAGATTTTTCTAACAGAGATAGACGGTAGGGATATATATGAATAACGTTGGACTTTTGAAGGAATAAATATGAAAAGTTGAACTTTGTAGGAATATATCTGCTATTCGATATATTTGCAGATAGCAGCATACAATTAACCCTAGTTTAAAATATTCGCTAAGTTTTAAATATCTGGCAAAAAAAAAAAAAAAAAAAAAAAAAAAAAAAAAAAGAACACACGTAACTCTCAACATATCATATTTGAATTTGTCATATCCATTTTAGATTTTTTCTGCTAATTTAAATACTAGAAACTCTGATATGTTTGGATCCGCCGAGTATCTTATATAAGATTTACAAATCCAAGCAAATCATGTAATCTAAAACAAAAAACAAAAAAAAAATTTAAATCACCATAACTCGACTAAGAATATGAACGGAGCGGATCTAGAGACAAGAGGGATCCCCCATTTCCCGCCTCGTTTCTTGTCGGGTAAAGCGCAGATTCATAGCAGATTAATTATTATGTTATTTTTAGCTCCTAAAGAAAAGAATTTGAACGAAAACAAAATTTTTATAAAATTTTTGTAAATTTCTTAGTAAATCTCACTAAGAAAAGAATCTCAATATTCCTTCCTTCCACTCTATTTCGTTTCAAGTGATAAGAAATTTGAGCTATTTGCTTCCAACTTGCATACCACTTGTTTAGCAAACTGATCTTTAAATCTTAAATCACATTTTACATATATACATATATAATAATAATAATAATAATAATAATAATAATATATTGAGAATCAAGCTGGAATATTATCAACAGCACCAAGTCATTGGTGCTATCAAGTTTTTAGCATTTAGATTAAGAAATGTGCGGTTGGGATGATAGTGGTTCCCTAGGGTTTAGTGGGTGATTGGTTGAATAGTAAAAATCTTAGAAAATTATTATAATCCCAACCGCATATACTTTCATCTAAGGTCTAAAAATTTAATAGCACCAATTGCTTGGTGTTATCGATAGTATTCCAGCCGGACTCTCTCTCTCTCCTCTCTCTTTCTCTCTCTCTCTCTCTATATATATAGTAAACGGACTTTATTGTTACCGAATTAATTTTAATGATGAATTTTTAAATCGACGATCGATACCGTTAAATATGATCTAAATTATTTAAACTATTTAAAAATTAATTTTTATAATTTTTTGATATTATTTTTTTGTCCATTAAGTACATAAAAATAAACGGTTGAAAATAAATATTATTAAAAAATGATGATAAAAATATTATAATTAATATTAAATGTATAAATCTTATTTTAAATAATATAAATAATTTTCTAATCAAAATTTAATTAATTTATATTTTTTTAAACCGTTAAATAAGAAAGCACTTCGTATCAACCAATTTTTTTTTTTTTAGAGAAATGTAACGACCTCTGGTACAAACCACCGAGCTATTTGCCACTAGCACTAGAGAGACCTCCGATATCAACTATTTTTTTCTTTTTGTGAGAGAAATGTAGCATTCTACCTGCTTCATTTTTTTTTAGAAAAACAAACTTAGCTGAACTTGGGACATCCGGTATAAACCATCAAGCCATTTGACATTTACACTAGGGACCACGAATATCAACTATTAAAATTACAAATTTCTCATATATATATATATATATATATATATATATATATATATATATATATATATAAAATTGAGCTTCTATGTTTACTTGTGAGTTTTTTATCTTTGGATAAAGGAATGCGCGGTTAGGATGATGGTGGACTCCTTGGGTTTAGTGGGTGGTTGGTAGAATAGTATGATTTAAGGGATAGAATTAATCAAAATGTTAGATCTAACGTTAGAAAACTTATAAACACAAATAGTATGATCTAAGGGGTAGAATTAATCAAAGGGTTAGATCTAACGGTAGAAAACTTATAAATACGAATTGGTTGGTGTTTTTACAAGCACAGTAGCCCGAACTTATATATATATATATATATATATATATATATATATATATATATATATATATATATATATATATATATATTATAGTTGTTCCCGCCGAGTAAGTTAATGAGGGGCCAGTTTCAGTGAACCCATCAACACGTCCCACTGTTGTTTACAATCACTCGACACGTGGCATGACAGCTGGCTCTGCCGCCATTTAATTTTTCAAATAATTAATTAATTATCTTTTCATTAATTATATTAAAAATAAATTAATAAAAATGAATATGTCTATAAATTCTAAATAGATTTAATTAAATAAAATTATTCGGAAGTATCTCGTAAAATAAATACCTTTGATTATTTTGATTTCATAAATAATAAAAATTAGACTCTAGATTTAATTAATTTAAATTTTTTGTAATAAAAAAAATTCACTCTATTAATTTTTTGTTTAGTTAGCTAATTAATGATCCGAATCATCATAGTAATTAAAAAATTAATAAATATCAATGTTAAATTCATAGATTTTATTTATTTTAATTAAGGGTTAAAATAGATTTTATACGATTGGTCCCCCGACAAATTTTTTTTTTTATTTTAGTTTATTTTTTTTGTTTTGACAATCAGATTTTTAATCTTTCAAATATTTATAAATATCTAATTTTTAAAATTTTTTTAAAAAGTATATCATATGAACAGACGCGATTTTATTTGAAATTAAAAATAATTTATTCCGTAAAAATTAACGAAAAATTAAATAGTGGAAACTAAAATACAAATTAATATTTAAAATAGCAGAGACGTGGGGAATTAATCTATGTACAATTTTTACCCAACTATTTGTTTTTTTGTTTTTGTATTCTTGTGTTTTTTGTTCTTATTTATTTATTTATTTTTGCAGGAAAATGAAAATAAATCGTGCAAATTTTGACTACTAAGTACAATTTTTACCTAACTCGTTATTTATTTATTTATTTTAGGGGGGGTTGTGGAAATATAGAGAGAGAGAGGGTGGGATTTGGTAAAACCGCAGAGAACACTTTTCTTGCGTCAGTAACTTTGTCCAGAGGGAGGGATTACCGTGCGTCAGTGTATAACTACAATTACAAGATAACCCTCCTTTTTGTAGATAATTACGATAGTGCCACCGCATTGGCTTCATTATGGCAGAGATAAATATATTATTATAATTAGAGAAAATTACTGATGCCGCATTTTGGTCTTCGATTTAAAAATTTAAATTATTATAATTAAATTGTATAATTTAATTTAGTAAATTAAATAGTAATACATTGGTGATGTGTCGTGTATATGATTGCATCGATGATTATGACATGATCGGCGAACACGTCAGAATTTTTTTAACGAATTAATTTAAATCATAAAATTTAATTCTAATAATTTATAAATTTTGAAATATAAATTAAAATAAATTAAAATTTGAAGTTCAAGAGGTCTACATTCCAAAGTGGGTTGTAGCTCTAGCAATTTTTTTTTTTTTTGGATAGAAAGATAACATACTAATTATTTCGATTATTTTTTATTTATTTTTAAAATAAATTTAGTTGAAAATATGAAGATCTCGAATATTAATCATCAAATTTTTTTTAGCACTTGCGTTAGAAACGATTTGATATTAAGATTCATCTAATATTATTAAATAAAATAAAATTAGGATAAAAATATATAGAAATATGAATGTATTGAATTTTATCGAACGTTGTTAAAAAATATATAGTTGGAGAAAAAATATATAAGAATATGCTTTTATATTTTTCAATAAAATCGTAAAATTTACAAAAAAACATATATCATAACGAATTTATCGTAATATACGAAATACCAAAATAAATAAAATATTTTTAGTATTTTCCTGTCTCACCTAATATAATTTTTATGTAATCCAAACGGAGCATTATTATTAGAATTAATTGCAATGTTAGTCCCTAATTTTTAATTTTAGCTACTGGTTCATAACTTTTTTTATTACTAAAATTTATTTTCAGCTATTTGTTAATGCGGTGTAACATATCACATCATAACAACTTCGAAAACGTGTGTCGGTGCGTCTAGAACTTTCTATTGATTTCAACATTACAAATTTAAAAATATACTATTTATATATTTCAAATAGAATATATATTTCAAATTTAAAAATTTAACAGATCACATCAATGCATTTAGGGTGGCCAAGCTTGAAAAAGAAGAAGAATAAGAAGAAGAGGAAATTTGGAACAAGTGCATAATTGATTCTTAAAATTAAGAGCATGATAATAAGAACAATGTAAATTGGAGGTTTGGTCGGCAAAATACGATACGTGTAATACTTTGGTTCTTACGCTTTAGTTTATTATAATTTTTTGCTCGAGTTTTCAGGATTGTTGTAATAAAATTTTATAATTTAATTTAATTGGTTAAATATTATTGTGTCGCTAGTGTGGAAGTAATATGGCGATGTTGTGATTGATGATGCGATAATAATTAAAAGGGATAATTGCCTGTGTACCCCTGAAATATGAAGAAATATCTGATTTACCCCTCTTATTTTTTTCTTTCCAATATACCCTTCATACGTTCCACCGTTATTAAAAATACCCCTACCGTTTTCCTTTGTTAAGTTAACTAGGGTTAAACTAGAGTTAAATAATAATCGGAGTTGAAAACTATCAGATATACCTATGTTGCCCCCGGTTTAGGGTTTAAGATTTAGGGTTTATGATTTTTTAGGTTTAGGGTTTAGGGTTTAGGGTTTTTTTTTAGGGTTCTAGGGTTTAGGGTTTAGGGTTTTAGGGTTTAGGGTTTTTTAGGGTTTTAGGGTTTAGGGTTTATGATTTTTAGGGTTTTAGGTTTAGGGTTTAGGGTTTAGGGTTGTAGGGTTTAGGGTTTAGGGTTTAGGGTTTATGGTATATTTGAAAGGTAAAATAGTAATTATACACAGATAACGGCAGTTCCAAACGGTACACTAACAGAGTTTAACTTCAGGGGTATTTTGAAAAGAAGTTGGAACGTAAGAAGGGTAGTTTTAATATTAGCCTTCTAAGAGGGGTAAATCTAAAAACAGAGAAATTTTTAGGGGTACGTAGGAAATTGCCCCTAATTAAAATATCACATCACTTATATGGCTCACATCTTTACTGATGCCGGCTCGAATATAATATAGATCGTGAAAGTAAAGCTGTAGCAGAGGGCATGACCGTAGACGGCGAAGGTGACAACGGTGTTGAAATATTTGAGGACGACGAGGAGGGAGAGCGCATTGCATGGGGCGGGGGTGGCTGTTGGGGCAGAGAGCGAGGAAAAGGCACGATAACATAAAAAAATATCGATGCGGAAAGAAAAAATAAAAATAAAAATAAAAAAAAAAAATATATTATTTTTCCTTTTCTGGGAAGTCTATCATGTACCGTGGCTAC